>JALIZF010001825.1:0-600000 GCA_029948255.1 Telmatactis stephensoni | reverse complement strand
AAGACGTATTCTGCAATCTTATACGTGTAAATGACGTATTTTGTGAATTGTTACAGTCATTTCTACTAATTATTGGCTTTTTCATGTAATTTAGGGTTTTTTTTCAAAAAACGAAATTTTGTATGAAAACACTTACAGTTATGCAAGAGATACCAACAAATTTCGATTTTTGAAAATTCGTATCTCCTCGATTTTTCAACTTATATCCTTCAAACTTCACAGTTTTACTGATGTTGATGTGCTCTTTCCAGCTATGGTCATTGTTTTTAAGTTTGGGAACTTTTGGAATTACATGAAAAAGCCGTTAGTATGAAATGACCGTAGCAATTCACAAAATACGTCAGTTACACGTATAAGATTGCAGAATACGTCTTGGTAACAGTCATATTCGCATTCAGCATGAAAAAATTAGTTTAGAATAGTTATGTTACCAGCCTCTACCCCAAAATGCCTCCAGGTGTCTGATTTTTCGAAAATGCGCCTAGTCTATCTACTAAAAGCTACGGTAATACGAGCAACAAAATCACTCAACTTGTCTTGCAACATCGTTGCGAAGCGAGTTGAAGAGCGATGCTGCGCGTTTTTCCCTGACCCGAAAACAAACTTGTCTCGCAGCAAAATAGTTTGCTGCAAGTTGAGTGAATCCTGACTTCTGATTGGATCAATCACGAACGCGAAGGAAGCCATTTCGCAGTTTGCTGTGAGACAAGCTGACTTTGGGGTGGTAATATGCACAACATCATGAAATTTTGTTGAAAAAAGTTGAGCGACTGTCTACTTGCTGCAACAGACTTTTTCAACTTGCAGCAAACTATTTTGTCGCTAGACAATGCAAGTTTGTTTTAGGTGGAAAAACGCGCAGCATCGCTCTTCAACTTGTTTCGCAGCAATGATGCGAGACAAGTTGAGTGATTTCGTTGCTCGTATTACCGCATCTTAAAAAAGATAAAATGATTTTAAAATGTTTTATAAATATATATGTTTTTTAATGAGAAATGAAAATAAACAACTATTTTACCAAAATGAATCTATTAATTATTCTTTTTTACTCAAAAGCACAACCCCCATAACTGCTCTTAATTTGTTGTCGATAAAATCCTGGTTCACTCGAGTGACGGAAACGGAAATGCAAACCGCAAGGGATGGAAAGTTGTTTACTTTTTTGCGCTCGCGTTTGTGCGCGCGCGCTCGAGTTTTTATCGTGTGGATAGGGTTTGTGCAAATACAACCCATATAATATTTTTCATTTTATTGTGTTTGTATTTCCGTCGCTCGTGTAAACTAGGCTTATTAGAGAAAGAGAGTGTATTCCCATCAACGAGGCGTCCACCAGGTGGTAGATCCCTATAATTTTTTTGCCGTAGGTTAAAATTAAAAGCACTAACCAAATCAACTCGACTCTCCTTTATTTTGCACTATTTTCCTTTTTTCACATTTGTAGAGGTCTAATATAAAATCAGTAATAACAATGAAGACCGACCTCCTCCACTTACGATTTACAATACACTTATCAATATTCGTCTTTATTTTAACCGACCCCATGTCCTCTTACAGTTACATTCACACAGTTTTGTAGTCTTTGTGAACTCAATCATCGCTAATTTTGATAGTTAACAAGGAATGTTTTTAATTTTTCCTTAAAGTTTATTAGCAGGATTTTAGATCATTTGGTTCAGATTGCCATATTAATGATCTAATTTCTTTCTTGCTCAGAAAAAAAAAACATCTTAAAATTAACATTGGTTTCGTTTCTGGACTACTTTTTCCAGAGCACCTTTATAGGTGTTCCCCCGGCCACCTCATGCCATAGACTAGGTATGGATAGATATAAGACATAGTTAATAGAGGCGGGGACTGGTTAGGAAGCATTTTGTTATATGTCTTTGTTCATTTTTTTCAACCGTGACCGTGCACAAATCTTTTAGTTTTTCATTGTTTCGCCTTAATTGCCATGGTTGAGCAACTGAACCCAAATGTTTCTTTTCCGCTGCTTGTTCGATGTATTCTAGTTCAAAATTAATTATATTAGAATATTTCAATAAATAATCCAATAGACAACATTTCGGTTCATTCATATAGCCATTTTCTAATGAATTTAAACAAACTTTGTGCACGGTCAAGACCAGTTCAACATCCAGACTAGAACAAAGAAATGTAACAAAAGGCTTCCTAACCATTCCCCTCTATTAACTATGATATAAGAGCACCCAACGTTTTAAAATTAACGTAATGCCTTGGTTTATAATATAGAATTCTATCAATCATGTGTACATAGGACATAATTGAAACTAGTTCGACCAGGTTTTTCCATTTAAATTCATGCCAAGCTTTCGGACATAATTGTCCATCTTCAGGATAGCGATGGAATAACGTTACTTGCACGAGCTATTTGTACATGGAATGATATTAGTTAGGATATATTTAATTTTATCAATTTAATTTACATTTGTTTATTTTTATAGTTATTTTTTAATTTAGCATTTTCGTTTTATTATTCCATGTACAAATAGCTAGCGCAAGTAATAACAGTCCGTCATTGCCTTGAACATGGACAGTTATGTACGAATACTCGGCATGAATCAAAAAGCAAAACGTATAGTCGAACTTTTTTCAATAACATTGTGACCATTCGAAAAAATAGTTTAATGGCGTCCCAATCGCCGCCGTCTCATCAAAACATTTAACTGTGGTTATATTTCCCTTACCAACAGTTGTCATGATAACCATTGTTAAAAGTGTGTTAAGTATACTTAAATGTTCCAATGGCCGCGGTCACATCAGAACATTTAACTACAAGTCCAATTTATACGACAAACGTTTTATGGCACGGCGGTTGGCATGTAAATCGGACTATCGTTAACCCACCTTTAACAATGGTTACCATGGTGACAACTGTTACTAAGGGAGAGATAACTACAGTTAAATGTTCCAATGTTGTTGCGGTCTTATCAGAACACTTCACTGTAGTTCACCCTCAACATGGGTTGTCAACAATATTGGTTACCAGTGCCTGCGGTCTCGTCCGAACATAAAAACTATACCACACTCACCTTTGACCATGGTTACTATATGGTGACAACCAATGTTGATTATAAGAGCAAGATAACTGCAGTTAAAATGTTCCAATGGCCAGGCTCACAGAACATTTAACTGTAGTTATCTTACTCTTATTCTTGGTTGTAAACATTCGCTACAGCCACAGAACAATTAACTATAGGTAGCACATCCTTAATTAACAATTATTAACTTATCAGCATCCATTGTTAATGGTAAAATAACTACAGTTTAATGTTCTGTAAGACCGCCGCCATTGTACAAAAATCTTATCTAAGTTGAAAATGCCAGTAACATGGAACATGCCTACACTAGGAAAGGGTGACTCTAGCCGAAGGAATATCTACCATCAGAAAAGACAACAAAAGGGCTAACACCTTAGTATTTGGGTAGTCCTACCTTAGTGTAAACATACTCTTAGTCTCTGATCAACACTCAAGATGAAATTTGGAATCGCATCTTTTTTGCTATGGTGCAGACTTCCGTCCACACCAACACGGCGCATTTAGTTTCTAAGGCGCGAAAAAGGTTAGTACTTCATGTATGACCCCATGAAATGACACCATTTCAAGTTACGCAAATACCGAGTCGAGTGTTAAGTGTTACTTGAATAGTTCCATTTCATACATGAAGTAGTAGCCCCGAAAACAAAGACAAAGACGAGTTTTCAAGTTTATTCAAAAAATTTCAAAAGGCGTTGTCCTTCAATGATGTCGGCTCCACTTGCATCTCCTCGAGGTATTCCAGTTTTCGAGATTTGCCCACTTTGGACACTTGACCATGGTGACTAGGACGATCTTTTACGCAAAATATGCAGGACGTTAGGGGCTGGAAATGACATCGTTCGATAATCACCACCTGAATCGAAACGAAAGAAATACATAAATTTAACATGCGACTACAAGGAGCCCGGCTTTTAAGAATCGTAAATGAATACATAAATCAATTTTAATTGATTAAACTCTCTATTGACTGTTACTGTTACTAGAGAGTACGTTACACTGATACGTTTATGCAATCTGCTATCAAGTTACTAGCAGTTACGATTACCGGAAACTCTCTATTATTAGCGTCTCGTTTCAAATCTCAACACAGGAAACCCAAAGTACTTTTAATCAATTAAAATTGATTTATTTATTCATTTACGATTCTTAAAAGCCGGGCTCCCTATGATAAGACTTGTACTGATGCTAAGACTTGGAGATATAGACATCATGCGATCTTGAGGAATGACAAGCCGACTAGGACAACACACTACCTTGGAATCCTGGACAAAAATCAACAGCGGATGAAGACCAATGATGTTGTAGGTGCCCAACATAGAGATCGAAGAATACGTGCTGGAACTTCTCAAGTTGCAAACATCTGAAAAGATAAAGAAATCACTTACGGTAAAGTGGTCGAGAACTGAGAAATGGAAAGAATCAAGATGGAAAGAATTGATGATGACAGACAAAGTTGTATGTGACGGTATGGTCTCCGACGCCCATGTTAAAAAAATTTTTTATCAAAAGTTTATCAGCATTTTTTTACTTTATTGTATTTTATCTTTTATTTGATTTAGTTTAAAGTTTAGCTTAATTTATTAATTGATTTACTTCTCAAAATTTTATCAAAATTAGTTCAAATGAAAATGATTGAAGAAGAAATAAAAAAGAAAAGAAAGAAACGGAAGTAAAGTGAAATTATATCTTGTCTTTGGTCGCAGAGCCGTCACATCACCAAATGCTTCCATTCTCATATTGGGAACTCCTTGTCAGTTCAGTTGCAAACATCTGGAATGATAAATTACGACAGAAGTTTCTAAACAATATGACAAATTTTCGCGTTTTGGCACCATCTTTTCTCGTAACGGCATTGCGAGGAAAATTGTCGTTGCAAATCGTCTCGTGAAACACGTGGAAACACGAACACCCACTGTAGTCATCAAACAAACGTTGAACACAACTGAAAAATTACTCGGCAAGAAAAAATGTTAGTAAACCCTGAAAGAGATGTAGAGTTCAAATACTAAATCCACGAAACATATAACTGTGGAATGCATTATGGCAAAAGAATCCACCGTTTTACTGATAGCTATATACGGTTTCGTTAAAAAAAAGTTGTAGATTTAGTCACTCGTGTTTCATGGATTGAGTTTTGGTCTCTATGGTGTGTTAGATCAAATAAGAAAAACGAGAAAAGAATCTAAATCTAAAGGAAAATGATGAGTAACGTTGCAAACACCTGAAATAGAAAAGGGAAAGGATAAGTAGAATCTAAAAAGGAAAAGAAGTTAACAAAATGTTGAAAACAACTGAAAGATATACTAAAGAAAAATGTGTTAGTAAAAGCTGAAAGAGATGTAGAGTTCAAATACTAAATCCATGAAACATCACTTGATAATGCAGAAATCGTTTATTTATAGCCAAACGAGAGAAACTCATATGCGTAATGTTAGAAAAAAGTTGGAAATTTAGTTACTGTTATGGTTCATAGATAGAGTTCTTGGACTCTATGGCGTGTTAGTAAATCAACTGAGAAATACAAGACGGGAACAAATCTAAATGGAAAAGGAAGAATAGAGAAACGTTGCAAACAGCTGAAAAAGAAAAGGGAAAATATAAGTAAAACCTGAACCAGGAAAACTCGTTAGTAAAAACGTTGAAAACAACTGAAAAAGTACTAATTAAAAGGAAAATGCGTTAGTAAAGCTGAAAAAGATGTAGAGTTCAAATACTAAATCCATGAAACACTACTTGATAAATCAGAAATAAAAGCAGATGAACAAGCTAGGGTGGAAGACGAAATATCGATTTCGCCTCAGTTTTGTGTTTCAATGGGTTCACTTTTTGAACTCTATATATTGTTAGTCGATACAAGTAAACAAATATATCAATGAAATGTATGTACACAAAATAAATCATCAATGTCAATAAAAGCGTCGTATAAGACATAATGCCAATGCTGCAAATGAAATTGTTAAATCACAAATAGAAATAATTAAGTAAATGACACCAAGAACAGCAAAAAATAAACTTTATTCACGCTTTAATTTTGCGTGTGATTGTGTGATCGATTGTGGTTCGGTTACAATACATTACATGGTTGAAAAATTGAATAAAAAAGGTAAAGTAAAATCGTTATCAGAAGTAAACCAACCCAATGCGTCAATGTTATGTGTACATTCAAGCCATTATATTGCCCCATGCAGGCCGATATTTCCCCATAAGTCACAGCTATGGTTCACACTCATTGCCGAAAACACAGTCAATCTATGGTGCACGCCCACTCATACACACTGCCGGAAACACATGCAGTCAATATCTACATTACACATACAGCCTGATATTTCCCCAATTTGATTTTATTCCCCTACCTAGATCAACAGATAATCAAAACGTACAATATATGTATATCTATGGTTCACACTCACTCACACACATTGCCGGAAACACAGTGAATGTTTACATTAAAGTTATATTAACATATCTGTGGTTAGATATAGTTCCCAAAAACAATCCAAAGTTTGTGCATGCAAGTCTCGTGCATGAAGCCAGTTGATAAGATACGCCTATGAATTCTGGAAAATCAGTAAACCAATTTGTCTGAAGAAACCCTACAAGTCTGAAGAAAGTCCAACTGGTCTTTAACGAGTCCAACTCGTCTTTAACGGGGAAGCTGGCGTAACGCTGGTCCCGAGTGGACCGGGTCGGAAACACATACCTAATCCTAGACCTATCCTAGAAAAAAACCTACGAGAAATGATCAGAAAACAAAAACAAAAACAAAAACAAAAAACAAAAAACAAAAGCAAGAAAGGGATTTTAAGTAGAACGGAAGGAGCCAGGATCACAGCGCAAGTTCTGCCATCCACTCCAAAATATAGAAAACAACAACAAAAGTCAAGTGCAAAAACTCGTCTTTTGTCGTATATTTAAATTGATGAGAATGATGCAATTACTGCAAATCAGCCAAAATTTCAATCCTAAATTCCTTATCTAAAGCTACCACTTTAAATAAAAAAGCTATGGTACTTGAATACTCGTCGTCGCAACCCAGTTTGGTTGTTCTTGGTAGACTTGGCTGAAAAGTAAAAGGTGCAAATGCAATGGTATCACAATTTGTGACAAACCATGTCATTTACGTTGGGTTAGGCCGGGCCAAAACAAATCCGATCACAGCTAAATTTGGGTGGAGCTAATCTAGAGTACGACCATTACCGTCGGCACGCACAACAGTGGACTGGGGCGTGGGGGGAGGGTGGGGATAGTCGGGAATAAAAACGTAAAAGTAGTTGCGCGTACCGACCGACGTTGCAGCCTGACCAGCGCTAACCTAAGACCTAAGACGCCAGAAATCTAAGCGCCCTACGCGCTGTAGTTTAGGTGTATGCGTTGTATGTAGACCGATCAGTTAACAACTATAATGGTCGAACTCTACATCTAAGATCACGACACAGACTCAGACTACAAAGGAGGTCTCTCAAGTTGAGAGTAAGGTCGGTTAGGTCCATTCCATCGATCGTTGATCCAACGTGTTCCTCTCATAGGCCTAAGTATTTATTGAAAACTAACCTAAGCAGGCCAATTGACCCCGGCCGCCGAAATGGCCGGTCAAAAAGCTAATAAATCCGGCCTATTTTAAAAGTGGTAGCTTGCTCTTATGCAACTCGCTGGTTCCATGTATTAATCATGGATCCTCCTAGCCCTAGCTAATTCTAATTGAAATTTTCATACTTTTAGTTTAATTAGACTGCTAGATGAAATGGACACTTTTCACTTGTGACTACAAGCCAAAACGAGAATAAAAACAATGCATCAGCAGCAACACACACAGACAGGTTTACAAAACACCTCCAACACAGCCTGCAGCCAACAGGCGCCCGACATGACACGCCATATTTGCAAGCAAACAGACGAGTGCAGGCCATGAGGGGCGTCTGATTTCGCAGGCACAAAACAACGTTGAAACAAATATGAACATATAACAACACTGAACGAAAAGCGATAAGGACAATTTAATTCATCACAAGTAAAAAGAATCCATTTCTAATTCATATTTTAAATGAATTAAAATATGAATTTTTGTTGTGAGTCGCTTTTACTAGTTAACACCTCTCCACACTCACACAACACAACCAGAACCTCGAGGAAGTCAACAAATACAGCCAAATAAACGACTGATTGGAAAAATTATCCTAGAATTTGGTTTACCCGAGGTCTGTTGCGCATACTAACCCTGGTGTCTTCGTTTGTCATTGCAGCTAGAAAAATATAGAAAACAATTGATTAATTAATAGTTGATAAAATTTGTTAATAGGCGATTTGCATGATGGCGTCATTTGACTACAACTACCAGAATGCTTTACGAATTTTCTTTCTTATTTAGATTTGTTTTCCCTCTTGAGGATAGTTAAACAATTGGTACTAATAACTTTACAAAAGAAAGTGGGCAAAGCATTCTGGTAGCTGTAGTCAAATGACGGCATCATGCAAATGGCCTATTTGCAAACATATGCAGCGAGCACGAGGGTTTCAGCTCAGTCTCGGTGGTTTAGACAGAAATTTTGACCCTCATAATTATATTATATATAATTATAATTAATATAAAACATGAGGCCGAAACCTCTTCTCTGGAACATGTTTCCGTAACGTTAGTCTTCCTTCTTTAATCACAGTTGATTATAGTAAAACGGCAAGTTTCAGGGAAGTAACTGAATGGCTCTTCAACTATTCCCGCTGTATAAGATTCTGCTAGGCCAGCGACTTTTTGAAGTCTTGAATTGTTTTCTAAAGCAGTCTCGGTCTAATAAAAACTTGCAAGTAGCAAAGCAAAACACGCGTCTAAACTCTCACAGCTCGAACGTTTCAACATCGTTTCAACAACAGTATCGAATTCTTCGGTAGCGGCTCAAAGCAAATAAATGCCAGCTCAGTTGAACTTTAAATACAATTTATCTCGCTTTTATAACAATTTTGTCTTTGCAAAAACACATATATTGGCTAGTAATAGCAATTACACTACTGTCTAGTTTCCAAAATTGCAAAACCCTCAAAGAGTCTTGAGCTAAAACATTGCAGTTCTACTTACCTTTGGTATCGCTGCAGTTTGAATTCAAATTTCTTCTTCATTGAAATATGTCTTGATATCACGTGGTCAGTCAAATGATTTTCGACCAATCAAAAGCACAAAATTTTGTAGGCGTGTTTTTAGAGCGCTTTCTGATTGGTCAATATCAAAGTTGTTAGGCGGGAAAATCGTGCAAGGAGTTATGCACGTACGCGCGCGTGCCTTTTATGTTTTATCTACAAAAATAACGTGTGAAACTTTTCATTCTTTACGTCACAGCAAGATAATGTTCCTGAAAACTATCAAAAACTTTTCCCTTCTGTTATTCGAATGAGATTTTTAGCAAAAGAGTGCAGCTAGTCGCATGTACGTAAAAGCGAACGTTTTATGAATGACTGGGCGAAGACTCAAACACATGTACAAAAACTATTCTAGTCAAGCAAACGGCAAGAAATGCGGAAAGGTGGTGATATGATATTGTTTTAACTGTCCGCATCTCATTGGTTAAAACATGAAAATCTTCCATAACTTCAACAGTTAGCGCATTTGTTTCTATTTTATCTAATATTTCCTTTATATTCCCTTTCCCTGTTCCTGCATCTCTCGTAGGGATCTTAAATTTTTTTTGTTATCCTCTGAAACGTAACAACGATGATAAAGGCATCTTCTGCCTTACTGAAATACTGCACAGTTTGTATTAGAGAGAGATAGAGGCAATGGGCAATGGAAAGCAATGGGAGGAATGGATTAATATTCATTTGAAGCTGAAACCAGGAGTGCTTGTGGTTTGTTTGCTCATTTATTCATTCGTTCGACGTTTATCCATTCTTTCATTCATTCGTTCGCTCACAGAACAAGGTAAGGCTCGATAAGAAGAATACAAAATGTACCTTAACTTTACTCAAAAGATTTAAATTGACAGGAGCACTATATTGGTAGGAATATGAGGACAGCTTGCTATTAAAGTTAGAAACAAAGAAGACTATTAAAATCTTTCATGAAACATGTTTACCATACAAACCAGTCAAGTAAAAATCGGTAACATATTCAATATATGTATAATAATATAATAATATATATTGTTATATTAAAACAGATTCAAAAAAAATTAAAAATACTCAAAAATTACTAAAAATGCTAAAATCTAAGTATCAAGAAACCGAAAAAGAAAAAAGAGAGTAAAAATGAAAGGAAGAAAAGGGAAAAAAGAAAAATATTCCGCCCTGCACAGGGCTCGAACCTGTAACCCTTAAATCGGACCCCCCGGAAATGGGAAAAGAATTATTAGATATAATTGAAAAAAAGTAAAAAGCTAAAAATGAAATTTGGGACGATTCTCCCGAGACATTCTAAGAAGCTGAGACATCGAATCGACTTACGTTACGGATGAAGATTTCGGCCCCATCCACGCTATCCCGGTGCTACATAAAACAGTTATCTTAGCCCGAAGGCCAGGGAGGGAGACGATATCCGGACCCTAATCCATACCTTTAGATATCACCTTAGACCGCTGCGCTACCTAGACACTTAATAAATTTAATGTCTAATTGGGGTAGTCTATTCGGCGAAGTTTCATTATGATGCTAATATGTTTGTCCCAAATCCTTGGGGAAATAGGAGAACCAATCAAAGTCCAGTAACCGTAAGAATGATTCAAAAATAAACAGAGGAAAGAGTAAATAAAAGAATAAATTTCCGTGAACATTTCTAAGTGCATAAGGAATTTTGCAAAGTTAAGAAGTTACGCCAATGACAGTTTATGGATTTTACGGGTTTCTCTTTTGCTGGATGATCATCAAAACTGATTTCCCATTTCAAGAACAATCTTGAGGCAAGTTTGAAGGCTTAATACGTTAGTAAAGTTAAGTACTTCAAACAATTTTAAAATTTGGATAATTCATACAAGCTTGTTAATTAGTTTGTTGATTCTACGCGCAAGAAGCCCATACAAATCCAGCTGAGACTAAAATGTACTTTGTTTATCAATTAAAGCCCTATACAGGCTTGGTCTCCACTGTCAAGACCTCGATCTGATATTTTTCCGTAATAACCGCGCTTTTGGTTAATAACAAGTAATTAGTAACTCCAAATCAGATCAGGAGACTCCTGCTCCAAATCTTTATTAGATAGGTTCATTACTGGGCTACCTGTCGTAGACCGAGCATGCAGGTGTGCAAAATTACCCAAGTGGCCTTTGCAAGCAAGCTTTGTTACTCGAGCTTCCTCGTACAGCCCAAGTGAACGCTATTATAGCGTCTTGTTCTAGAGCGGATTTCGTATGACTGTAACGGACCGTACGGACCGTACCGTGACCGTGTCAGTGCCGTTATGTCTATGAAAACATTCGAAATTCATGCCGTAACCGGTGCCGTGAACGTGCGGTACCGTTTTCACACTCACACGAAATCTGGTCTCAAAAACGCAATCGCGCGCAAGCAAGGGAATCTTGAACAGAATGTCTTGACTTTTGACGTGCGTGCCGACGGGACCGTTTGCTTTCGGCGTTTGATTTCTATACTGTTTAGGAGCCTTGCGCGCGAGGGGGAAGTTACTAAAATAGCTTGAAATTTTTTTTTGAATTGTACCATAATTTCTTTGCCTTAGTGTTGAGCTTATTGCCCCTAGAGCTGTTCGAGTTCGAGAGATATTTTAGAAAAATTGATTTCAGCCATCTTTGTTTACCGTCACTATGGCAACACAAATAGAAGTGAAACAGACCAAAATCAAAACTTTTATTCAAGTCCAATAACTGGTGTGAAAACCGTTTTGGTTGGTCAAGAGTAAGTTGCTCAATTCGGGAAGTGAAAAACGGAATCATAAAACTATATGCAGCCACCTTAAAGCGAGGCTTAGACTGAAGCCTCGATGCGGATCTGAGTACACTTGGGCAGCGGTATCCCACTCCAACAACAAGAACAACATGGCTGCAGACGAATTTCACTCTAGACATGGTAGACTTATCTTCTTGTCAAACGGTAACAAAACTGCTAGACGAAGAAATCCAGGTGCGGAATTCAACCATGGACTTGTCTTCAGTAAACACACTTTACGAGAAAACGAAATGTTTGAAATTCGTGTCGATAGAGTTGTAAATAGTTGGTCGGGTTCGCTAGCCATTGGAGTAACTACAGCTAATCCAAGTAACATCGAAATTCCTGCAAGCGCTTCTGGACTTAAAAACGGTTACTGGATAATGTCCGGAGCTTCTATAATAAAAGATGGTGTGACTATTTTAGATAATTATGGCAGAGATCTGGATGAGTTAACTGAAGGGGACATTGTCGCAGTCAGTCGGAGAGAAGATGGATGTTTGCATTTTTATGTTAATGGTACTGATTTTGGTATCGCTTGTAGCGACGTTCCGTCAACTCTCTATGCAGTGGTGGATCTGTATGGAAAATGCGTTGAAGTCTCAAGCTATAAGGAGTTTTGTCCCATAAATGGTAAATAGACTTAGCAAACAAAAGCTTTTTATGCGTTAATTGTACTTCGAGTCTGCATCGTTGTACACAAAACGTAAAAATTGAAGTTTAAAACTGTTTATTAGATGGAATCAAAATGTTTTCCGATATGTCTACAGGGGGATGGGGGATGATGTTCATATTTTGTTTGCTTTTATTATACATTTATAAATGTATGAGTCAAACTCAATTTCGTCATTAAGTCACATGTGCACTTTGACAACTAATTATGATCTTGAATGTTATTATGCTCACATAATTACGACTTACTCAAAAACCACTAAGTACTCAAGAAAGCTTATGAAGCTCAGCATCTTATATCTATTCTACTCCAGTGGTACACAATTACGGTCCAAGTAAAAATGTCGATATTATTAGTTCAATGAACCGTGAATGATATATTTCTGCTATTTTAAGCCTTTTTGTATAGGAAATCGCACGATCTTGAGTACAATTTGGAATTAATAGGTACTAGTAATGTTTTGAAAGTTCTCAAAATAGGACGAGCCTTTAGGCGAGTCCTATTTGAGAGTTTTCAAAACATTACGAGTAACTATTAATTCTGAATTGTACGAGAAGATCGTGCGATTTTTTTTTTATAATACACTATCGTTGCCATAGCGACTTAATAGGTACTCTACAGAGTACAATTAACGATATAATTGTACTCCTCTCGTCCAATCAGAATCGAGTAATTTTGTATAGTGTATTATAAGGTGATGTAATTTTCCATTCATGGTGCTTCAATGTAGATAAGCAACAAAAGTGCAATTTGTGTGGACTATTTAATTTTAAAATTAAAAAGAATTTGCCTTGGTATTAAAAGAAAAAAGGTGAAGGTTTTGATGAAAGAATGAATGGTTAAAATTGAACGAAAAAAAGGGATGTAAAAAGAATGAATGAATCAAATAGACAGTCATGGCACAGCGTGTTCTATTTCACTTTTTCACACTCTTACAAAACTGCCCTAAAGGGAACTAATTAATAATATAAAAATTAGGTACTACCTAATAGCGGAGCTCCCATTTAAATATAATAATAATTTTAAATACTTTGTTTTATTTTGACGTTTTTGATTCAAATGAATTGGGCTTGCTGTGGTAATAGGCAAACAAATATTGCATTTTGTTGTAAAAGTTGAAATAAAGACTATAGATCAAGCTTTATTTCTTGCCCTTCAGTCTCCTGAGAATTATAAGGCTTTCAACTCAGTGACCATAGTGATATTTATTCAGATATTTGTGTCAGATTTTATAATTGACTTAGTAGTAGTGCTTCATAATTCTCAGAAATAGGATGCAAAAATCCCTCAAACTGATTTCATTCACATAAATACTGAACCTAATTCAACATCCTTCAATTAAACAATTAGACATTGCAGAAAATTATATTTAGATTTTTCTGTCTTGACAGTATTGTGGCATCTTGGTTTTTTTTTTATTATGTAGAGTAGAATGACACTGATAAATAGTTGTCTTTACACGAAACAAGAATTCTCTCTTCCAGGTTACACTAATCATGACTTTAGATGAAATTGTAAAACAACTCAAAACAACTACTACCTAAAAGCAAAGCTCCAATTTCAATTTTAATTTTTTTATGTTCTTGATTCAAATGAATTGGGCTTCCTGTGGTAATTGAAAAAGTTGAAATGAAGATTATTTAAAAAGCATTTTTAAAATAAGTTTTGGTTTTGGTTTGTATATTGTATGGGCTTGTATGCTCAGTGACCTTTGTTACAGTAAATTTTAATATTCAGATTCACTGTCAGATTTCATAACTGACTTTGTAAGGGTTCATAATTTTCAGAAATAGAAAGCAAAATCTCCAAAACATTTTTTTAAATTGATACAAGTAATTAAACCTTTTCGACATCCTGAATATTACAGAACAACATATATTGATTTGTCTGTCTTCACTATATTTGTGACATCTTGTTTTTTGTGGTTGTTGTTGTTATTTTGTTTTGTTATTTAATGTAGAAAAGAATGACACACTAGCTAGGCGAATACTTGTCTCCCACTTTTCTCTTCCAGATTACACTGATAATACAATTTAAAGTGATTATAAAAACAGCTAATTGAAATAACAAGAAAACAAGGAATTAAGCATTTTCAGTCTGTATTTAAGGCTTCACAGGGCTCACTGAGCAACTTCATCCAGATGAATAAAGTATAAAAACAATTCTAGTTTGCATGGCAAAATTCCTTCTTTTTTTCCTGTCAATTGTTTCATTAAATTCCAGACCAAAACTTGAGCTGTATTTACACATTAGTGGGGTTGAAATAAGTTCAAAATCAATTTTTTTACTAATTTTATTATTATTAGAACTAGTGCAAAAAGTTCACCGTAAAACAAAATGTCGTTGTACATTATTTTCATGTAAGGCTTGATCGAGTGTTTCTTTAAACTTGGCCACAGTTCAACGTGCATAAAAGGTTTTTTTTAAGTCATCAATCCCAAATCAAAGATAAAAGATCAAATATAGGTACAAGAGACTTTTTGATATCATTTTCTGGCCAGGGTCTTTACCTTGAAGTGCTTTCCTTGTTGTCTTTTCAAAGCATACTGGTCCTTGTTTCACGCTCAATGCAGACGATTCTTGATTTATTTCCAACTTTGGCTAGATTTTTAAGCAGCTTTATTGAAGGCATCTTCACGAAACGAAGAATACACGATCCTCAATGACTTATTCATTATGAGGAATTTTTTTAAACTACGAATCCAACTAAAAAGTCGTCCAACTTTGAAAATATCCTCTGTGTCTTTCGTCTTTCGAGCAGTTTTTGAAACGACACCAGGCCCGAAAAAAATTCAAACGTACGGTTTTTTTCGCTTTAACCTGTCAAGATTGGCACAGATTAATCAGTTCATCAAAATCGCTAAATTTTTACGAGGTTTCGAGAATACTACTTTTAAGCTTTGCAAGTTAAAACTGCAAGGAAACTTGTAAATTTTCAGTTTTCAAAGTGTCAGCGCGCGTCAAGTTGGCGCCAAAAAGCAATCAGCCAATCAGCATCGCGATGTACACGGACGTATGTACGGACGTATGTATGTATGTATGTATGTATGTACGGACGGACGTACAGCCGTTGGGCTCCCTGTGTGTCCACGAAAAATCAACTCGATGGGTTACCATTTTTTCTTAGGTATGGTGCTCCGCTCGCGCGGGCCTTTGGCCCGCGCGGGAGCTCCGCTATAAGTTTGTAAAATAACTGTGTTCTTGTTTTAGTTCAAGCACAAGCATCAACGGCATCAATAGCCTTTCACCCGCATTGTGGTACACTAGTTAAATTATCAAATAACTGTAGAACAGCCGAGAGACAAAGTCCAGATGAAGAGTTTAAAAACTCTGTGGTCTTAACTAATAAACCCCTAGAAAATGATAAATTATTTGAGGTAAATCCAGTTTACTGCAAAAATGCTTGTATCGTAACCAACAATGAATTCAAACTTTCAGTTGATGTTTTTTTCTGCCTGCCAATCATGTGAAGGGGGCAGAGCTTATAAAAATGCCCTCAATCCAACCTTGATCCACATTTGCCATCTGTCTTGAGGTCCCTTGAGGGCATTTGCATAAGAAAGATTACATTTGTTTGTTGTGATACAAGCATTTTTAGCAGTAATTATAAACTTTACATGATTATGCTCCAATGCATGCAGAGTGTATAGGGATCTCAATAGCAAGGCTCTTGCCTAATGGCATCCTCGAGAACCAAGGAGCAATATTCTGTTGCTTGTTTGAACAATAATATTCCTGGGTTCTCAAGGATGGCCTAATAGGTGCCCAGTATGCCATTGGCTAGGTTGAGCAACCAAATATTGTATTTATATAGGAGCCCAAATTATTAAAATGGCTCAGCTCCTACATGTAAATTTCAATTTTTGGGGACCAAAGGGCTCTAAGACTTCTTCTCAGGCAGCAGCCTAGAATTAACAAATCTTAATATTTATGTGCATATAGTTAAAAGCAGAAATAGCCTTGGTTGCATGTATGTGACTTGGAAACAAGGCTATTTCCACTTCAGCCAAAATTGATATGCACATAAATATTAAGAGTAGTAAACAGTGATCTAACATTTGATCAAATACTCAAATCTCCTTTGGGACTCAAAGATTTTTGAGGAGAACTGAAAATTTGATCAGACATTGCTTATACTGTTCATACAGGTATTTCTTAAATTGCACACAACTGTGGTGTAACTTGCTAATATATCGTTTTAAAACTTGTTCTTTGATTTTCAGGTAAAAGTTGAAAAAATTACTGATATATGGGCGGGGTCACTAGAAGTGGGTGTAACAACTCATAACCCTGGAGATATAGTCCTACCCCCTACCATGACCATGATGCCGACGGGTACATGGATATGGAGTGCTACATCAGTTATTAACAATGGAAAAGAGATGACAAAGGATTATAGCGAGGTGTCTTTAGAGTCTGTTGTGGTGAGTTCTAGCAGTCTCCTTTAATCTGGTCTTAGGGAGAATGACACAGGTGAAAAATGCATTGCACATACTCAGTAGTTTTAGATATAACCATTGGAAGTTTTAATTGGTAATTCTTGAAAGTTAAGGCTGTCCATGAAAAATTAGTGCTTATTTTGTCCTAAAACATCGCTAATTAGTTGTTCCTTTCCCTGGTCAAATAATACACGAGGAATTCGCATAATACAAGACAGTTGAATTGACAATACTACTACACGAATGCGTCCATGAATTCCTGCCGAATTTTTGAGCTTGCGCAATGCATTTTTCACCCATGTCAGGGAGACAAGGGCTGTACATAACCCAAATTCCTTGGGATCAGTCATTTACCCCAATGGTATATTCCCTTTGTTAGAAATATTAAAGTATAGAGAGCAAGGGTGTCCATTTCCTTAACTAGTAGGGGAGGGGGTAACTGTCCCTGTGCTGTGTACAGAATTATTTATTTTTAGGAGTGCTGTGCTATGCTTCAGAACCCAGGATTATTCTGAACAGCTGTGTCTGGCTCCCAGAAAAAAAATACCCCTGGAAAAGTTGTTGTTAAAAATTGTGAAGCAACAATTTATTACAAACTGTATTGTCTGGCTCTTGATGATTTTTTTGTAACTTATGTAGTCTGCTGACCATCCATCAGGCTAGCTGTTTGGTTAGCCAAATTTTTGTGACCCATCAGAAAAGTAATGAGTCTTACTTGTTTATCACTCAATGCCTATCTTTGTTTATCACCCAAATGATCACAATTTAGCTACTGACAAAAACTAGGATGCTTTTACCATAAATCACCCATATTAAGTTTTCTCTCAATTGTTGTTCTAGGAAGGTGATACTGTTGGGATTATGAGAAAATCTACCAACTGCTTACATTTCTATTTAAATGGTATTGACATGGGTGTGGCAGTAAGAGATATACCCAGTCAAGTATATGGTATAGTGGACCTTTATGGTGCGGCTATTAAGGCATCAATTTGTGACAAAGATTTGACAAGAGAATCAGCTCAAAATAACAGTGCAGGAGCAATGGCTGTGGATAATACAAGTAAGTAGAACTTTTTCCAAGTCTTTATTTCACAGTCGTTGAAGCAAATGCTTTATTTCTAGCATCTTTTTGAGCACATTTCCATTCATTAACTTACATATAAGGTAGTTCTGCAGAGTTTCTGTATGATTTAATCTGCTCGGGTTATCAGACAGCATTCGTCCTGGGTGAGCCCAGCTATAAATATGATCAACAATGTCCTCACTACTAGAGCCTTCAATAGCTCAGTGGTTAGAGCATTGGATTTTTCCAAGTCTTTATTTTACACTCATTGAAGCAAACACTTTATTTCTAACATCTTTCCCAGTATATTTTCATTCATTAAGTTAATTCTTACAGTGAGACAACATTTTCAGGTTACTTTTACTGTGAGCAAGAATGAGTGATAGAATAATGCCCCTGGGTTCCCATGGATGATAGCTTAGTGCCAGCTTCCTCTTTAGGCCTGCCTGCCTTTCTTCCTGCCTGTCTGCCTGTTTGTCCATCAGTCTCTTGGTCAGTCTGTCTTTCTGTGTGCATACCTTCCTGCTTGCATCCTTTCTGTTCATCTGTCTCTAGGTCTACATGTAAGCTTGTCTTGTCTGCCTGTATGTCATTCCATACACTCTACACTTATTTCTTTTTTATTCAGATGAAGCTTGTACTTCCTCACCACTGCAGTTCCATCCCAGATGTGGAGTTGCTGTGAAACTAACCAACAACTTTTTAACAGCATTTAGACCCAGGTTTGTAGCATTTGGACATTAAACTTTTGGAAAATTCAATGCATTTTGTAAGTCTCATGGCCAAATACTTCTAACAGGATTGAGACCTGCTTGCCACTAGAGCCTTCAAATAGCTCAGTTGGATGAGCATCAGACTGGAAATCAGAAGGTTGTGGGTTCAAATGATGCTTAGGGATTGGAATCATTTTTTCCAAGCAAAAATCTGTACTCGAAGAAGATTCATATCTAACTAACACATTTCCAAGTGACAATCCATTCATAAACTTACATATGTTGTAGTTCTGCAGAGTTTCTGTACAAATCATTCGGTGCAGGTTATCAGACATGATCCATCATGCGCATGCTCAGCATAAATAATGAACTTCAACCTGCTCGCCACTAGAGCCTTCAAATAGCTCAGTTGGTTGATCGTCGAACCGAAAGCCAAAGGTCATGGGTTCAAACCACACTGAGGGCTTGGATTTTTTCTGAGCAAAAATCTATACATTCACATCTAACTAACACATTTCCAAATGACAATCCAATGTCTTTTTTCAGAGCTCTAGAAGAATTCAACCATGCAGTTATACTCACCAACAGACCACTAAGTCCTGGAGAACTGTTTGAAGTGCATGTTGATCAGCAAGTTGACAAGTGGGCGGGGTCACTTGAGATAGGCCTTACTACCCATGACCCTGAAACACTAGAGTTCCCTTCTACTATGACAAACGTGAGATCAGGCACATGGATTATGTCTGGTGGTGGCATGGTGAAAAATGGTTCTACAGAGATAGAAGATTATGGCAAGAATTTGGATGCTTTAAAGGTGAGTAGCTCTGTGCTGTTCTACAAATCCCAGTCCCAGTAACCGTCCATTTGGTAGGAGGAGGGAGGGAAGTTTTTTTTGTGAAGAGGTGGTTATTGTTGTTGTAAGTTGTTGTAATTTGCTTTATTCATACGACCTATTGTTATAGAGAGGTGGTCGTTGTAGAGTCGGTCAGCATTATAGAGAAGTGGTTTTTATAGTGAGGTACCACACATTCAAGATCACTAGCAAACATTGAGTCCAGACCTCATTTGTACACAATGTAGCAGTCCCCCTGGGGGGGGGGGGTACTCTGATCGTAAATGGACGGGGATGCTCGTCGTACCTTTTAGGGGTCAAAATCTGCAATCTGGTACCTTTTAGGGTGTCTAAGACTTAATTGGACTACCAGAGACATAGCTGGTACCTTTTAGGGACTGTTTTGGGGTAAATAAACTACCTAAAATAAGCATGAAAGGGACGATTTCGATGATCTGAATTGAATCTTCATAGCACATCGATAACAAAGTGTTTTATTACTTTAATTCTTTATTATTGTTTTTGAATTGGTACCCTTTAGGGGTAGAAATCAATTGTTGCCACTCCCACTCAGGTACCTTTTAGGGGTCATTTTCAAAATTTCCGATGAGCATCCCCGTCCTCTTATAATATATAGGAGTCCCCGGGCCCCCCCCTGGGGCAGTTCCGCGTTGCTGCTTGCTTTGCTTACAGCAATTATTACTATCAATATTCATTTACTAATTATTAATTTTCTAATTAATTTATTTCCAGCCTGGTGATAGAGTAGGAGTTATTTACAGAGAGGATGGTAGACTGCATTTCTATGTCAATGGTGAGGACATGGGAGAGGCAGCCAAGGATGTCCCTTCAAATGTCTATGGTGTATTAGATTTGTATGGACGCTCTGCACAGGCAACCATAACTAATGGAAGACCAAGGGAGGAGATTCCTGATGTTGATACAGTGGAACAAAACACAAGTATGTTTATTAATATGAGATTGTTTCCTTGATTTGTAAGTGGGTCTTTGTTAAGGGAATTTTAATCCAATTACGACTGATCAAAAACTAACTAATATCTTGTTTGGATTTCAAGGCCTTTCAAGGAAAACTTAAGGTTTGATCAGATTTGCATGTGACAGATGTTGGGTCCAGGAACAATAATGTCATTTTGGCTGTTATCACATGATCCCTACACAGCTTCTATATATAAGTAATCTCTGATCAATATCATACTTCTTTTTTGGATTTTATAGAGGCCAGTTTAGAGAGTTACAGTCTTATGCATTTTAGCTGAACTCTGATTAAAATCTTGAGGAATCAAGGAGAAACTAGAACTCGATCATGATGACTTGTATTGTCTTTTCATGAACCTTCTCACATCCACATTGAAAAGGTGCCCATTTAGATGCCACCATTAGATGAGCTTGGGGTTGGGTGCAGAAACAGAGGGACTGGCATCACCCATCCAGGTTCCTCAAGGAGGTCATCATGGCAACCCTACCACAGTCCACCTCACACCCGTTACACTGAGCAAACAGTGGAACTAGACCTACCTGGTAGCCCCCTCCAGGTCAAGGGCGTGGCTGGGTGGGGCAAAGACCGTTGATCCACAATGATCAACAGTCACAACAAGCAGCAATAATTAATTTTTTGATAATATATTGCTCCATATTTGTTCACAGCTTTGCCTGAGGAACCATCACCAGTACCACCCCCACAGGAACCAACCCCCACCCCACCAGTGTCAAATGAGAATTGGTTCACACTTAGTGAAAAGCATGGTGATCAAGTAGCTGTCAGTCAAGACTGCCGAGCTGCTGTACGCATTAATCCATTAGTAGAGTTTAATAATGCTATAGTGATGAGTAATAGACCTTTACGTGATGATGAGATGTTTGAGGTGATTGTGATTACACTGGTTGATAGATGGTCAGGATCTCTTGAAGCAGGTTAGTTATCTCATCATCATCATTATCAACTTCCAACCGGTATGCTTTCCTTAAGACTGACTGAATGATTGAAGAAGTCTGTTTGAAAACAAAATGCATTGTTGACATAATCAAGGACACTTTTTTATCTTGCAACTGGTCTTTTGTTCAATGAATGTGATGTACACTGCAACATCAAAAGAGACAGAGGTATCAAAATTTTGAAAATTAGGAAACACTACTTTAGTAGTAGAAGCCATTAACAGACTAAACAATCACAGAACAGAAGACCCTGGACTTGATTCACTGACTAGTATAAAGACAAAGAATCATTAAGTCAGCACCATCATCTGATGAACACTCACAGCTGTAGTCTAAATATTGCATACACAAATGACCACAAAATTTTTGAGCTAATCAAATAAGTATCCTTAATTATTTCATCCACAATATTTCTCACTGCAGTTTCAGTCCCTTAAGCTTATACCCACTGTCAAACCCAAACCACTACCACCATGACCACCACTCTTTCACTTCCAGTTTTCATACAGTGTTATTTTGCAGTCCTTCTATTAATGCATGCCATTTAAGCAAATTCTCCTCATTGCTCTCATCAGGTGTTACAACCAACTCACCTGGTCAGCTATCATTTCCTACTACCATGACTGACCTGGACCATGATACCTGGATGCTGTCTGGTTCATCTGTGTTACAAGATGGTGTCACCATACAGAATGGCTATGCATGTGATCTGGATAAACTAAGAGAGGGGCATCGGCTAGGAATCATGAGAAAATCTGATAGCACACTACACTTCTTTATTAATGGGGAGGATTGTGGGATTGCTGCTTCATCAGTACCATCAGGTAGTCTTATCGTCATCATCATTATCATCATCAATCATCAGTGTAATTGAAGGGATAAATTAATGTAAATGGACCTTTCTTATCTGCAACTATGTGTCAATAAGAGGACAGACAACTCAAAACCATCTTCAATTTGTTAAATAGAAAAGTCCATTGATGTTGTTTTAGGCTTTTTGAGAAAACTTGAAAGAGTAATCAGAAAAGTTGCTTGAGCTACTTTGATGAGTACCTCTTCAATTGTGGAATTACTGTGTCTATTACATCATCATCATCATCATCAATATATGATTCTCTGATAATCATTATGCATATCAAGACAACATAACTTGTGCATATAGACGACTTTCAAAAATGGCGGCTCAATGTTCACGAGAACGAGGCCAGAAAGGCCTCTAAATTGTCATGGCATCAAATGAGTCTAAGTCTATCCTGTAAAATGCACAGAAAATAGTTATTTCAAATGGAAGAGGAACATATCATCTTTGATAGCAATAGAGGTGCCGCACGCTTATTTTCTGATAACAAGGCCTTTGTGGCCTCGTTCTCATGTACTAGGCCGCCATTTTTGAAAGTCGTCAATTCATTTGGTATTTTTCACCTCATTGTGGATGTTTATATATACGTCAAGTAATATTCTCAATTTTACATAAAGTGTATTACAAGATTATTGTGTTGTCTCTAGGAGTATATGCAATTATTGACTTGTATGGTCGCTGTGTTGAGCTGGCGGTATATGATGAAGATTTCACCAGAAGATCACCTGTTACACCTAGAACATCCACTGAAACACAGACAACAACTGCTGTTGCTACTGCTGAAAATGAACGTGACTCCAGTAAGACATAAATAGATATTACTTGATTGTATACATGTATTTTGATAAGGGGTTGATAAAGGGAGTCTCCCTTTATCTTCTCTGTGGACTAAAGAAGGAAGGGAGACTCGACTGCAGAAGTCCTGCATTTTTCAGCTTGGGAGCGAAGCAGTTTCTTAGCAACCATCGCACATGCTCAAATAAATTAATACATGACTTCTGCAGAGTCACCCTTCCTTCTTTCATCTGCGGAGAAGGTAAAGGGAGACTCTGCTCGCAGGGTATGCATTCTTCTGCATGGTCACCAGATACTTCATAATCACTGCCATAGATATTGTGTGTAGCTTAATGGGATCAAACTAAGGGGTACATTCACATGAGAGAGTGTCCCAATGTAGTAGGGATAACTCTTTTGTTTTCTTTTCCCTGGGAGACACAAAACAAAAGAGTTATCCCTAATACATAGGGGCACCCTCTCTCATGTGAATGGGCCCTAAGACAGCACTTTAGATCACAGCTCTAATCAGTTTGAATAAGCTGGAATCAGTTTAAAAATGTTCTTTTTAGAGATAGAAATATTTGCAGGACTATACAGGAAGGCTTCACCACAAATATATGCCTTTTTCACCTTGGAGGTATATTACAGGGGGTACCTTTTGCCTCTAAAATGTATATTAGAAGGGTTTTGGCCCCAGAGCAGAACCTACTTGTGTAAAGTTACCTCCCCCCCTCCCCTCCCAGGATGAGAGAATGATAAGTCTCATTTAGGAAAACTCTTTTTTTTTGTCACAGCATGTGTCCCTTGTGCATTTCATCCTTGTTGTGGACGTAGTATTTCGTTAATCAATGGAGGATGGGCAGCTACTAGAACAAAAGGCTTTAGTGATGGCTTGTTGTTTAGTGCTAAACCTTTGAAAGATGATGAGATATTTGAGGTGAGTCTAAAACAGACAGATATGCAATAACACTGACAGGCAGACAAACAGACAGACAGACAGACAGATATACAAAGATAGACAGACAGACACATGAATAGACCTTGACTGACAGATACAGATCAATCATTCAGTGATTTAATCAATAGATAATGAAGGAAGGAAAGAAGGGAGGAAGGAGGGAGGGAAGAAAGAAAGAAAAGGAAGAAAGGAATGGCTAATAAGCCATTTGCACGATGGCATCATTTTACTACAACTAGCAGAATGCTCTACGAATTTTCTTTCTTATTCAGATTATTATTCCCTTTTGAGAATAGTCGAACAATTGGCACTAATTATTTTACAAAAGAAAGTGGGCAAAACATTCTGGTAATTGTAATATATGATGCCATCATGCAAATGGACTATTGGTTGGATCAAAAACTGATGGCTATAACCAACTAATTAGCTGACTGACAAAACTAACCAATTGAATGAAAGAATGAACAAATGAATATTTGCATAAGCTTCTTTCCATCATAACAAGCTAATATATATATTTTGTTTTTGAAGATTAAAGTAGACAAACTAAGCTCTCACTGGTCAGGATCACTTGGTATTGGTGTGACATCTTGTCTTCTTCCAATGTCAAATGTACCGAGTTCTGCAGACCAGTTGCGTGATGGTACGTGGTTAATGGTAGAGTCACGCATTCTCAAAGATGGCATGACAGTCAAGGAGAATTATGGCTGCAGTCTTGATCGACTACAGGTGTGTTTGCTTATTTTTACTTTTTCTTTTTGTCCTTTTGACATTCACATCATTAAAATTCTTAAGTTTGCCTCATGAACCCAGAGTATTATTTTGTTGCTTATTGTTGTTCTCACTCCAAGATAAAAGACCCCTGGAAACATGGTTGGCGAGGAAACGCGTTTCCAGAAACATGCTTAGACCGTAAATTCTTTCTTGGGTGGCTATAATGTCCAGAAACATGTTTCCACAACATCAACTGATGCAAACGTACACAGACATGTCAAAACTTTCCAGATCAGATTTTCACCTTTTTGTCTAAAATGACTTTTCTTTACTTTTCTTGCTCATTTTGCTGACCGATAATTAGCCTTGTCTTGTGAAAAAGGACACCGAAAAACACCACTCCCATGTAATCAGAAACGTGAAATGTTTTTTAGTGTGTTTCAGAAGTAGTTGGGGTTTTTTTTGTATCTCTGTAACAAAAGTTGTTGCAAGAAACAAATGAATGGGTTTTCTTGCGGTTGAACTGGGAAACATTTGCAAAACATGCGCATGCTAGTGATGTTTCCAGAAACTTGTTGTCTCATTTATCCAGGGTAGTTTTGTTTGGGGTTATCCTGTGAACAGGCCCTTTCCCTCTTCCCTCACCCCTTCCCACCCTCTCCCTTCCCTTCTCCTTTGACAGCCTGTTCATAGGCTAGTTTGGGGTCTAATTAAGCGGTGACGCAACAAACGTAAGACTATAGTAGGCTACTTTCAGTAATCTCCATCGTTATCATTATCAATTCGTTATTACTTTCTACAGGGAAATAATTGATTTTCTGGTTTCTGAAATATCATCTATGATATTTACCTAGGTAGGGACTCGTATAGGTCTACAGAGAAGACGTGATGGAACATTACATATTTATATTAACGGTATAGATCAAGGTGTTGCCGCCACAGATGTACCAAGGGTAGGTTATCAAACTTGTTTCACAGTGATGGGATGGGAAATGATAAACTTGGGCGGGGGTGGAGGGGGGTGGTGGTGGTGGAAATGATAAACTTGGGGTGGGAGGGAGGAAGGGTTACGCTTTGTGGCGAAGAATGAGAAAGGGATTGGCCTTAGGGAGGGGAGAGAGGGAGACCATGGTTATGAACCATTCTGGACTTATGTTTGAAATTAACTTGCAACAGCTTTGAACATATATATGTGTCGAGTGTCTTCTAAGTTATTTCAACTTGTATTTCAATTCGACACTGACTTGATAGAGGGGATTGGCAATGATTATTTCATTTTCACTTTTAGGGGTCGTATGTATCTCGTGCGGAATTTTTACCAGCTGAATTACAAGTTTACAAAAGAACTCTTTCTGGATGAGAGCTTTTTGCCCCCCCCCCCCCCCCCCCCCCCAGTCAAACCGGTTTTGCCATCCAGTCAAGACAAAAATAATGAGATTCAACAGCTAATTGGATTGGTAGCAAGCAATTGAGCTTTGACAACTTTTCTCAAATTTCTGCAACTGTTTACTTCTTTACAATCACATACCATAATTTATGAAGACAAGGCAAGACTTCTTAGGATCACTTGAAGAATGCTCTTCTATATTTCTCTATACAATTTAAACGTAATGTTTTGTTTTAGATGGTATTTGGTTTAGTGGATCTCTATGGTGCTGTAGAAACTGTATCTATAGTCAAGCAGACTGGTAAGATATTTTCACACATTTCCAGAGCAAAGAAAAGCTGTTATCTTAAACGACAACCTAAATGTCAAGTCAACATTAAATTTGTAGCTCACTTAATGAGAGAATCCAGCTGTAGTGGTTTAACTGCTGGGAAACTCGCTTATGAGAGGGTTTTTCCCCTCCCCTTTCTTTGGGATTAACCTCGATGGGACCCAGAGTCTGTTCGTTTGCCCTTCATTAAGCTTTTATTATATATTGATGTTTATTCTTAATGGAAGCTTCTAAATAAAAATAAATAGGTGGAAACATGGGAGGTTCAATTGTATTACAAAATGGTGGGTAAATCCAGATTATCACGGGTGGCCCTTGTAATGTAAAGAGCATGCAAGGATGGCATAGTTGGTTAGTGCACGGCCTTCTATGTGTTAGGTCCCTAGTTCGATTCCCAGTGAACTCATATCTTTGTTTCAACTTCTTTTCATTCTGTGTAGCTTTAATTAGCTTTAAATATATACTCGTAAAACACAGACCACTGATTGAGAGAGGCAGAGAAGGGGTAAAGGGTGTACACTTAGAACGCTTTATACACGATTTCTGTCTCAGGAATATTGGGTAATCACTCTCCGCGCTTTCGAAGTAAAATAAATTATCTTTATCTTTAATTAAGCATATAAGTGTTAAAACTAATGCCTCTTTATGGTGTGTTATTCACTTTTCAGATCAAAAAGGATCGACTTCAAAAAGTAATATAGAAAAAGACCAAGTTTTAGAAGCAAGGGTAAGAAATTTTCATTTCTTTTCTTTTCTCTTTAATTTTTTTATCAGCAGAAGGCGGCTAAGAAGGCTATCCAATTATGACTATTTATTGTAAATTTGTGATTATGTTTAGACATCAGAAGGAGAGGAAAGCCAGGAAACAACAGGGTAAAATATTTGTCTGTAACTTCTGTCGTTTAATTGGTGTGTGACTGACTTTTTTTGTTTTTGTTTGTTTGCTTGCTTGCTTGCACGCACGCACGCACGCACTCACGCTCGCTTGTTTGTTTGTTTGTTTGTTTGTTTGTTTTGTCTCTTACTCCAACATTGTTTTAACAGGCATGTTTTTACTCGAAACTGTGGTCAAAATATTCGCCTGGACAACAAAAGAATGTTAGCTCGTCGTGTGGCTAGTTATAACCATGGTGTCGTGGTTAGTGAGTCTATGCTAGGTGATAATGAAGTATTCCAGGTAAACTATTGACAGTATTGCATGACATTTCACCACCACCACCATCATCATCATCATCATCATCATCATCATCATCGTCATCATCATCTCTAGCTATGTCCACGGCGTCAATGCGTAAATAGACGTGCGCTCGTTCTGTGTGCAAGTTTAGAGCACGCGGAGGTTGATCAGTACACGAAGAGAAGCACAAGACGTAGCACGAGGCATCGAGTGTTCTGATCAATCGCCAAGTGCTCTAAATCTGCACACAGCAGTTTTTGCCTACCCAAAGCTATTGGCCCCTACCCAAAGCTAGTAGCACGAGGCATCGAGTGTTCTGATCAATTGCCAAGTGCTCTAAATCTGCACACAGCAGTTTTTGCCTACCCAAAGCTATTGGCCCCTACCCAAAGCTATTGGACCCTACCCAAAGCTATTGGCCCCTACCCAAAGCTATTGGCCCCTACCCAAAGCTATTGGCCCCTACCCAAAGCTATTGGCCCCTACCCAAAGCTATTGGCCCCTACCCAAAGCTATTGGCCCCTACCCAAAGCTATTGGCCCCTACCCAAAGCTATTGGCCCCTACCCAAAGCTATTGGCCCCTACCCAAAGCTATTGGCCAATCAGAAGGCATGACGTATATAGGACCTGATAATATCTCATTTAAGCAAACTCTTCAATTTTATTCTGGTAGATTCGTATAACTAAGTTGGATATCCGCTGGTCGGGTTCACTAATGATGGGTGTGACAGAAAGGAGCCCAGAGACTATGAACCTTTCGTCCATGTCAAACTGTATGAAGGTTTGTCCTTGGATCGTAGTCAACAGTGCTGTTTATATCAATGGTAACAAGGTAGGTACAGTAGATTTCGTCATACATGAAGTATAACAATTCCTCACCCAACCCGTCCCCCCACCCTTTCTCTTCCATTACACCCTCCTTGGATCGTAGTAAACGGTGCTGGCTATATCAATGGTAACAAGGTTAGTCTGGCTTAGCAAAGACATCAGTATATTTTTGGTGGAGGTGATCGCCGGAAATGTTCATCAGTTTTCAACCCTAAACTGATGCTAAAACTGACGTAGCTTGAGCTATTTTACCCCTGCACGTTGAATTGTAGAATATCTCCTAGGTTTTGGACACACACTGTATCAAAATTGCAACACTTGTCTAACGTTCTTTCACAATTAAAAAAGGACCGAGATGCAGATCGAAACCTGTAGAATTGTATCCAGAGTCCTAGTAGCAATTTGCACATTTACTCGTCTTGTGTTTCAGGTTTTCGAAGGACTTCAGCCTGGTTTTGATTGCTTAAAAGTAGATGACGTAGTAGGCTTGCTAATCGATAAAGATTCCAGACTCCATATATTTATCAACGGGAACGATCAAGGCGTGGTCGCTGAGGCCTTACCACGTAAACGTTACATAGTCGTTGACCTGTACGGAAGCTGCCAGGAAATTTGCATAATACCAACCGCAGACCAGGGCGGCAGATGTAAAATGAATGATGAAAATAAAGCCGCGGAAGGAATGGGTAGGATTCGGCTTTACTATCTCAATTTTTTCCTCCACGTAATCGTCAAACATTGTTATTTATGTTTCGTTGAGGGTGTACTAACATAACGTTGCTGTGCAACGATTACCATACAAAATAGGGTCTTGCTTTGGCCATAGGCGCACGCGCGCGCGCTTTTGGCGGGAACCATTTGACGTCCGGTGGAGCGACGCCCACCTGACAAAAAGGACTCATTTTTAACTCGTGGATTGTAAATCCGAATGGGTTGTACAAAAGTCCATATTTTGAACATCCTCGAGAACGCAGGAGTAATATTCTGTCGCACGTTTCTTGCTTTTTCTGGGACCGAGAAACGAACGACAAAATATTACTCCTAGGTTCCCGAGGATGTATTTTGAAAATTAGACAAATGGATTCCAAATACACACCATAGATTCTAGTGGAGTTGCCATTGAATTTTTTATGATAATTTATTTATTACACGCACTTTGATTGGTCGAAAACCATATATAATAGACGTACAGACACGCCGATGACGTCACAGGCTATTACGCGCGCTGTGATTGGTTGAAATATTTTGATAAATATAAATATCACTTAAAACAATTTTTTAATTATCTCACTTCAGAGGAGCAAAATAAAGGTCCTTGTGATTATCGACTGCTTTGTGAACGGTTTAGATCAACACTAGCATTGCCAGGTTAGTAGAAATGTAGTGACCATTAATGAATATTAACATAAGTCAATGTCACCACTAGCATCATCGCCACCATTAATACCACTGTCGTCATCACAGGGTATACATGGCCATGTAAAGTCATTGAACTTGAAATTTTCATTGTTTGGGTCAGGGAAAAGTCAGAATTTTAGATTTAATATCGAAAAAAATTTATTCAGTTGAATATTAGAAAAGAACATATATTAGAAACGTTGGGTTGAGGTCCAAAATCTTCAGCCTGCATGTGGGCCGGCCGGTAACAGTTGTCCATTTTGAGAAGTCATGAAAACCTCATGGAATGTTCTCTTCGAGTTTGTGAGTAAACCCTGTCACCCATCACCATCATCATCATCACCTGTCTTTAATAGACTCTAATTCTTTTCCTTTCAGATGGTTATTTCAGTCAAGAATCCAAACTTAACATTTGTTACTGTCAAACCTGCCATGAAGCACGTGGTGAAAAACAGTACGAAGTCAGCGGTGATCCTGCTAGAAGATATGCGCAACCTCTAGGATGGTGTCAGTTTGGATTAGGGTAAAACTAAATACATTAGAGACCCCTGCTTTATAAAGCTTCCTGAAGGCCTGCACAAACGATGATTCTTCTCTTTCAACGTTGCGTCCCACCCAGCAACAGTTGCGCTCAACGTCACAGAAAAAGTTAAGTAGAACTCGTTTCTACCTCCTAAATTTCGTGTTTCGTTTGAATTTCCAGGCTTCCACCTCGAATAAAATCATTACAAGTGCTCGACAAATGGCATGTAGCGTTTTACGGGACACAAATTGGTAAAATACGAAGAATACTAGACGCGGGCGATTTACCCATGCCAGGTAATGTAGCTATAATTTCAAAGTTTGACTGTAACGCGTTTTCCGATCTTTACTGACAAGTAAATTGTATTTGTTGTAGAATCAAGTCGCGGACGTCGAAGAACGAAATCGAACTCTAACAAAGAAAACGAAGTCCCACGTCTTATGGTGTCACCAACTGTAATGTGTGTTACTTGTACTACACAGCTTTCTGCATTCCAGTAAGTGAACTAATCGTTTATCCAGAAAACCTCTCCGTTCCCCTCCCACTATCCGGTTATTCTATTCTATTCTGTTCTGTTCTGCTCTGTTCTGCTCTGCTCTGCTCTGCTCTGCTCTGCTCTGCTCTGCTCTGCTCTGCTCTGCTCTGCTCTGCTCTGCTCTGCTCTGCTCTGCTCTGCTCTGCTCTGCTCTGCTCTGCTCTGCTCTGCTCTGCTCTGCTCTGCTCTGCTCTGCTCTGCTCTGCTCTGCTCTGCTCTGCTCTGCTCTGCTCTGCTCTGCTCTGCTCTGCTCTGCTCTGCTCTGCTCTGCTCTGCTCTGCTCTGCTCTGCTCTGCTCTGCTCTGCTCTGCTCTGCTCTGCTCTTTTCATTTCATTTCATTTATTTATTTATTTTATTAACCTCGCCGTAGATATATGCTTACATACGTAAATGAATATATGGCAGGGCGACCGCAATAGCGTGGCCAGTTACTGCGGTTAATAACTGAGTCGGTTGAGCATCGACCGGACCAACACCCAAAGTCCTTAAGTAAATAAGGGGAGGGTACTGCTTTGTAACCACATTTACAAATGGTTTGACATTCATGCCTTCTCGGATAAGGATAAGCTAGGATAATCTTTTGTTTCAAAAGAATAATTTTAATGCATTTCTATTCTTTATTTTTATTATCTTCTATTTCATGTTGTATTTCTGTAAATTTTTTACACAATAGAGAATTCGCTACAAAACGTTCCAAAAATGGGATAATTTATGTTCAGCCATAAAATTATATTTTGAATGTTCATATTGATGTGAATGTGTGGGAACGATAGTTTCTTTTTTATTCATTATTTATATTAGTTATTTTCAATGTCTTCTATTTCAAAACAATTCGCTACAAATCTTTCTAAATCATATAAAATTTCATTGAATATATCTTATCTCACAGCTTCTATTAACATATATAAATCGTGAAAGTATGCGAACAATAGTTTCTTTTATAATTCGATGCCAGCATCGTAAATCAAGAATCAACATCAAAATTTAAAATAGAAATTCCTCAATTTGAATACCCCATGAAAGCTATAAATTAATTGAGAATGCGAGAATTTGAGATAACGATAGGAATTGACTGATGAAAAATAGAAATGAGTTTGAAATATATTCGAGCTGTCCGACCAACTATTTCCATGCAGAGGCTTGGTCTCTTTTCAAGGTGGCTGCCATAATCACATTCGCTTGCAAATAAAGGCTTGGTCGCTTTTCAGAGTGGCTGCCATAACTAGAACCTCGCTTGCATGTAAAGGCTTGGTCGCTTTTCAAAGTGGCTGCCTTAAACCACAATCTCACTTGCATGTAAAGACTTGGTCGCTTTTCAACATGGCTGCCATAACTAGAACCTCGCTTGCATGTAAAGGCTTGATCACTTTTTAAAGTGGCTGAAGTGGCTGTCATAACTAGAACCTCGCTTGCATGGAAAGGCTTTGCTGTTATATCCGTTTTGTGTAGATGTTATAAGTTGTCTCTGTTATAATTCTAATTGATGTGTGCTGATGTCATCACTAGATATCGTGACGTAACAACAGGAGAAACGTATGAAGCTCGGGTTGCTTTCCGTGTCTGCGTGAGGCCTGGTTCCTACGGTACTGGTCGTGCATCCTGCTGTACACAAGATACAAATGAAGCGTTATCAGACCATAATTTGGGTACACAGGAATTGGAATGGTACTTAGAGGAGAAGGGTTTGGTTGTACTAACCGCGCTTCTCATTAAGATTGAACCTTCATAATATATGTGTGAACAAGTTCTAAAGCAGCCTCCTCAGGCAACCCTGGGCTTCCTGTGGCAAGACCACAGGAAATAATATACCACGGGAACCCCACTCTTAAGAGTTCCCTTGGAAAGGATATACAGGAAAAAGAACGGCGCTTCTGATACAGCTAAGATTATAAGCTCTCCTAAGTTGAGTTTGGTCAGAACTATAAAGTGGTGTATGAACAACGTGGATGGGGGATGTCAGTCTGGGCTCAATTTTTCGAAAGCGAGTGAGCGCGTTGGCGTAAACCAGCTTTCGAACACCGGGCCCAGATCACATAGTATGTTCTCCTCAGGGAATTTATAAATCCCAAAAGAGAAAGCAGTTGTTGATCAGGGATGTCTAAAAATCATTGAACAAGGGCAACTTAATAAACGTATACACCTATTTCAAAAAAACAATAACAACGTCTCAATGCGCTTTTACACAATGGAGAAATTCTAATATTCTCTCACACGATCCTTACTACAAAAAATATAAAGGCTTGGTCGCTTTTCAAGGTGACTGCCTCATACTTTAGGGCGTTACGCTGTAATAAAACTATAACCTGGAAGCTTCAAGCCGGAATATCAACAAGATAACTCACATCTAGCTTGCCTCTCGATTATACACCAACGAATTTCATTTGTTGATGCTGACAATCTGAGGCCACTTGCATAAAACTTAACGTTAGACGTAACTGTCAACGTCGGACGTTCAGCCCAGTTAAACCACTTTTAGTAAAGTCTGACGTTAGCAGTTATGTCCAACGTTACCTTTCATGCAACTGGCCCTAGGACGGAAGCCGAAATGTGACTAAAGTTTTGCATCTACCCATACTCCTTTTCGGTGTAGTCGCGTAGGTTTTAGGCATCTCATCCGACAACCGTTTTTGAAATAGGTGTATATGTTCCATAGGTCGCTGGTGTATGAAATTCTCAGTCCGGGTCGAACGTCTAATTTGACATGCGCCGAATGCATTTGAAACAAAAGACTGGCGGGGACATTCTTTGATATGAATAAGATCGGTTTATGAGAAATTCGACGTTTAACTTGGAGCCCCACGCATGCGTGTAGAGCCTTAGAAAGCAAAAGCATTCATGTGGACTATAGTTTAAACGTTTGTGGAGGATATTTTTTTTATTTTTACATTTCACGGTAGTTGGCCTTATTTTCCCTCGAAAACAGAGAAAGAAAAGAAAAGCTTCAATGTTAATACACCGCGCCGTTGTTGACTATTTCTTAGCTATATTGTATGTACTAGCTGTAGAGTACAAAGAATACACTAAGAGCAAAATGTGAACAGAGGATTGCTATCCTCAGTAGCGTGCCTGATAAGACGAGACGCTCGTTATAGTATATTGTGGCCGCGATGTGCAGGCGTAATCAGCTAGTAGATTCCTCGCAAAGCCCTTGGTAGTGACATTGGTATAGCATTTAATTTACAACCATATTTTTGTGAGATTATAGAATGTATGCCAATTTATTAGCACAGAAGATGGATTGTGTGTCATATTCTCTCGACGTACTATCAAAGTCAAGCTACATTTTATGCGCAGAACAGGTGATGGATTTTTCTCAGAGATCTGGTCTCTCTGGAAGCACTATTATTATGTTTATGTCACTGCAGGAGCATTGGCACATGATCAAAGAACACGATTTACAGGGGCGTATCCAGGGGGGTCCCAGGGTGCCCGTGACCCCCCTTTGAAAACAAAAAGGATGATAGAAATAAAAGAATCTGACTGGAGAAAGATTGAGAAATTGGAAGTGTGACCCCCCTTTGGTGGAAAATGGAAAGTGTGAACCCCCTTTGAAATATTCTGGATACGCCCCTGATTTAGTAAGGCCTAGTTCAGATGCTGTTCCAAACGTGTTAGAGTGATTTTCACCGGACTGTGAAATAGTTACTAAGCTAATACACACTAGTAGATCCCAATTCCATTGTTTCCTTTTGTTGAATTTTGACTGCTGTACACTAATAGCTAGTTAGTATTTCACAGTCCGATGAAAATCACTCTATACCAAGCTATTACAATTGAATACGTGAAACGTTCGGTGTCTAAATAGCTTTGGAACTTCTGGTTCGCTTTAGAATAGGCCAGGCATTACACCCCATTTCAAAATTACGCGACCTATAGTGGCGATTGTAACGACTAGAATTTGTAAAATTTTAGCTTTCTAAATTCAGAAACAAAACAAACTTGAATTTATTGACAGAACATTTAGTATTTTCCGACTTTTAATGTAAATTTAAGCTTGCTTCAGGGAGAACGAATAGTCGGAGATTTGATTGACGGTAGTCAAAACACTGAAAAAGCCATTCAAGTGTCGTCTGCAAAGGGCGCGTAATTTTGAAAATAGGTGTAAGCACACCTGAACTAGTCGAATGAAAATGGCTCCAAGTAGGCTCCAATTTGAATCGAGAAAGGCACGCGGAAAACAGTGTCTGAACGAGGCCTAAGGCAAAGAATGGTTTTGCTTTGCCAGTTATAAAAAGTGCGGCATGCAACCAAACGTAATTGTAAATTTATAATTGTTGAAGATATGCAATTAATTTATTTTCTAAGACAAATAAAACTTATTTCCGATGAAGAATTAGTGTTTGAGCACATTTTTTCATGTAGAGTGATTTCACTTAAAATATATTGTAGTCAATAGAGCAGATTTCATATGAGTGTGAAACGGGCCGCGCCGTGCCGTAACCGTGTCAGTGCCGTGATCTCTATAAAAACATTCGAAATTCCTGCCGTAACCGTACCGTGCGGTGCCGTTTTCAGTCATACGAAATCTACTCTATATAGTCTAATATTTATTTCACGGGCTAGCTTGCGCTGAAATCACTCTATTTATATCAGGCCCTTGGAAACCCCAACACATGACCACCTATATAGTCTAGGCTAGAGTACAAACACTTTTCAGTTTATGTTTCTGTTGCGCACGATTTGCAAGCCTGTCAGTTTTAGCCCATTTTCGACTTGGACTACTTTATTTCTTTACAGGGCGTTATGGTCTTCAAAGCGCTGCTACACTAGCATTACCAAAAGTGTTGCACAAACCATTGCAGTGTGTAACATTCCCTGCATCACGCAAATTTGTCCCGAGACAAGTTACAAGTTACGTTGCGAAAAGTAAGATCTCAGTTACAATTACAGCAATTTTTCTCGGCATTCTCTGTGCAATATTCCTGCAATGGGTCCTGTAGTTTATTTAATTTGCAATATAATTGCGAGACTAGAAAAAAACTGCACCCTCGAAAATAGCTTATGTATAATTTAAGTAAAAAATGTCTTGCATTCATCTACGCAATTCAAGGAATTGAGTTCGGGCAATTTGTGGTTCTTGTAGGGATAAAAAATTACTAAAACTTACATCTTGTTTTTAAAACAATTTATTTTGTACTTTTCGACAATATTAACATATCTGACGGTGCAGTAGTATTGAATACATTTACAGAGTGTACGCTTTGAGACATTTGAATAAAAAAGCTCTATAGTCAAATGTAGCAACAGGAGAAAATAACCCGAGGCTCGATTCTCTAACGTTTACGGAAGTTGGTAAGTTGAGTTGTTTCTTGAAGCGCACGTTATTTTCAGTTTCTGTGATTTTAAGGTGATATTACACGACCAGAACTTTTAGCGCAACACTTTTGCAATAAGTTGGCATAGTGTAACGGTACGCGCGGCGGTAAGAAATGGATGCCAACGTGTTTTAGAAGCTTCTTCAAAAACCTACGTCTTGTCACCACGTTGATTAAAAAATCGCCATGTTACACTACGTACGCTATCTTATGTTGCGGTAGTCACCTTTACAAGCAGGTACACAGGTGCTCGCGCAATCCAGTAATTTTTCTCGTAAATTGACGGGTTCGTGAAGTTATGTCTTTCGAGAAAACGGGCCCTAGTTTTGCGCTAACCCAGGGTTGTAATAAATGAAAACTATTGATTTTAGCCCTGGCTTAGGTCTAACCCACCTTCAAACAACTGGACCTCAACGTCACGTCATGTGACGGTTCTCGCCCCTTCCCCTCCCCCAAAAAGAGTTACTTTTAGATTTGCTTTTCGACAGGTGCACTAAAAATACACCAAATGCAAGTGGGGGATTCAACTTGGATTCCGCAGGTTTTTACATGCAGGGCGCATGGAGTCTCGGTTTCCTAGTCATGCTCTCCTGCATACAACTAGCAAGTAACTCATTTCAAAGTGTACAATATGATAAAAGTCTAATATGTTCCTTGTTGTTGTCTCTGATTTCTTGCATTTGCATGTAGCTTCAATCCAAACGTTGATAAAAGTCTGACTTTTACAGAAAACGCAAACAAGAAAATCGTAATCCTTGCGTAAAAATTGGCTACCGCGCAAGCATAAAGGCTAACATTTTGTTCCTTATACTTGCGCTGAAACCCAGAAACATTAACAAGGACTAATTTCGAAACATCGAGGTTATCCAATCAAAATGCAGAAACACATCGTACCGGCATTTTGCAGACCATGTGGAAACCAGACTTGTAGAGACTCGATTTCAACGTACGTCAGATAACACATTTATTGTCTTGTTTTACTAACTGTATATATTTTTCCTTTACATCTACATTATGATACTCGCTATAATAGCATCGCTTGATGCATCCTGATGCATTCCGGTCCTAAACTAAAGATGAATTTACTTGTTTCAAAACAGGGCCAAGAGCTTCTTCTCTTTTAAAAGCTTCCAAGAACGTATTGGCTTCAATAATCTAGTTTTCATTAATGAGGTAAGCAAAGATACAAGCGATACATGTATGCACTACCACACGGTTCAATTCAACCTTTTTTCACATCTGTGAGCAAAAGCGGTAGGTCTGCAATGAAAACCAAACCAGAGAACTCGATGAAGGCCCTGCTTATATGAGGGCGAGCTGTCCCTAGTAGCCTGGATAACGTTCTTTTTCAAGAGGACACTAAAAACGAAAGTTATCCTGTTGTCGAAAACTCGCCCTTATTTAAACAGAGCCTAATAATCTATTCATTAACCATTTACGAAGCCCAATGACAACTCAAATAACTTTGCGCGATCTTAAAAATGAAAAAACGGAGGAAACTAAACTTTCGTCCAATGAATAAAATTTGATTTACATTCTACTCAGTTATAACAATGTACACAACCTCGATGGGCATTTCTATTTACAAATCCTATAACAAAAACAAGCAAGCTGGCTTAAAATTATCATAACATTAACGCTAGCTACACTCAGTGTCTCCAAGTTCAACACATATTTCAGGCCGACTTTACATTGGACCAACAAGATACCACTCAAAACAGTTTTCGTAACTGGTAAAACAGGCTGTGTGGGAAACAACATCCAGTCAAACCAGTTCAACGTCTATGAGACACCTTAAACCAGTTTAGACAAGTTTAAAACTGGTTAAACAGCTTTCATTTCAAGCGAGTTTCGTCAGATCCTTCTGTAAACCGGTTTCAAACACGAACATGCACATAAGTTCCAGACACAACTTCCAACAGCTCCAACAAACTGGTTAATCGGGTTTCAGTGTCACTCTATTATATCTGACTCCTTCTACAATCCAGTTAAAACAGGTTCCATTAAATAAAAAAAATTGAACTCCTAATGAACACCTGGTACGCGACTCTTGGGCCCAATTCTTTCACTTGGTTCATCTATCACCATGTACATACATTGTACTACAGTCATAGCGATGACAGTTCATTCTTTATTTTTTTATCAGGCTTTTCGGCCTGGTTCTGTTGAAGGCCCTTTTTACGCCTGGGACTGTATCATAGCTATACAGTGCAAGTGATTTAGCGATGGTGTTTCGTCACATAACATCCACAAAGTATTCACAAGGATTCGTCATAGCCATTCTGAAACTGTTCCTACTGGATGCTATGCTTTCAGGTACTTGATCTAAAGGGCGTGGTGCTATCGGTGCTATCGGTGCAGAAGGAGTTGCAGTAGCCTCACTCCTTACACTCTGATTACTTTTCCCTTTGCTACTTCCACTACGATCACTGCTGCTACCACCACTACTCCTATGGTCATCTCCTTGTCTTTCGCTGCCACGTTTAGAGCTACCGCTACCACTATGAGGACTCTGACTTCCGCTATGTGCACTGGTGCCGCTATAAAATGAATGAGCATAACCTGCTGTCTTGGCGTCAACGGGAATGGGAGGTGGTCCTCCGTGTGGGTGTGGGTAGGGTGGCATCTGGTGGTAGCCATAAGCTGGTGGTCCTCCTGTTAACCAGGGAATGGCTTGTTGTGTTGGTGGGAGGGGACCTAGTGTATCCTGGTCACCCTCATGTTCATGTTCTGTCAAAGTTAATGCCGCCATGTCTGTAAAGCAATGCATTAGTCAATAACGAGACAAACGGTACTTTAACAGAAGCTTTACACACAACGAATGAATCACAATTTACATTACATTTTAAAGACAAATTATGTACGTATTAACAGTAGGGTTGTTTATCAAGGGGTTGGAGTAACTCTACTAGTAAACACGATCTACTAGACATCTTACTACAGTCAAACGTCACAAACACGAAGTGCTTGACTACCTCCCATAACTGTAAGAACCTGCCCTCGGAAGTTCATATTTTTACCTACTACGTTAGAGTTACCCCTTAACCCTGTCAACAACTCCTTTACCAGGTTCTAGTACACACAAACCATCATTAGAAGAAGCAGACAGTAGAGTAGACTGCGTATGAGTTTCACATTGTCATTACGAAAATCGCTTACCATATCAAAGAGCGGGGTAATGCAATCTTCCAATCAGATTGAAGAGTCACGGTAGGGTGTGTCACAACACCTACACGGTACGACAGTGTCTGCACCGGAAGTGATTGTATCGGAAGTGAGTGCACCGGAAGTGATTATTTCGAGCTCACACGAAATCTACTCATACTATACTACTTCAATCAAAAATCAACAGTCAACCATCGTTAAATATGAAAAGTCTCAGTTTTAACGTCGAGTCGAAATGTACCATGTGTAAAGTGCGTGTCATCTTTCCCAATCCACGTCCCTGGCCAAAGTTCGTTAATACTAAAATATCTGCCAAAATTATCCTCCACAAACAGTGTTCAAACACATATAAACAACTAAACAACTAATATATATATAAACAACTAATGCATTTGGGCTATTTACGATCTAGGTTAGAGCGTAGCCATGAAGACTTAAAGCAAACTACAGGGGCCCTCTAGGAACTGGACAAACGGGCACGGTATGGTCCGTTACAACACGTTTAACACAGTAATATGAAATCTGCCTTGTATTGTAGACACTTACTTCCACAGAGATCTCCAAATACATAGTAGCACTGCTCTGAGAATGTTATCTTATTCACTGTGTGTCGGATGTAACCAGCCTGTGAAATAATGACAATGGGTTTAATAAAGACGTCTTTTATGGGATGATGGCATAATTTCTACTACAAGTGAACTCCCTCTAAGAAGGACACTTTTGGGAACAGCTCTTAGTGTCCAACTTAGAGAGGTGTCTGCCTTAGATAGAGTTTCATTACAGACAATAGGGGCACGCAATTAGGTTAAAACCTGGCAAATGTGTCCGCCTTAGAAAGTGTTCGCCTTACAGGGGGTGTCCGCATTGAGTGAGTTCACAGAAGTGTGTTTTAAGAAGCAGTAGCCACAAAATACCTCCTTAAAAATTGGAATATTTTGTAAAACATGAACATTACCTTTAACAAATTACAACTATATTTTCTTGCTTCTCTTCTATCGGCGAATCCTTCAACATGGGAATACAACCAATCTACAACATCAGAACCTGGAGCAAAGATAGAATTAGTAAGCCGTTTATAATTCCGTCACACCAACTCACCCTCCCTTTGTCCCAAACAAAGATCAAATTAAATAAATATATTAAAACACGAGTTATGAAACACTTACCTATAAATGCATTTGGAATGGTGATTTTCAGCCACATTCTATCTCGTATATCTAGACCAGAGTCAGGAGCTGCCATTGCTTTTACTACTGTGACCATATCTGTATTAACGGTGAGGGGTTCTCCTTCGGCCATCTCAGTGTATCCTGCTAGCAAAAAGTAAGTATCAAAAACGGGTCTCATTAGGTTAATAATGATAATATTAGTTGGATATTTTAGAAAGGGGACTGGAGTAGTGACCGGAATAGGTAAGTTAAAAAGGAAGATTCAATGGCCTTGGAGGTTCCAAAATCAGATGTCAGTTTATTTTACTCGCAAAAAAAAAAAAAAAAAAAAAAGAAAAGAAAAGAAAAGAAAAAAAAAAGGAAACATTTCATTAACGATATTTCACAACAGTATAATAATTTTTTTCATGTAATTCAAACTCTGATATTTCGAATACTCCAGGCATCCTTTGGGAGTATTTGTTCATTTATCCATACGATGCTCACGTTCAGTCTGGATCGCAATCAGATTTTCCGGGATCGTGTCAAAAATGCACCTCTGGAGCGGAGGTTCAAATATAAGATGGTATAAGGTCGAACACAGGAATCCCGCAGTATAAATTCCCAAAGTGATAAAATATCTAATGTCAACACCATAGAGATTGCTTTATTAATCAAATAGAAATTATTTTAACAACTTAAATAATAAACAGATTCACTGTGCAAAACAAGAGAACTTTTCAGTATTGCCCGCGCACATTTCAACTTATTGTCGTGCGCACATTTCCGTCTGCAAGAAACGTTTACGTAACGTTCATTTAGGTATGTCTATGTTACGACACATTACTAAATATTCCGCTTTTCTTCGCTGTGCAAAACAAGAGAACTTTTCAGTATTTCCCGCGCACATTTCAACTTATTGTCGTGCGCACATTTCCGTCTGCAAGAAACGTTTACGTAACGTACATTTAGGTATGTCTACGTTACGACACATCACTAAATATCCCGCTTTTCTTCGCCCTCGCCTTGCATAACATTCCAATCAAAATTCTGCGCTAATTATAATGCGGAAAAAAAACTAAATCATCAAAAAAGCTAAAAGACTTTTATCTGGACGCCTGCTGAAAGATAACCCGCCCATACGCTCAAGATACGAGGTTACATTCTTCTGATAACCTGACGAGTAAATATTCCGTAATTACAGCTAATGGAGTCAGCGATACGATTATCGCTGCCTATTATCCGACTCAGTAATGGCTTTCTTTGGATGTAATAGGAACTATCTCAGACCATTACAAAACCGCTTGTCAGACATTGAGATGAGATGTTTGAGAATCACTGATCAGATGCTCAAGAACCAATGGTTATTCGGGAACCATGCATTACCAAGAAGTTTAAGACAAACAGACGTTCGAAACCTAATCATCAGATGCTTAAGAATCTTTGACCAGACTTTCGAGAACCACTGATCAGACAAAAAATGCGTTTATCTTTGCTGAAGTATATTATTGGAACAAGATAATGAGGGTAGCGTTTAGCATTTCCTCTTATTTTGGTCTTGCCCAAGGGAAAACAAGGTGATCATAACCAAAACCTGCTTACATGAAAATGTTACGTCAATAATATAATGCAATGGAGCTTTGCACGCTATCTCCGAAAGGAATGTAATTCAATTATTTGAATTATTGGATATCCGAGGTTCAGTAACAACCGATAGTAGTGACTGGAATGTCAACCAAGAAAAGTGCCAGCTTTGTTTGAGATAGTTAGGATATTTCGTAAAATTGTTTTCAAACAACTGAAAAGAAACTAGACGCCATGCACCGCTAAACCGAAAGGTTTATCCCAAAGAAATAATAGCATTAAAGTATAACGCCTTGGATTAGTCAAGGCCATAAAACTGCCTCATTAACATTGATCCAGCAATTTTCAGAAACTCTGAGGCCACTTCAATTTTAGTCTTCTATGGTAAAGTGGAAAAAGACCCCAAACAGCTTTCAGTGGGCGTGGCCGGAGTGCGCATAGTTTAATCACCGCTTTCCAAAAGCTCCAGACAATGAAAACTATATCAGCCTCTTTTGCCTTAGGCTAAATTTGGAATCAAGCGAAAAGAGATGTCTTAAACATCTTATTCCACCGAATATACAGGAAAGTTTATATGATTAGGGTAAAAGTAAAAGGTAAAGCAATCATATTTAACGTCGATAACTCGTGACAGTTATACACTAATATCAAATACACTTGAGGCCGACGGTAAGTACTTTAACCCCTCTCTCCATCAGTGTTCCGTTTTAAGGGGATTTAACGCTATTTAAGCTGCACGCAAAGAAAAGAAGTCAAAACAAGTATGTTGAGGTCAATGGGAATCGAACTCGGACTTCTTGTACTGAAGGCCGCGCACTAACCAACTGTGCCATCCTTGCTCCTATAATTGGACATACAGTACGATCATTATTGCGTTGCGTAAACACATCTAATACACTACAGTTGTTTATGGTACCAATAAAATTGTACAGATCTGTTACACACTAATATGATATCTGTTCTTAAGTTACAACCATTATTGGATGTCTATGCACATTACTTTACCCTTGGTTTAACAAAATAGGATATGTATAATATACGTCACCTTAATATTGATCCGCGAACTCGATTTTTATGTACGGTGGTATTCATGGCGAGCCTTGACGTCACAGGGATAAATTGGGATTCCTGTGCGATTCCATTCGAGAGGTTTTATGTTTCTCGAAGTATAAATGAAAATCACAAAATGCTAAGTGATATTTTTTCGAGAGGGCAATGTTCTGTAACGGGTCATTTTGCGTATTACTGTTCGAATCGAATCGAAGCTCGTCTACGGGCCGAATCAATTCAAGCCAAGATAATAAGTATGAAGTGAGGTCGCGCTGAGAATCTCTGCAATATATTTGGTTACCCCATGAAAGAAAATTTTATACTTTGTATGTGATGGAATTGTATTTATCATTCGTTTGATCTAAAGCGTCAAATAGTACAGTAGACAATGCGGTATTTGACCGTGATGCAACGTACAACTAGCTTTTTAAAATCAGTTAGTTTTATAATCATTGCCAACGCTAGCCGTTTGTGATTGTTTGAAAAATTAGTATTTATTTACTCTGCATCAAAGCATGAAAGCACAAAGCTTAGAAAAGATTTGCGGCGGATATGTCGGTACTGTTTTATCGTATTTAAAAAAACAAAGGTCGTAGAACTATTATAGGTTAATTGTCTGTTAACGTAATAAGTTTTTTGATAAAACACCGCTAAAAGTGCGTGGGTGTAGGCATCGACATGTACAGTTTACTTAATGATAATGTTGTTTTTATTTACACACGTGTCATGTCTTGCCGCATCCGGTCACTCTACCCGCGGGGACCACCTTTTAGGCACTGTTCAAGCGACACAAACAGGTATCTTCAGTATCGTGTTTATCACATAGGGGTTTAAAAAGACCAGCACTGGTTATTACTGAGTCCATGGTATTTGGTTCGAGTTTATGCCCATGTCGCCAGTATGAATCAGGCTTTATTGTAAGTCTTGGACAGGTGTCGTCGTAGAGACTTTAGGTATAGGACAAATTGTGCAATGAAAACAGAACATGGCAAATGTACCCGCTTTAGAATAGTTTAGGTACAGCAGAATATCGAAGGGGGTGACCCTCTTTACTGCTTTGAGGGAGTCAGCCTGCGTAAAGTCTCTTGAGAGTTTTGGGAAATGAGAGAAGGGAGAGACGAGAGTAGCCTCGAAATTTCCCTTTCACTTCCCTCCCGACCCCCTCCCCAAGCGCCGCTTTGTTAATGAGCTATGACGGAGTTCATGGTATATCCAATAAGTATTAATGCACGGGCGTCGGCCCGTTAGCAGACATATCCTGCAGTACACTCATGGGAAGTGTGTACGTCATTTGTACAGCAATAAAACATATACTCACTGTCAGATTCCGGTAACGAACTTGTCATGGATGAACTAGTGGATGTCATGGTACTAAGGGATTGATGGTTTGGTGGTTTGTCACCGAACTGAGCTGCTTGCTGGGCGGCGAATTCTATAATAAAACATACAAACTATTTGAACACCAAACAAACGAACTCCTTAAATTTCAGTGCAATATCCACCCTGGCATAGGTTTCCATACGAAATCTGCTCTATGGGTGTAATAAGAGAGGAAATATACATACGATTCATTGCGGTTGTATGCTGTACCCATGCTGATGTATCTATCGGCCTGACAGGGTCACCTGGTGAAATCAAACAATTAGAACATTACTTAAGTATGTTCGTTATGGGGAACGGTACCTTGTTCATGCTGGGAATACTGCGTTCTATAATGCCTACACTATAGTTCAATGAAACATGATCGAAAAGGATTCAAGTCTATTGAGCTTCAAATGGACGCGTTCTCCGTTATAGAGTATAATTATAAAACAACCTCCACCAACATCAATCTGTTTTGATGAATGAGAGTTTTCAAAAGGCTGTGTTTTCCATCAGCATTTTCGATGATTGTTAAATACATAAAACTATGTGTTTTTGTTTTTAAAAACGGTTTTCCAGAGGATGGAATTCTTAAATCAAATGGTAATATCACCTTCTATTTTACTAGTTAGTACAACACAAGGGTCATAATGCTTAATGCCCTGAATATTTTTTCTCTTTAATGGTTTCTTTCATGTTTTTGATTTCCCCCCCCCCCCCCTCTCTGATTGAACCAGCCTGGCCATTGTTCTTTTCGATTATAAATGACAGTAAGAACGTGTAAGTAACAGACACATAACATACAGTGTCAGTCCAAACTGAAAGGCAGACTACATGATAACTGTTTCAGTCAATGTTTCAGTAAGCTGTTATCTGTACCCTATATTATAAAACATTCATTTGAAAACAAATACAAAATTAGAATTTGTTTTCATGAGATCTATGTAAGATTTCAAAGCCACTTGTGAAGGGAAATTATCACCAGATGTTCTAGAATCTTAACAACTATAGAACAAATGGTTTTGATTTAGCAATTCAATTGACCACGTTTTACCTTCTATGACAGAATCTGTGTTGTTCTCATGAGAACTGTACGATCCTCGAATACAGTTAAACATTTGTGTACAATATGATCAAGTGTTCTAGAATGTTATCTACCGTGAAACGAATGTTTTCGATTGGTTTAATTAAAATACCAGTACAGAGAAAAGAGATTAAAATTTTCAATGTAGGTTAAGGGTGATATGCTATTACATTAAAATCTGTTGCTATGTGAATCAATTTAGTCAGAGAGAAGGTTCTTGTGATTGACAAAAACAAACTCACTTGGAGTCGATTCTTATTGATCTTATTTTTGTAAATAAACTAGCAATAATATAAACAGATATGGCAAACAGAAATTCTACATGACAAAAGGTAATTTGCATAAAGCTTCTAATTATTGTTGATATCACTGGCTTTACAATGACTAAAATACAACAATGAAAACAACAATCATGGTATTATTAGATTGTCTGCTTTGTTGAGTCAGAGTAGTGTTGTGTGAACAAAGCGCACCCCCATGCCACACCCCTTTAGAGAGACATTAGCATCAGGGCATCTAATAAGAGCAAACTGACTATAGTAGAATAAATTTGTACTTACTGTGAGGTAATGTAAAATAGCCTTTTGGTGTGGGATCCCAACATTTTGCTACTGTTAATGTTATAGGACTGTAAAAGGAATGAGTAAAAAACATTAAAATTGATCTGTGTCTTTAACTAAAAAAAAGGGGTCACTCCAATAAAACTATTACACTTGTAATTTACAATAATGTACCTATTGTTTTAGCTGCTAAGAACAATAGCTATGCTTGCAGATAACACTGTGTAAAGGTTTTAAGGACACCTCTACATCTCCCACAAGTGAACAACCACCACCACTTGTCCTACATTTTTAACCTTGACATCAATTCTTGGACCCGAGGGTTCACTTTTAGGAGGTTCAGCTGTATTAATAATATTCTTACCCTGGTTTATGGACCATTTCTCTGAGTACTCTTACTGCATCGTCATTTGTCATATTTTCAAAATTCACATCATTAACCTACAAAGAAGCAAATTAAAACATAAGGCAAATATGATGGAAAGTGCATACCTGAAACTAGTTGAGCTATGGATGGGAATGAATAGGGAAAGTGAATGAATGAATGAATGACAAAATGATGGTCAAAGGATGGTTGGAATAAGTTAATAAAAGAATCTGTAAGAATGAATGGGGCAAATGACAAATGGGAATGTATAGGATGAATGGATTACCTGTAATAACATATCTCCTGGTTCTATTCTTCCATCAAGATCAACTGCACCTCTAAAATAACAAGGCAAGATATTATTATATTAACAACATGTATAAATCATAATAACAGGGATTTACTAATAGACAGACAGAGAAATAAATGACTTGATAAATATAGTCACATAAATGAATGGGTTGGTTCAAGAAAAGATGCAAGTGATCTCTGCTGAAATTCACTGTTCTCTTTAATTTTTCAATTTCAAAAGGAGAAAGAATGAGGATTTGATCCAAGATCACAGTCTTCATTTTGACATATATTTAACATATATTTTGTGCTTACCCTTTCATTACATTATTTCATATATTTAACATATATTTTGTGCTTACCCTTTCATTACAGAACCAACATAAATTCCACCATCTCCTCTTTTATTACTTTGTCCAACTATACTTATACCAAGGAAATTTACTTTTTCTAGTGAGAAGAAAATACAATCATTAACATTTAACAACTAAGGAAAAATATAAAATGAAAGGATCCAGAAAATATTCTAAGCTCTGGTTGAGATTTTGAGCCCATGACCCTACTACTAGAGATTCAGGTGTAAAAATAATGTTACGAACTGTTTCTACAGCAGGGCTCTCAGTAAAGAATTTCTAACAGGATGGAAGACTAAGGCCATAAGCAGATGAGGGAAGGTTATTGAAATGGGAGCCCATGGATGCAAAGGGCTTCTAATTGATACATCACAGCTCTGAAATTAGCTTTGTGATGAGTGACCTAACCGAAGGGTGATGCCCATTTTTTTAAGTGACTGCATGGTGCACGAGTGTGCCAAATTTGCCATGTGGCCCATGATTGCATCATAATACTTTTCTTGATGAGTAATTGGTTACTTTCAAACAAACAGGCCCAAATTAATACTTACCCATATTAAGAGTGACAGTAATTATATTTAAAGACATAGTAGATTCTGTAATGGTACTGAAGGATGAACACTGGAATAGAAGAAACAACTGTTAACAGAACTATTCACCTATATGCCTTGTACACAGGGTCTATAAAGAAGAACTTTTTGATGCTGTTTATTATCTTATCTTTGACATTAGAGCTTGATTTTCACTTGCATCAGAGTCACAATTTGAGCTGGAACCAGAGTCATACATGCATCGGAATCGGAATCCCAAGGATCGGAAAGTTTCCATTTTCTTTCCTCCAACCATTACAATAAGTAAAAACCCAGAATATTGAAAGCAGAATTGGAAGCTGAAGCTGAAAAGCCAATTGCAATATTTGCTTTCTGTCCACCATTTTGAATCAGAAATGAAAAACATATACATCAAACTGGTTTTCACTTGCATTAACTGCTTAATTATGCTTTAATTCTTTAAAATAATAAAATTTGAGAAAATTATGGGATAGTTTCACTATGTATATCATGACGCCCTGATACTAAAGAAGCAGGGAGGAATATAAGCAAAGCTGTCCCATAATTTCTACCATGTTTTTGATATAGATTTATATTCACATTTACATAATTTTTGCAAGATGCTGTATGCATGGTTAACAAACAAATAATGAATTTACAAATTTATCAACTCAAGGCAAATAGTTATGCCCCTTAAGACAGTATTGCACAATAAAACTATAATAAAATGGTAACCTTACATATATTATATTTCAAGGTGAACCAGATTTTATCTAAATGAATTTATCTAACTTTGAATCAGCTTTATTAAAAACAAAGCTGCTGTCTAGACAGAACTGAGGCTGTTAGCTTTACAAACAGTCCAGATTTTTCTAAGCTTCTTGATATCTTAAGTAAACCATAAATCAATAACTATAGAACTATTTTTTCAATGGACAGAAAACAACAAGAAACATTACAACAGGACTGTTTTATAACAAAACTACATTAACTGTGTATGTATTATTAAGAGTAATTATCTAATCATCCAATGTATTCGTTTTTCAACATTTTAATATAGCTATTAATTGGTGTATAACTAGGTGGAGCTGGACAAAGGCCAGTCAGTCTGTTTGATTTATGTCATAGTCTGCTTTCAGTTTAATCTTCTTTTAACCACAAAAATTGGTCTGGAGACCTCAACTAGCAAATGCCGCAAGACTCTCATAAACATGCAATCCTAAATGAAGCTTTGCTACAATGGGAATATTGTGGAATCCTAATAATGATTGTAACAGCAGATAATTCAATTATTGTAACATTTTGGAATTACTGTACTTAGTACTTAAAAGGGGTACAAATGAAGCAACAATGTTTTTTGTGAAACTGATATTCAAGCCTTAAGTTATCAAGTCATTTTGAGATTGAACAAGACTTCGTAATGGAAAATGTGATTACTATATCTTAAAACGTGTGTTGAAATATAGCCTTAAGGAATACTATTACAGAGGAGAGTCTAGTGGAATTCTTAAAGCATCAAGGGAGAAATAAATACAAGAAATAAAATGAAAATGATGCATACACTCCTAAGCCTATAATGCTGTACACTGTATGTCAATATTATCAGTTTCATGTATTACTATAGAAGAACCTGACTTAATTCCAATTCTTAATAGCATGATTTTGATTTTGCAATTAGAAGGACTATAACATTCTTGGGAGATTGGATTTGGCTGCTGTTGGCACAGATGTGGAATATAAATTTAATAATTTCAGTAATAAATTGACAATTTAATAATTTATTTCTTAATATAATTTAGTAATTTAATAATTTATTGTCTATATATACACAGTAACACTATGGGTATTTACAGTATATTCCATAATGGCTAAACAGGAAGGAGAGAAAAAACATCATGAAAAATACACTGCTAGAGTGAGAATTGCATGATAATACTATAAACATTATTCAGTGAGCAGGTGGTTTAAAAGTCTTCAAGGTATGACCCTTACCCTTTGTACTCTCGGCATTCGGGGTCTACGCCGCCTTCTTCTATGTCGACCACTCAAAAGATGTGATCCCTCTGTTGTACTTGAAAACCGTGAAACGCTACAGAAAATAAATTCAAAAACATTACATATTTAACAACAAACATATTTGAAGTAAATACACTCAATTGCTGGGTTTCATCCATAATTTTGGGGATGGAAAAACAATAAAGTAGTAGCCGTGTTGGATGAACAAACAAATAAAATACACACTAATGAGAAAACTTTTGTTGAAGTACATTCAAGATTGCTGCTGTGACGTCACATGCAACCCAGCAATAAACTAATTGCAACTTTGAGATGGCAATACCACAAAATCTTGATGGCTAATTGGATATACTCCATATTGGGCAGAGTTGTACATATTTCTCTAAGAAGTTAATTACGTACCTGCTTTGATCATCTGAAGAATCTACATAGCTTGTTGACTCAATATCACTACTCATTGTTGATGTTGCATCAAATCTTTCTCCAGGCTGTCGTACTCTGTGCCGAGGATGACTACCAACTGAAACAATATCCATAAAAATTCAAACTAGATGTTCAGAAAGCAACCATTAAATTTTGTATACTATGCATTTAACTAACACATGTAAACATTTAAACAGGTGTAAATGTACATGTATGTATTAAACAAAGATCAATGTCAAAAACTCATTACTACGGCACCAACATCTATACATATATATATACATGCACTTCCTATTGAGTGAAAGGATAGTCAATCATATGTGCACCATCTTAGACCAACTGGCTCTTCATTTTGCTGGAGTATACAAAGTTGGCAAAAAGCAGGTGGTGATATCACTGGCCACTTTGAAGCTTTCCACAATATTGCCAGCCACTTTTGAGGTTTTTGTAGGTCTACTAATTATAGTTCATTCTCTTGCTGCTTAAAATCTTTATGACAAACTTGAGTACATACAGAAAAGGTCTAAACTTTGTAGTGCATATCAACAATATTTTTTGAAATAACTATATGCATGTACAAGCAAATTAACTACATTTTACAGTCTGTAAAACGAAAAATAAATCAGATCTACATTCTGACTATCTACATTTTGTTTGATATCTATTTTCGTTTCTTTCTAATACTAAATTCAACCAATTTTTAGTTACATCACCTTGACACTCTTTACAAGTGTCATTATATATCACCTACAATGTACTTGTATGATATTTTATGAACTGTAAAAGTGTTACCTTCATTTCCTCTGCCGCCATGTTTTTCTCGTCGTTTAGATCCACCTCTTCTGGAGCTGATAGTAGAATCTACCTCTGAATCAAAATCCCCCGTTGTTGAATGGCCTCCATTAGGACTAAGGGAGAGAGAAAACAAAGACTGGATTAGATACAGGCTGTATCGACCAACCAACCACTTCATGAGGAACAAAATAAACTGTCAGTAGTTATTGTATCTAATAAAGTATTAGCTCCAAATGTTTTGAGTACACTACATGACAATTGTACAATGGTTGTAGAAGAAGGGTATTCCTATTGAAAATGGAAATAACACATAAACATTGAGCAGGATTACAAGCTGTACCAATCAGAAATGTAGCTTACAAGATTATTATAGTATAATGCATTTATTTCTGATATTGTATGCAGATACTGCAGAGTATAGAGCAGATTTCATATGACTATGGAAAAGTCTGTTAACCACGCCAAGTAAAGCCATGGGTAAACACTGTTGTCTAATCCAATCAGAACATTGAGACATGGCACAGCAACCTTGCACAGCATAGCATAGTACAGACTTGTTCATAGTCATATGAAATCTACCCTAAGTGTCACAAGAACAAAGATTAAGATTTTGCAACAGTCTCCACAACAATCACCTTGAGTGACATTGTAGAGAGGGGGGTCATCATAGAAAGAAAGGGAGCATTATAGAAAGCTCTGATATAGAAGAACATAATGACTTGAACATTATAATCAATGACAGTATTTCAAAATGTATAGTAATTTTGCACAATGAATACATGTTTGAGATTCCGCTGTAATTTAATAAAAACAGCTTGTTTAAAAATATCTGTTTTGTAAGTAAATAAGTACATTTTTCTCCTGAAAATAAGTAAATAAGTACATTTTTCTCCTGAAAATAATTCAACTATGTTTTGGGTTTCCTTCTTTTCTGGTCAAATATAAACCAGCAATAAAAAACAGCTGTTGGAATAAGAAATCTAAAATACATATTTTTTAATTAGAAACAAGATGAGTGTAATAATTTCATGTAAAAAGTACAAACAACAAACCTTCACAAGGACATGAAAAATTAATAAGGACAACAATGCATAAAAAAAACAGTACATTATTATCTAAAAATGATCAAAACTGCTTAATCAATATTCCCCCCCCCCTGCCCCCTGCACTTATAGAGAAAGAAGGCTTTCAATATTTTTGATGAAATGTTCATCAATTTGAATGTAGGACAAAAAAGATCAAGAGTCACTTATACAATGATCAATTTTTTCCTCCCTTAACACTTACAGGGAGCAAAAGATTTGAGTACCACACAATTTTTTGAAAGGAAATCAATTTTGACATTAGTATTATGCAAACGTTCTTGACAACAAAATGTCAAAACAGTTTAAAACAATGTTTACTAATGACATGACCCACTCTAATTGCTCCTAAACTTGACATATCAACTAGTTAAAATGTAAGAATTATACCTTCTGAGAATTACTCTAAACATCAAAACTTTATTTTCAGACAATATTCAAAAATACTTTTAACACGGAAATATTGTGAAGTACAAGACAAGAAAATCTTGAAAACAATAAGCACAAGCCACTCAACGATCAATTTGGTCCATAACACTTGTGAAACTTAATTGAAAAAATAATGACAAAGTCAAATATTTCTGAGTCAAAGAGGTTCTACAATGTCAAATATGCCTTGCAAAACACATATCATATTAATCTAAATTTAGAATTTGAAATGAGTTTGAAATTTTGGCATTCTTAAGTTTACATCTTTTTTGTCAAAACATATATTGTATAGGTCATATTGATATTATAGGCATAGTTTTTGCCATCTCTACTATTGCTATCCCTAAAGTCTGTATAGATCAATTTTTTCTCATCTGCCAATAGTTCTTGCAGCAGGAACTTATAATGCAAGTACATGCAAATAAATTATTGGTTGATTTGAATTAACTCACAACCAAGGCTAAATGAAAGATCAAGAAAAAACAATCTAAGCACAGTCAGAGAAATACTAAAGATCCCAATATAATGATTTTTGCTGTATAACGGATAAGTAGATATTGCACAATTTTTGAGTGGTAAAATGCATTAAAGAAACCAGACATAATGTTACTACATAGTACTAGATAGAGCAATTTTGTATGACATTGTAAACATCAGTTGTGGCTTAGTATCAGTATGGTTACAACAGGAATTTTGAATATTTTTACAGACACAGTGTCCATTTCACACTTATATGAAAACTGCTCCATCTATTCCATCAATCTTATATATTCATTACTTGGGCTACCTGTGGTAGACAGAATCTAGATTTGTGTGATCTAACAAGCAACTGTGCAAAATTACCCAGGTGGCCTTTGCAAGTAAGCTTTGTAACTTGACCTTCCTTGTAGCCTGAGTGAACACTATTATAGCACCTAGTTCATAGAGTAGATTTTGTATGACTGTGAAAACAGCATTGCACAGTCACGGCAGGACTTTCAAATGTTTTTATAAACAACAAGGCACTGACACGGTCACAGCACAGCATGGTCCATTCCACACTCATAAGAAATCCAATGTGTAGAAATTGTCTGTACTTACTGAAATGAAGGTGGTCTTGAGTCTCCTATTCCTACAGTTCTTTGTACAGGTAAATGCATATCAGAAGGACTTGATAAGATAGACTGCTGGTCTGCTGCAAGATCAGCTCCACCACCAGACCCTGAAATACTACTTGTATCTGATGTTACAAGCTGTAAACAAGAGAAAACATTGTTCGATTTCTACTACGTCTATTCTGTAATCAGGATAAAGTTACCATAATAGAAAGGTGGACATTTTGAGATGATTACTGTAGATATGAATCATTGTTAAAAGGTAGATATAGAACTGTTGTCACCGAGTGAGGTGATCACACTGTAGTGAGATGGTCATTGTAGAGAGGTAGTCATTGTAGAGAGGTGACCATTGTAGAGAGGTGGTAATTTCACAGAGATGGTCATTATACAGAGGTGGTCATTGTACAGAGGTGGTCATTGCAGAGAAATGATATTGTATTATTTGTTGGGGAAGTAATCATAGAGAGAAGACCATGCCATTGTAGAGGCTTGATAAATGTAGAGAAGCAATGCTGATTATGGATTGGTGGATGTAGAACAATGGTGATTATTGTATTATTGTAGCAACGTTTCAATGGCATCAATTAAGTGAATTGCCAAATTTATGAAGCTAAAAGAAAGCTGTGTTTCATCCCCTATGCCTATATCCATTTAAATCATTAATTTAACCACTTCAAGTATATTTAAATCAGAGTATTTTGATAGTCAATATATTTAATCTCAGGAAATGTGTCATCTCTTATGGTGTGTCTGTTAGATTACATGATGAGCAGCAGCTGATATCATGGTATTTATTCATTTCTTTTGACATTAGCTGAGCAACTCTTCTAGTAAGAACAATAATGAAACACTAAACAAACATAACTAATCTTTTTCTCAATTCATAACTAGCAAAAGTTAGAAGAAGCTTTAAATGTCTTTATTGCAAGTGAAAAACCATATACCATGCAAAGGTAGATGCAGAAGTATATTCAGCTGAAACTCCAAAAACAATGTCTGCTAAGGATCACAACATTGGACACATATATAATGTATGTGTGATTGTAAATGGCTTCAAATTTACAAAGCAGATATCAAGGACATAAGATTGCAATAGAGACTACATTGAATTTTTACTGCTATATATGTAATTCACTCACTTCTTCTTAGAGTAATATTAGTCTAATGCACCTGTCAATGTTAAGCCACAGGGGGGGGGGGCGGGCATACCCAGGGAATTTGACATAGCATAAGATCCCAAGGGTAGGGGTTTTTGACGAAATGTTAACTCCATAGCATTATTTTACCCACAGGAAAGGGGTATTTAACCCCACAACCATCCCCTGGGCAGGGAATTTGACATTGAAATAGACCAAAATGTCAAATCCCCTGGGGTATGCCCATTGATAGGTGCATAATCTCTATTTCATGGGTTAGGTAAAAAATCTTTAATAGTTGTTGCTCATAGCTCTAAGATTACAGAAGGAGCAAATGACAAAGCAAAATTATTTGCAGGCAGAATAATAACTGTGTTGATACATAACTTTGACAAGCTTCCTTCAAAAAATTGTTTTTCTAAACTAACATTGAATATAGGTGGTAGATTTATTTATAGCACAGACAAATAAGTGTAAAGGGTTACTAGGTAATCTTACATGCGTATAAGTAAATCAACTGATTTTTGTTCACTTTTCTAGACAATATATTAGGTCTTTTCATTAACAAAAAAGTATAGCTTTTCAATTAAAGCTCAGAAGATTGTCAAAGTAATGTAAAATTTCAATGGTTTACCAGGAAGTTACACAACATCCAATTAACTTTTCTAAACAATACTGCAGGTATATACCAAACAATAAACATTTTAGAAAAGCATCCAAGGCCATAATGACCTCAGAGTGATCATTATTTATCAAAGCATAAGATGCTTAGGCCAGTCAAACACACAAAAGAGGACCCCATGATGACTCTCAAGGGGTTTGAGTACCTTTGTCAGTAGAGAGATTTTGACTGACAGACATTAATTGACAGAGTAGTGGCTATTGTTAACAATATGAATACAAAATCTGAAAATGACATTGTAATCTAAATTGATGCTAATAGAAGGGGTTTTAAGCCTGTTAAACAAAAGTAAGGAGTAACTTAGGCAGGATAAAATCATGAAACTTGGATCCAAAACTGTTAGGGCCCAATGTAACTAATCATGATGCTTGTTTGACAAGACTTTTCAACATATAGAAATACAAAACAAAACAATCTAGCTTGGAGAGTCTAACAGTCTAGCAATTGTAGATCCATCAAAGTTGATGGTTTTATCAACCATTTTGTTGTTAGACCAGTTCAACACCTCACTGTTGAAACATGTAAGTCAAACATGTATCTTATAATTCTAGCTTTTAACCCTGAAAGGTTTTATTTGACAACGATTGAATCCCCAGGCCTAATAAACTATCACTACTACATACACAGGTAAATACACTGATAATAATTATACACCTGTAGTGAACCTAGGGAGAATAATAAATTCACACAATAAATAACCTGCTTTGTAGAACCAGTTTGGATTAGGGTACAAGTGTGAAGTCAACCCCATCTAGAAATCTAGGTCCAATCTTATTGGCTAAAACTAATTTCCAAACTTGCAAATTCAGTTTCAATTGATAATTACATTTATCCGTTTTGAGGTCCTGCAAGATGGGCTCGTTGAAATTAGTTTCTAAATTGAAAAACAAATACGAGGTTTGCGATGAAATTGATATGGTTAGCTTTCATGGGATTAGATTATTAGGATTCCTGATACCAAAACAAAGAGAGAGTTTTACGTAGTTGTAGATGATGTAAAAAAGACTCGAGTTCTTGACGTTCTTTTAATCTAATATTCAGAGTAAGAAGATCATTATCGGATCACAGCTAGATAGAAGTAAACCCAATAGGGTCTCTTATTAAAATAAATAATAAATGTCGCTGTCGTTTTTGAAAACTTCATTATCTCTTGCTAGTTGGTTTAGATAACGAGTAGGATATTTTGCGGTAACGAGGGTTTTTCTGAAGCACAATCTTCAAATTTAGACCCCACTAATTCATTGAAATGGCCGTACTTAACCAACAAACTACAAAACTCGACTAGAGGAAAACAATAAATTTACAAACAAAGAGCCCTGTGTTTATAAACTCTCTAATGCATTTTTTGCCTGGATATGCTCTATAACAATAGACAAGACAGACTCGCGAAGAGTTACGTAAATACAGACAAAAAGGATTCTGTGATCAGTAATTATTCGAAAACCCCTCATCTAGTCCATATATGATATGATTACCTAGAACTAATGGCTTCAGTAAAGAAACCGTATGGAGTTGTAATTTACATGGGATGGAAAGGAGGTAGCCAACTAGTTAGCCCCGACGTGAACGCGGTGGTTTTTAACTGTTTGGCTAAACACTAATGCTATCAGGGGGAAAACAATAGAGGGACTTGGATAGTGACAAAAACTCGACTTACCCAAGCTACGACTCTTCCATTGAAGCAAGGTAGACGCATTTCATCGTCGCTTATCTCTTCCTTGACCACACTGCAAATCCAGAGTACATTGAAATTAGCAAGAAAGGTATCAATTACATAGAACAACGCTATCAACTCTGGCGCAAAAACAATCCATATCTGCGTTATACTGCACATAAACGTGCCCAGCTTTACTGAGAACCAAACTAAGCCAAATTACTAAAACAAGCAATGGGGCAGTAATACTTGGGAACACAAAGGAAATCTAATCAGCGGGCCACGAGCGAGAGTCACTGAGCAGTTCATCATAGAAGCTATGACATGCATTGATAATATGCGCTACTCCTAGCGAATTTAGAACCAACTTCCCCACCGATACCCTTTTGAAACAACCACAAATCATATTCTATTAAGTTAAAATTCAGGTTAGTAGGAAAAAGTTACCATTAGAGCACAATCAAGGCGTCTTAGCGTGTGCGATCAACATAAACATTCCATAAAGAACTTTTCATTGGATCGAGCATTATACTCACCCAAAATCATCGTCCATACTCTTGAAGAAGAATTTGTATGACGGTCTGTTGAGAACATTTTTGAAATCTCCAAGCGTTACTATGTCGGGGTGTTTTCCTAGTTTGACTAAATACGGCGTATCTTCGTCGTCGATGTGGTATATAACTTTGGTTTCTTCCATTTCGATTCAAGTTCAACCACACCAACAGAACCCCAAAGTACTGCTGCACTTTCACGGGTAACGCGTCAATCAATGCTCAATCACATGGTACGCACGAACCAATCAGCGCCTTACGTTTAGCTATTAGCGAGACAACACTACTTCTGATCTAGCGAGATTCACGTTTCTTTACAAATAAACTTCATACTCATCTATCTTAAAGTTTTGTTTTACTTTTCAATATCCTTTAATATCACAGTATGAGGATACTGAGTGTGAAGGAATCACGGCTGCGGTTTCTTTCAGGAAGAATTTAGAATACCGTGCCAAGACCCAAGACAACGCTCTTCTATTCAGGTCAGGCAAAGTCGGTACTTCCGTTTTTCTGGCTGTCAAAGGGAATTAATCTTAGTGAACTTATTCAGTTCAAACTGTACAACTCACTGAAAGTATTTATACGGATAGCTGGTTGTAGACCTTATCTTTTGAATCCGATAAACCCGTCAAGTAGTGGCATTCTCGAAATTTTGGTGCACGGATACTAGGGACGCGCGTACCCTTTTCACGAACCGCCAAAGGAATTTATGAAGTTGCGGTTTTGAACAAAAAGAAAAAAAAGATCTCAAATAATCCTTACAGGTTTAAGGTGATTTCAGTGATCTGTGTGTATGTGTTTATGAATTAATTGGAGAGCTAGATAAGACATTTGCATTTTTTGTTTTGATAAATATAAAATTTGAGACGTTTGGAACCCGACCCAGCACGTAAGTAAAGGTCAATTATGGTGATTAGTGAGAAGCCAATCAGTTTTTGTCTTCTGTTTCCGTTCCTTTCTTGATGAGTAGGAAATGACGACATTAAGGATAAAAGTGTTATACAAATTCCACCAAACTGACAGATAATAGGAGATCAACTCAAGAGCTGGACGTAAAATATGAAAATCCACTTGACTTGGTGGAAGCATTTACTGGTATTCTAGTCACGGGATTCGAATGATCAAACATTCGAAAATGTTCCTAGTACTGATCAAACATTCTAAATTGCGGTAATTACTGATCAAACTTTCGCTTGATATTTTTAATGTAAATTTTAGACAAACAAAATACTTTTCAAGAATAAAGCGGTAAGAAAGTCTATTTATAGAAATATCTTAATCAAAATCTTGATTTTTGAAAAACGAGCTTTTAGCGAATTGCATAAAGTCACATGATTTATGAGTTTTAAAATAAGTTATAAGTTCCACTCTGGCTTGTTGATCTTTCTTCATTGATGCAAGGTGATGCACCAAAGTTAAAGGTGAAATCAGGAGATTTGGCTGCTGACAGCTGGTTACCATGGTTACCTGACTTAGGAGCAGGCTGATCACCAAATAATGCAAATCTTCCTGAAGTAGATTCTTCAGATTCTTTGCTGGGTCCTGGAGACATGGAAAATAGACTGCCACACACTGACATTGAGCCTGTATTGCTATGTGGTTGAAACTGGTTGCCACCTTGTTTATCTGGACAGCAAGAACAACACTTCATCAGAAGAACACTTAATCATATAAATTGCAACATTCTCTAGTTTCACAAAGCCCATAATGCCTTCTGTTTTTTGGGGGTATTCAAATCAAACAAATTTGAATGACAATAACCACCCCACAAAAAATAGAAGGCATTATGGATATGCAAAAGTAGAGAACTAGAAGACTACTTGATTAAAAATATTTTCAACATTAAAAATAGCATTCAGAGAGATCCCATTCTTGTTATGCTAATTATTTTGACTCAAGTGCACTTTTTAAATACTCCTTAAAAGTATGCCAATGAAGTAATGATAACACTGTTATCAAAAGGCTAAAATTGCATTAACCTTTAAAAATTGAATTAAAACCTTGGGTATGTAACTAACTAAAACACCTTTTGAAATCCCACTATATCCTAGCCATAGTTTTGTTGATGTGTAATATAATTTTACAGTATTTTGCTAGCACTTTGGGCTCAATTCCTTCATAAATATATCCCTGAATTTTCTTTAAGAAAATTCATAGCTTATGAAAACATCTGAAGACTTCTAATAAGTGAGAATCGAGAATGGTGCAGGCATAGTGTAATAAGATTTTAAAATAGCAGATCCAAAACAGCAATATTGTCATCTGTACTTAATATTCCACATTTTACTAAAGCTTGGTTTTATTATACATTTTCAAGCATCCTAAACAATGTTGTTATAGCCCCGTTGGCACTTCCTGAGCAATTTACAACATTTGGCACAAGCCTATCAGACTAATAGTAATTGTTGATATTTCAGATTAGAGTTAAGAATTCTCTAGATAAAAGTATAGTCTGTACTCACCCATTTCCCCTTGGTCCTTGTTAGGAGACATGTTGAAAAATGTAGGTGTGGCTGTAAACTGGTAAAAATGGAATCATATCAGTTGGAGAAGTCTGTATAGTGTCGGGTTTAAACTGTTGATTTCCTACCTCAAGTCTTTAAAGGGAAGTGAGTGGGAGGTAAAACTATTCACTTAACCTTCCCAGTGCTACCCCAAGCTAGCCACTAAATAACACTTTAATGGTTATGAACTTGACAATCACAAATTCCTCTTCAATTATCCTATCACCACTCAAGGAATGGAACACTTGTAACCATTAAAGGTTACATACTAAAACACATTAGCTGAAATGATAGCAGGCAAGTTCCAGGTAAATAAAATAATGTTAAATTCTGGTAGAAAATGGCAAGTTGTTTTTCCATCAGTGTTTTTCAAAAATCTTAGCAAGCTAAGTAAAAAAAGACCCAGAAATATTTGACTGCTGCCATTGAAACTATAAACATTTTAATTTATTCTTGAATCCTTCAAGAGCATGTAGCATACTTTGAATATGCACAAAAGTGTTTTAGTCACCTGATGCTGCCTACTGTCAGTGATTTAATTTTTTCAGTAATGTATAAGTTCTTTCTTTTTGTATGGTATTACAGACTTCCATTTATTCCTTATTAATATCTTTTAACCATGCAACAAACTATTCAATGCATCTGGTGTGCATGTAATAAGCCTATAGTATTTCATTCATAAAAATCAGAATATTCTTGATGATTATTGAAGGAAAAAAATGCTTCTAGAGTACAAAAATATCTGTTTTGAAAATTGTCTATTAAAAACTCACCAAAAGCTTCAAATAACTATAAAAATATACCCATCAATATCACTGTACTTACAGGTACAACAAAGATGAAAGAAAACTTTTAAAAAAATTGCAAACGAGTGACATAAACAAATTACAATGTAAAATTCCGAAAATATACCCAAGGCTTATATTATTTTGCACAACATACCTTGGGTGGGCTCATGTTTGGAGATGGCTTATTTCTCAGGTTAAGAAGGGTGCATATTTTTTGGAGGGAATTTACATTTTGAAATGACCTGAGAGTAATTTCAGGGGAAATAAAATGCTAATTACGATTTCTCCACTGTTTGACCACAGCCTTAATTCAGATTGCTGTCTTCCTGATCACTCAACCAAATTATCGAAAGCTGACTATTGTGCCATTACAGCATTGAACAATAACCACTCATCATGTCAGTCATTATTTTGTTTCTACCTGATCACTTAATTCCTGTTGCCTTGGCATAAAGAATGGCTGGAAAAAGGATGTTTGGGTATCACCTGTGGACATATCTCCATTTCCTTCCTCCTATCATAAGAAATAATTGCCATATGTTCAGTATTTTTGACTTCCTCAACACAATGTTTTTTTTTCCTGAAATGAGAATATATCATCAAATATCTAATTGTAAGAGGGTGTCAAATGCCCCTCCCCCCCCCCCCCCCCTCTCCAAAAAGTCAGTCTTGTAAAATTTCAGTCAAATTTCATGGGTCTCAAAGTCTCATTTTTTGAACCATCTCTGAGCTTTTGAAAGCCATTAGGAGATCAATGTAAAAGTGTCTCAGGCTCCCATTCTCCATTTTCCATTGACCTGTAGCATACACCTACAACACTATGCACTGCTTTACCAGAGTGTCATCCTGATATGAATAACAATTAGAAGACAGATTGATTATGTAAGCTCACTACCACCCACCACCACTATCATAAGCACCAATGGCTTGGAAATTTGATAATTCCCATTTTCTGGAACCACACATTTACCTCATCAGTAGCTCCAAACATTGGTCTACTCTGATAAAAAAAGCCTTCTCCTGGTGATTTGCTAATTTGCTGTATTGTTTCTCTGTAGTCACCAAAGTTGAATATGTCTTGACTTGCTGAGGTCGGTGTCTTTGGAGTATTTGGAGAAGAATAACTGGAATGTGGACCAGGGCTCCTTGTATTGGTAGTACTAGCTGGTGGATACAGTATACAAACTTGAAAGTCAGTAATGCTGGTAAATGAGACTGTGTCAAATCCATGCCTACAACAGCTGCACACAACACTGCATGCATCAGTCCCATAATTACGTTTGAGTTTTGCTTCTTCAAGTGCACACAACAAATGGACCTTCTGAAACACATAGCTTGGTTCTGCACTTATTAATAAACCAGTTGCCTTTGGCAATGTTGGAGGAAAAGTTTCTTCTTTAGTAACCACCTCCAAACCATGTTTTTGTGTGCATACCATATTGTGAGAAAAGTTTAATAATGGTGTATCATTCTATGGACATTCATTCCTTAAACTTACCTGTATGTTCCATAGGTATCTGTATCTGACAGTCTGTTGCTGGCCCAATGGTCTGCTCAGAAGAACTTGTTGTAGTGACTTGATCTTGAGTATTGTTGATAGATGTCACCTCTGCCTGTATTACCAAAATCTGCTGATAAATGAATTTACAAAATTGATTTACAAGGTATAGCTATCTCACCTTTTTTCTCTGATAAAATTGTTATTCCTTGCTTATGCACTGTCCTAAGGATTAAGTTCTAGATAACTAAGAGCTGCACTCTGAAGGTTGTCCACATACGATGGAGTATTTTGAAGGAAATCTCACCTGAAGTCAAATCTCCTTGAGATGTGCTTGTAACAGGAAAGGAGTCAATAGGCTGATGATGGTTAACTGTAGGCATCTGACTTGTCAGGGGTGAGGGTGGCATACTGATTAGACCTCTTGCTTTCATTCTTGTATACCCAAGGAGACCCCTTGTATTAATAGTGGTCAAGCCATTATTGATGACAGGCTCTTGGGAGGTAGTTGGTCTGTTCATCTGTAAGTTGATTCCAGTATTCATGTTTGATGTTATTTGGAGTTCTTGATTCACTTCAGAGGTATCAGTGTTGGAAAATATCACATTGCTTGCTATCTGGCAAGGTTGTGAAGATTCAGGAACAGCACATTCTGGTGCAACAGCAGCTGGGACATTTTCTGTTTCATTTCTGCATTCAAGTTGTTCTAAGTGTTGTGTTTCACATTCCATTGCTTGCACTGTTGGAGGATAAATTCCTATCGGTATTATAAATTTATGATTAAAGCAAAGCTGTGCTTTGGTAGTGTGTGGGTGCCTATATGGCAACTAACAGTTGGTTTCAGTGGATTGAAAATAAAAAACTGATATGAAAATAAAGATCATGGTAAAGCAGGTGTGATAGAGTGCCCAAGGGCTGCCTGATATTAATTTGTACTATAGGCTTATTGAAGGAGAGATTTGATAAGTCTGTCACCCTTCACCCAAAGCAACTCTTCATCACTTTTGGTCGACACTGATTTTCTAAAAGGCTGCCATCAGGCTGGTGCTGGTAACCAGTCTGGTTGGTAGCATGCTGATCTAAAATGGTTCCACAATTTATAACTGACGTGCTATTTTGCAAATTTATTCAAAAATTTGACCAGTTGACTGCTCTGGGTGTGCGTCCTGTATGAACAAAAGCCTGTGCACGTGGACAAAGACCCTGATAGTGTATGAATTAACAAAGGTCAATTTGTCTTGTTGACCAAATGCTTTCTGAAATAATCTTGTGGGGAACTGCGTGTATTTGTGTGTGTGAAAATATGCTCCAGACATACCATTTTGTTGCTCTTCTGGACTGCTTGGTAAATTGCTTTCTTTTTCTATTTGTTTTTTTCTTTCTTTTTGTTGGTGTTTTAGGAAGTTCTCCTTTGCAATTGTAGCTTTCTTGGACATTTCAATATACATTTCAGCTCTGCAATATTTTTCCAGTTAAGGATTCAAAATAAAACGCGTGGTTCCAGAAATTATCCCTACCCCTTCTGCTGGGAATTCCTATGAAGGGAAATCAAGAATGGAAGAAAATTAACCAGACTTGTGGCAGGGGCCTATTTTGAGTTCCCATGCCTTTATGGTGTATGTATTTCTGCAGCTGCACAATTTGGATAGTGAAAAAATTCTAAGAAATAATAGCATAGTCATTGGTAATAGGATACAGACTAACTATTGCTTTCTTTGGAGAAGTTCCACCCAGCTGTAAAATATCTATCAAATGAAATAAAAACAATTATATTGAAATTAATAGTCATCATGAAATATCAGTTTTGAAAGTATATAAGACAGGTTATGATGTAATGTATAGGCCAGGAGATTCATAGAGAAAGTAATTTTTTTAAAGCCTTATTTGCCACTTTAGAAATGAGTCTCACAAGGCTGCTTGGAAATAGCTCTCCAGGGGGAGGGGGAGAGGGGAGGGGAGAGGAAAGGAAGGGAGAGCCTGCACAAATGCAATTGTTTTGAAAATACACTCCCGTTATGCTTGATTACTCTTAAGGAGCATAAAGGTCAATTTCGGCCAATCATATTGGAGATAAACATTGTCACAATTTTGACAGTTTGTTGACTGATATTCCCCACGTGTCCTGTTTATGGCAAAATTTTCAACACCATTGAATTATTTTTATTGAAATCTTTTTATTCAGTTTGACTGTAAATTCAAAATAACTTCATCTTCTATTATATCCAATAAGAACAGCATTGTTTACCACTGAAAATGGGCCAGTCTGGTTCATTTCAAATGACAAATGTCATCACTTCAGAAACTTCAGCCAATGAGATGGCTCCGTTCGTGGACGAACAGAGTGTATTTTCAAAGCAATAGTGTGACTTGTTTTTAAAGGTGAATTTGATTTCCATCAACCCTACCCTATGAATCTAAGAGGTGGTAAATAATGTGTCCTTTAGCCTTGAGCAAGACCCTTCCTTATTTGCTCCAGTTCAGTTGTATAAATGAGTGCCAGAATAATAGTGGGGTAAACTGATCAAGTAACAAGCCAGCCACAATTTTTTTGCTACCATTGAACGAAAACTAGTCAGATATATTTGATACCATGTTCTCTTTTTTACCAACCCCTGGAACATTGTGATGTCTTCGTTTTCTAAATAATACCTTACCTTCCATTTCTTTCTTTTCATTTTCTGCTTGAGTCACTTGCAACTTCAGTTCTGCTATCCTCTCCACTGTATCATTTACTTAATGTGAAAGTCAAAAATCATCATATAGCTTTTTGCTAGTTATGCATCTATACCAATCATAAAATGACCTCATTTGGCACCACCCTTTTGTTTACATATCTACTCTACATGTAAGTATGATCAAGATCAATTAAAAAGAGTTATTCTGTATCACATGGAAATTTGATATAAACCATGAAGCTTATTACTGAGATCAAGCCATCTCAATTTTTATCAAATATATATTTTATATGATGGCTAATTCATTTCCTATACATATACAGTCAATTGCAGAAAGGTTGTAGTATACATTAATTTTATACAAATATCTAATGAGATGCAAAACCCAAAATACTGCTTTAATCGGGTGTTACTTGCATGCAGTGATTGCCAAAATATATTTTTAGTCCTTCTAAACTCTTGTAGGTATCAAGAAAGTATATTTTGTGTGTTGTGGGCACTTATTTACAGATTGCATCTCTTTGATATACTGAATAAATAAGATACTTGCATAAATGTCTCCCTTGTAAATGCCATAGCACATGTTTACATACCCTCTTCTTGTAATTTAAGGGTGGCAGTCTTTACTTCTGCTAGTTTCCCTGCCATTTCTGAGCTTTCATATTTTGCATGGTACCTCTTCCAGGTGTTCTGGTACCTCTCAACAACTTCACTATTCTGTAACCTGGCAGAAAATATGATTATAAATACACGTAGTTGCTTTTACATCTCAGTAAAAAGATTACACATTAGGGTGGGGGCCAGATTTCAGAATCAGAGTATAGTCTTCCTTGCAGCCATGCTTAGCCTTGTGACAATCCTGGGGTAACAAGCACCTTTACACTTTTTTAGGTCTCAAGAAAACATCAAAGGATTTCCCTTTGATTTCCATTGGGCAGTTAATCAATTCTGGATAGGACAAAAAAGAAAAGTACATCAATGACTACCAAATTAAAAGGTTAGAATGCTTGGAAAGATTTCTTTGAAGGTTGTGATGAGTTGCCCAGTCCGCTGACCTTGCACTGGTGCAATAATACCTCGGCATAGCTATAATTTTTACCTCAACTGCTCAAGACTGGCACATGCCATCTCATACTTTTTCTGCAGCTCTTCTTCATGTTGACTCAATAGAAGGTTGGTCTTTTTCAAACTTCAGGAGAGAGAAGAAAGAGTATGAAGAATTTAATGAAATGAACAAAAGAAAGAAAGAAAAACAGTCAAAACAAGATGAAAGTTGGAAATTCTAGGAAAAATAGAATCAAGTAGAAAATAGGAAAACCTTAAGTTAATGCAGTGGAAAAACAATGACATTCGCTTGCCTCGGTGTTTTGTCATTGTGAGACCTTTGGGTAAGATGTATTTCAAAGAAAGAATCTATTCCCCATCATGCAGCATTGGAGTGGAAAAGCGGCATTGCTGCAAGCGAATAAACTCTTTTTTCGAAAATGCAGTTATAATGAATTATTTTCTTTTCTTACTTTTCGTTTGTCTCTTTATTTTGTAGCAAACGCTTATGAAGTTCCTTGACTTCCTCGTTCAGTTGATCTGAAGAAAGCTCGTGCTCTTCCCTCTTCTTGTTTTGTGCATCCAACTCCTTTTGAAGTGCTTTGACGCAAAAGCATTACGTACTAGTAAATAATCCCAAAAATATAAACGACAGACAAAGATTTTCTTTAAAATTAAATCACTGGAATAAAAAAGAGCAACAATACCTGAGGTTTTCTGCGTTTCCTCTTCTAAAAGTCTCACCAATTCCGCATTTGCACTTTCTTGTTAAAAATAAAAACGAAGTTAAGAGATGTTCAAAGATGTCTTCAAAGATTTTGTTCCATTTTGAAAGAGATTATTTCCTTACCTGCACTTTGAATAAGTTTATCGAAGTCAGGACATGAGTGTTCTCCATCAAAGCGACTCTCAAAGTACGTAGGACTAGAATACAATGACTCCATGCATGCGAAAATCGGAATTAAAATGGCTGTCTTCACTTCTTCGCCCTTCCTTGTCAAAATTGTGGGGAAAAATCGACTTTCAATGGCTATATTTTTCTTGCATATAAAAGATTCTATCTTTTTCTGTAATTCTTATTGGTATATTATGAAAAAGAAGCCAAGATAGCTTCAAGAAGTAATTAAAAGTCAAAGCATTTTTGCGAATGCTAAACTCGACCAGAAAACTGCTGTTGCACGCGCGCGCGCGTTCGCTATTTTCGGCGGGAACATGAATTTTCGCGCCATTTCAACGCGCACGTGACACCTACAAATTAAAATGGGCTTTTGGCAGGTCTTGCGTGACATTTTAAATTTTAATCCAACAAAAACAAAAATATAATATTTGTAAAGAACACACCAAAATTGTAAAAGTTGATATTGTACAAATTCACAAATGAAGAAGATTTTTTATTCACAAGTACTCTAGTAACACCCTAAAAGTTTAAACCCGGGGATTGCATATAAAAACGCCATTACAAGTTGATCATAAAATATAAATGTACGTGATATTCGGACCAAGCGTGCGGTCGATAGGCGAGGTCCGTACAAACGCAAAAAAGAACGAGACCAAATATCCTCCTATCCGGACCGAACAAGCTCGGTCAATAACATATTTATTATGTGGCTCGGACCAGCCGATTTAAAAAACATGTTCGTTGGTTAACTCGATAAATAAAAAATCGCCGGTTTTGACTGGCTCCGTTCAGTTGACTTCCGGTTTTACATTATCAAATAAAGATATCATCACTTTGTAAGAATTAAATAAGGAGCCATTCCCGCGCCAAAGAAAAATTACCAAAAATCTAAAACTATAAGTAAAACAACTTTAGAAAAACTTTTTTTCCTACTAGCCAAACAATCAAAACAATTGGCAAAAAATTCCCGTGCTTTCTGTTACGGCGGACGCGCGCGTCTGCAAAGCTTCTTTGATAATAATAAGCAAACTGACTTTTTGCTTTGAACTGAGTTGATTTTACATGTAAAGCTGACTCCGAGATTCTCAAAATGTCTACAATCGCTTTGGTACCAAATCTACGTGAAAAACCTTCTTTGAAGAGAATGAGTGAAAGGATAGTCATTTTCTCAAGTCTAAGGCTCGTTCCGGATTCAAACCTTCGGTTCCCCAACCCCAGCGACGTGACTCGGCTTTCATTTATATCATCTTCTCTTATCTCGGTGCTGCGCAGTCTTTCTTAAAAAAATGTTCCCAAATCCACACCGAAGTCAGTAGACAGACCGTTTTTTCAAGGTCACGCGCGGGCCAAGAAATCGGTATACAAATCGAAGTTTAGATTTTGAAAGTTTTCATCACTAAAGTGATTTAAACAGCGATTCTTGTCGTTTAGGGACTGGTCATAAAGTACAGGGGGGGGGGGGGGGGTGGGCGGGTAAAACTAAAATTGGGTAGTAATGTTTTGCAATGACCCATCAAAAAATTTAGCTGAAAATGAAATGGCCCAACCCAATCCCAAGGTCATGAAATAGTAATGACCCACCCCAGAATTTAATAATAGTATTTAACCAGTCAAAACTGCCAAAAAAATATAGCTCTTGCCGAAGCGTAAGCCACTAAAATTTTTGTTGTAAAGGAGTTTATTTGCAAACTGCAGCTCATCCGGCAGTTGTTTTAAAATATTATATTTCCTTGTACCTACACGAGCGCGAAGCGCGAGCCGCTCAGAAAAATCTTGCAGTAAAGTAGATTCCAATGACTGCTTTCCGGGTGATTTGAGTACTGAATTTCTAGTTAATAATACTTTTCAGATTCATATGCTTCAGTATTTCTAGGTTCGGGCTCGGTTTTCTCAGCACTCAGTCTCGGATTTTCGAAAAGCGTTAGTCTCGGTCTCGGATTTTCAAACAGGAGTCTCGACGTCTCAGCGAGTCTCGGATTTTACCATTCGCCACTCCTAGTATCATCTGGTGAATCTGATGGCATAGATGACTCTTATAGTAGTGACAATGTTGACACTGATGTTGAGGTTGTTTCATAAAAAAATATTTAATACAAAAAGAAAAGAATCATGATTCAGTTTAGTTAATCATTAAAAGTTTGAAGTCTCTGATTTTTTTTGTCATGTCCATTTTTATTTTAATCATGGCCCGCCCCTTGATGATACTCAGTTTGCACGCAGCCCACCCTTTTTCCTGTGTTTGAAAATGATGGCCCACCCCCTCTTTTTTCCAGCCCCCCCCTGTACTTTATGACCAGTCCCTTACTATGAAAAATCATGCTTTATTCTAGACTTGTAGCTTATTTGAAGTTTGAAAATTGTATTAATTGGAGGTACTTTCGATGCCGACTTTCAAGATGCGCGCGCAATCTTAAGAAAAATTAATGCTTCCACCCGTATCACTTAGGAATTGATGGCTTATCCTAGACAAATTTATAAACAGTGTTCCAATCAGTTATCAGGCTTACTTATATACGTTTGACTGAGGTCATTTTCAGCTCAACAGCGCTATAATGGCAGCTAAAAACAAAGATGGCCGAAAGCCGTTTTAAAAACGTTCTCTTCCGGTAAAACTCGGTCAGCTAACCTATCCCATCTTTTTGCTTTCTTATCCTAAGCAGTGGGATAACTCAGGATAAATCGACAATATAAGATGCCAGAGTGCAGTAAAGACTCCAAATTCTTGGTTTTACTTCGCCTCGCCGACTGAAACCGAAAGGTAATTTTCGAGCGGAAATCAAATTTTATTGTTAATTTGCGCGCGCGATAGTGTCAGCTTCCTGTTACTAAAAATAACCTTACGCGCCGCGCTCGAACATCGCGCAGACATCAATCCGTGAGTTTCTCTCTGGTCTCTTGTATTAATCGTTTCGAAGTACGACGGTGGTTATTTCAAAGTGCTACAGTTTTGTTATTTCAAAGTACGACGGATTTGTGTGCGACAGTTTTTTCAATGTGAGTTGGAACCCCCTGACGCGGTGCCACTAACTAGATGGACAAAAAAAGGACCTGTTCACGAATAGTAGGACCCGAAGTTCCCGGTGTGTGTGATCTGGTCGATCTGCATCCACTATCTTACCCTTAACGGAGTCGTGTTATTTACTTAAGTATAATCACTTGACCGCTGAGCGTTGACCAAAATTTCGTTGTGCTTAGCACTGTTTCAGCATTCTTAATCTATTTGAATAGTAATGTCTTGTCTTAGAGTAGAGATTTCACGACTTCAGTATCGGATCGGAGTGAGCTAAGTGTGTGAGAAACTGTCTTCGAAAGGTACTGAAAGGGGGTACAGCTTTTCTATCATAAATGGCATATTAATTAAAGGTAAGGGTTTCAGCCTCTGGGCGTAGCTTCCTGTATAAAACTTGGTTGAGTAGCCCCATTCCCGCCCCATCCCCCCAACCCCCGAAAAATTGTACCCACTCTTCAAATATGAAACGACTCATGAATGGTCTATTTTTTCATTGATATTGCAAATAAGTCTAAATAACAAAAATATATTTAATAAAGAAATTAATACATCATAATTTATTACTCTATGTTGAAGAAATATCGTTCTAGTTTGTTCGTATGACCACATAGTTGCACAGAAATTGTAATAAAAAATTATATCGATCTATCTCAATTATACTATCTTTAGTGTCCTGTCAGCAAAAATACATAGAAAACTAATACGCATTAGTAAAATACTCTAAATATTGAACCTTAGCTAGTATCTCGAACTCCTATTAGCTACCAGTATTAGGTGAGCCAAGGATTATTCGAGATGGCGGGGTTCCACTTAAAATTGAAAAACAATGAACCAAAGGTAGGAGATGAAGTTCGAGCCGGCTAACAGGGGTTTCGATCCAAATGGCGAGGTCCTCATGTATTTACTGATCGTAAAAGAAATTCAATAACGTATACAAAGTGCCAATTATCTCCCCAAGCGTCTGCCTGATTTCCTCCGAGAATTTTGCTGTCGGCGCTTTCTCGTCCAACTGTCCCCTCAGCTCTTCAAACAGGACAACAACTCGAGCAAAACCTGGCACCTTCTCTTTTTCCAAAATCTTGATAGTGCGGTCAAATTCCCCGTTTGGTATCATGATGGTTTTTATCTTGGAACAAGTGTCCTTGGTACCTCGCATGTGCGGTACTCCTTGGCTGAAGCGTACGACCCTCTTGAAGTCTTCGTCCCATTTCAGCACAGAATCCAATAAGTATTGAATGTCATCTTGTTGTTGTTTCATAGTCTGGTACATTTTGTCCAGTTTGTTGATTCGTGTCTTAAGTAGCTTGGCGTTGCTTGTTATGCATTTGATTGACAGCTTCTCTGTTCTGGTTGCTAGGTCGCCCATAGTTTTGCTTGTAACTGCCGCCATACTTCAGGTCGGTGAATATCTATAAGAAAGAATTCGAAACTACTCAGTGTTTAATAAAGGCGGAATCAATAATATTTGTATATCATTTAATCGGCGTTTGTCTATATTCCACCTTTATCAGCCAATTAACTTCGAAACTGCTTGCATCCGTGAAGGATGGTTATAAATGCCCCTTGAACAATTCATAGGGGAGTGGTTATTGAGGTACTGTGGGAAGAAGGTGGAGACACGGGAGGGTTATCACTTAGTGAAATACTAAATACTCAGTGGAATGGGTCATAAATGAAATGGACTCTATAAGATAAAAGACACCAGATTTGTAATTGAAGTCTGCATATCAAAATTCACACCTTTCCCCCCCAGCCCCAAACAGGCACTCCCTTTCAACCGCGTTCAACCACCGATACTCTCCGACCTCATTTAATTATCAAAGCGCTTTTAAAATTCCCTCTGTCCGTTTAAATAGCAAATCCTTATGGAAACGTTGATTATCTATTGATTTGTGGCCGGATTCTGCTTACACGTGAATGCGCGTCGCCAAACAAATTAAAATCGAACCATTCGCTTGCCATTGTTTGGGTTTAATTGAAACTATCATATAACTTTTAATTTACTTTTCCCTCAAGCTCATAGTCTTAAAGGTTAATTGATAATACAAGATTGGCTTACATTACGTTTTTTCACCACATTTGCGTTCATGGGAAATTGTCTTTGATCGTATAGACGAATACCAAATATGCCGACCAAAAAATAAAATCAGGAATCGAATTTGCATTGTGGAATGAGTAAACGGAAGGGAAAAAAGCACCAAACTGCTTTAATGTACTCATATATCGACATGTGGTTTCCTAAAATTAACAATCTCTTAACATCAACTTAGTTCATATACAAATTTTTGGCGGCGACAATAAAACCGAAAATATGGCTCTCAAGAAATCGAAATATCAGTAAAAAAAGTTACCAATTTCAGTTAGAAAAATAAAAGAAACATAACGTCGAACTTAATTCGTGTTGTCTCGATTTCGTTCGGTACGCACGTATTTCGTATCAAGTAAGTGCTGTCATCGGCAGAAATTCATGTGAAACTATATTTTAAATATAGTACAGAGATTTAGCGTCCTTTCCTACTTCCTACCTTGCTTCGAAGACTAGATGAATACGAGAAAATCCAAATTTTACTCCTAACTCTTCAAATACTCAATATATAGTAGACACAGACAACGTATTTCAATCCTTCGGAGTTGCCGCCCTTACCATTCTCAAATTATTATCAAAACTAATCGACAATTTGATTGGCTGGATTTCAATCCCGTCATCTGATTGGCTGCCACGCATCTGACTGAAGAGCAGCTGAAGATTTCGGCTGAAAAATGCAAATAACTTTAAGAACCAAAACGCTGAATTAAAATACACACTTAGAATCGGTCATTGAAAATAATGTGCTAATATACTTTACAAGGAAAATACATTAAAAATAAGGCGTTTTTGACGCATAAATTTTAATTTATGAGGACGCTTTCGCCAAGGGAAATCGCGTCCTATTTTATCATTATATTGGAGGCTCTCCGCAGGATGTCTTCAAATTAAAGCATTTTTGATATATTTTAAGTACTCTTTGTGAGTTTAAGGGCAGACGTTTATTTAAAGTGTGCTCAATTTCTATATATTTTGGTTCTTTTTAATTTAATTCGTGGTCCTTTCCACAAGCAATATGGCGGCGGCTGTATGCTCATTTTCCTCAGATATAAATCATTAATTCTAGCCTCTGCGAATTCATTATTTTTTTGCACCACTACCAAATCATAGCTTTAGTAAAGCAAATCTATGCAAACAGTTTTTTATCAAAATAGTGAGATAAGAGCAACTAATTTTTAAGAAGCGTTTATCTTGGTGATTAGTAAAGAAAATTGTCAATAAAATTGAAGTTTGGTCACTGGCTCTTGACAAGAAAGATTTCTGCGGTACTAAGGAATCAGAAAATCAAAAGGAGATTATGCGGTTCGGGTTTTTCAGTTAGAAATGCCTACAGTTAATTTAGGTTTTGCTGAATCGGTGTTGCGGAATTCGACTTATGAGTCGGCATGCATTTGTTTTCTTGGGTTCAAAAATCTAAGAGGGTGCATTTTCATATTCTGATTCCTTGTTCAGGCCAGGTGAAACTGTGAGAGAAACCCTACCCGAAAAGCATGACAGATTTATCACGAGTTTAATAAAGTGTGTGGATTTATTCATGCATATGCAGCTTTGAAGTTGTCAGTTCTCGTTCAGTCGTCTTTCTAGTCATTTATCCACTGATATATTCACCCACTTGCTCTCAATCAAATCTCATATGCTACAGATAATATCAGGCACTCAAAATAGGTCCTCGAGCAACGTGACCTACTTTACAGACAACATTATTTGGTTCTAAAGTAATCTTAAACCAAGAGTTTTGAGATAAAAAGAAAGATATTTTATGAAGTGCTTTCCTCCAATATGTCTCCAATATGGTTATTAATCACTTAATTTTTGCGAAAACTGTTTTTCTGTATGGCGATGAACGAGCTTGCCATTAACTGCATGTAGTCACAATTGAGGCTGAAACATTACTGTATAAATATTATAAACTATCATAACACAGAACGTTTACTACTTTTCTTCTTATTTTATCTTCCTTTTTCTTCGAACAATGCCAAATAATTACATTATCAGGGAAAACTGAGTTTAGCATGATAAAGAGAATACAATTTATGAGTATTGATAATGAGTAGTCTTTTGAATTTGCCAAAAGAGTTAGATTTTAAACAAAGCTTTTTGAAATTTAATTAATTTTCCTTTTGAAAAGAAATATTTTATTTATTTGTTGGGAAATCCCTCCTCATTAAAATGCTAGTTTTCAGTTGAACAATCACGTCTGCGCCGAAAAACTCGTCCTCGCATATTCATTTGGCAGGCAGTTTTTCCGTCCCCAAATTATTATTTCCTCTTTTGACGCTTTCGCTCACAACTGAATATCACACAATTTTGTAGTTTTCCTCTATAATTTAAGTCCTAAAAAGCTCAGTTCACCCCTGATAATTCCAAGGCTTTGAACGTCTTTACAATGACTTCAGTTTTTTGGCGTGAACTTTTGCCCACAAATTTATGACTTTAAATAATCTTACACATTTATTATTTGGTAATTTATTTTACGAGATATTTTTAGATAATTTTTTTTCAGTTATGTATATGTAGTTTTGTAACAGTTTTTCGTGCAGACAAACTCTGTCGCAAATTAATAAATTCTTTTTCATTTACACATTAGCTAAGACCTTTTTTTTTCAAAATAAGACGGTAGATTAATTAATCGGACATTGTCACTGTTCAAACGCTTTTACAAGTCTAATTCTCAACTAAAAATAGACTTTTCAATATTTACGGGCGTTTATTCTATTAGTAAATCTATTTTTCAAAATAAATAGTCATCATCGTTGATGTAATTCCAGTTAGTCGTCCTAGAAGCTGTCGAATTTCTTCAATAAAAGTCGCCTTGTATGGCACATCGTCGTGAAGGATTTTCGTCAGCTGTTTCTTTAGAATTTCTAAGCCTTCGTAGACCTGTTGAAAGCACGGTACATCGGCTGTTATCAAATTCTGCATTCTAAAATAAAAATCCCCATGGATATCATTCAACAACCGACTGATTTGGGAGGAGATTTCTTTGACGTTTCGCACGTAGGGAACCCCTTGGTTATTCCGTGGGACCTTGTCAAAATCGTTGGCCCAGCTTTTGATACAGCTCATGATGTAGTCAAGATCTTGATGCTGTTTAGTGAGGGATTGCTCTAGTTTCTCTAACTCCTTGACTTTTGATGTCAGTTCGTTTTTTCGATCGACGACTCTTTTGAGGGACATCTTTTTGTTCGCTAGGTTATCTAGTCCATTCATGTAGACTATGGAATCCATCTTCTAAAAAAATAAAAGAAAAATTGGATTCTTTTTTATGAATGGATAGATGGATATGGATGGATGGATAAATAAATGAACAAAAGTATCAAATAAATAAATGAATTAACGAACGAACGCCAGCGAGCGAGTGAACGAACGAATGAATGAATGAATGAATGAATGAATAAATAAATGGATGAATGGATGGATGAACGAACGAATGAATTATAACGGAATGGATGGATGGATGGACGAACAACAAATGGGTGGATGGACGGATGGATTGATGACTACATGAATGATTGGGTGCCAATTAAACAATGTACACCAACAAAACTAGGAATTCATTTCAAGGAATCAAGGATCAACAGAAAGATGTATATAAATGAAGATAAAGGAATAAAAAAGTCAAAACAAACATTATATCATTTACTGGAATTCTTTCTTTATCAGTATCATAAATTGAGTTAACCACAAACGGAGCAAATATTTTTGAAAAAGGCTTACAAAGCCAACCTATCATAAAACCAAATCATAAATGCATCATCATTAAACTTTCAAGATTAAAACAACAAGAGAAAAACTGTTCCAATCTGGATTACCGTTTTAAAATGTGGTTTGATTTATTCAAATTTCTTACCGGCTGGTAACATTATAATCTGGAATTATTCTGGGATTAATATCGACGTTTGAAGTAAGCTCTTTTCGCCTGACAAGACTGACAGCTGTTTATAGCGACACACGAGCTAGCTAGAGGTAAGTCAGATCTCAATATATTTTTTTAAATTCTCAACGAAAATAATTAATGAAAAAAAGAAGTTAGAGATGTGGCAAAACATGTTCTCTTTGAATCATACGAAGCATATACAATAATTTGGAAAAATAAGAAGCATTAAACAGTATTATTTCATATATTCAAGTAGAAATATAGGCTTGACATATATTTCGTTTATTTTCTAAAAATATTAGAGGAAAAATATTGGAGGAAAAATGAGAAGCGAATTAATGGCGTTTTTCCGTTTATTCACAAACTAACATTTGCCAATTTACACTCAAGGTACACTTAAAGAGACAAATTTTTGAAAAATACTTGAGTTAACGCTTGAATTTTAGCATAAAACCTCGACTTGTCAGTGACAACGAAGTGCAATCAAAAGTCACCGCCAAAAAGTTGTCTTTCTCGTCATTTCTCTCGTTCACTATGCCTACAGTTTTCTCTCTAGAGATGGTAATTTATAAAAATTATTATTGGTTGTACTTTTTAAGTCAAAATTACGCACAAATCACGCATAAATTTTTACCTTGATTTTGAGAAGGCGTTGGCTGAAGATTATAAAGAATCGTCGATTGTCTTACTGGCACAACACACTCCAGACGAAAGTCAAGCAGAAATCAGGAACCATCAACTTCCCACCCCCAGCTGCTCTCGAGAGCCTGGTTCGAGTACACTCCTTTTTGCAAAATTAGCACATTAGCATAAATGTTGACATAATATATAATTGTCACATGATCAAATACATAATTTTCATTGGTCAATGCTAGTATAAAATTACCATTTTGATTATCACGTGCTCGAGTGCTTTATTTTCATTGGCCAAAAAGTACTTTATCTTCATTGGTCAATTACGCTTCGTTCAATTTGAATCAAAAGCTTATATAGAGCATCTAGCATAATTTCTTTGTAATTTCACTCCATTAGCTTTTAAATTAACTAGTACTTTTTATTTCGAGGCAAAAACAATAAAGCGTTTATGATAATACATGAGATAGAATGCCTTTGGAGTTCCGCCCCGATAAATTTAATGAATATTGCTCAAATGAGCCATATTGGCAAGGCTTTTCATTCGTCTATCAATACAGACATTGACAAGGCAAGAAGTCTCGTTATTTATGAAGACATACTGAATCAGTTTCTACGCTGTTGAAAGGTGAATAGCGCCATAAAGCGAGTTTCTTAACGAGTAATCTATCTTTTTCTTTTATTATTTACGACTAAAACACTTAACCCCCGACTGATTTTCTAGTCGTTTTCCCGGTTCAATTTAGTTTACATATAGGAAAGCTTGGTTCGGAAGCATTGAGCTATTTTTGTATAAAAGCTAATGAACCAGTCAGTGTACCTATTATCAACGAGCTTTTCAATTAGACGCAAAATATCTCATGAATTAAACATTGAAATTTGGTTTCTTTACCACAGGAAACAGACTAAACACTCCTTCTCAGTAGTAAGGTGTTGTCCCGCATTTTTAAACACACATTTCTCATTGCAGAAGCCCAAAAATCCCAAAACGTTGGCAAAAAGTGGATTCGAGGTAAGAGCGATATTTATTTAGCTGCCATTTTCGTCTTGAAGTGACTATTTATGTTTGACAACCTAAAGCGAAGCGATTCTTTTGCATTTTATGTTATTACAGGGCGACTTAAAGTGGTGCAAAATTAAACAAACATTTTTCCAAATGACAGCAGCTTTTCAGTACTCACAAATTGACAAAAATCTATGCGATAATAGCATAGAAATGTTCATTTGCTATAATTTTACAGATAGAGTGAATAGCATTTTGTTGGCCTTTTCTTTCGTCGTGAAAATTGCTTTAAGTATTTTGTTTCAAATCGAAAAAAGAACATTGGCGCAACTTTGAAAAATAAAAATATTTTTATCACAGTTTGAAAATTGTATTGTATCTGGTAGAAGTTAATAATGGTTCAAAACATACTATTTTGCGACGGTTCGCGCACAATTCAAAACTCAAAATCTGCATGTAAGATTTTCTCTATTTCGTTTCTTCGACCTATCTAAATATCTATTTACAGAAAATATTAGCATATTCTGTCATTTCATCGCCAATTATCCTTCTTCTGTGATATTCGTTGAACAACCATTGGTCAATTGTCTCAAAAACTTCCTTTTTTAATGAAAATATTTTGAGCTGACTTCATGTCAGTTTATAGTTGATATATAGTGTCACAAAATACACCAGCAGTGAATAATATACAGACGGATTAAAATTACAAAATTGAACCAAAGCAATGTAGATTTCTCATTTCTCAGTATGGAATGGAAATGGAATTATTGACAGATTTTCAGTTGTTTGTTTGCTTTGCTGGCTAACTGTTGTAAAATCTAATTATGAATGAGATTTCCCTTTCCTCTAGTTAACTTTTTTTCGCATTTGAGTGGAGAGGAGCAAATTTCTCCCTCCTTCTCACTTTTTCATGTCCCTCCTTTTCCTACTTTTTATCTTTTCCAATTTTTTAATTAAAAAATGTAACTTATAGAAAGTGATAAAAGATGTCTGAGCTACATAACAATAAATTTTGGTTCTCAACATTTGATGAAGGAAGATACAGCAAAACTTACAGTCGGTTTCCTTTGATGGAATATCCTATCTTTCTTTCAGCCTAACATATCTTACACCATACTTGCCCCATCAGTATTAATTTCTGATGTTAATCGACTAATCGGATTAATTGATTGTTTGGTTGATTGGATGACTGATGTTTTTGCTAATCACTAATTATAATAATTGGAAAAATCTAGAGCAATCAGTCAAAACCTAGACTTATAATTTACGAAGAACAAGGAAATATAAAATCATAATTTAAGACAAAAAGATGCAGAAAAAAATGCAGCTAAAGTATAATTTTCCCAGTATATCTTATTCATATTATATTTTCTTATATCTATAGTTGATATGTATTGTATAATATATTTATATGTAAATATTTTTAGGCCAAATGTAATTCAGCCCCTGGGCTGCGAGTTTTGGTTCCTTAATAAACGTTAAACGTTATTATTATAGTTATAATTTATGTCGTTATGTCGATAATCTTATGTCGTTATATGTCGCCAGTATGAACCTAACTCTTTACCTTTTGATTTCCAAAAGAGTAAAACCCAGCATTTCCCTAAGAGTACTGTCATTAAAACTGTTGTTTTCCTTCTAAATAGCTTGTGAAGACACCAGTGAAAAACGTCTGCGCATGCGTGCATATTACGATGTTTTCTTAAGAAATGTGTAAATTTAAGCTTGAAATGAAATGCTCGTGCTCTCAGTGAAAAGTAACATTTCTCTTGTATACATTTGTGAGACAAAGATATTGCATTAATGAAGACATTAGAGTGGTTTTCGTATGAGTGGGAACACTGTACGGTTACGATACGATACGGTTACGGCAGGAATTTCGAATGTTTTTATAGAAAACGCGGCACTGACACGGTCACGGTACGGCGCGGTAAGTTTCCCACTCATACGAAAACGACTCTATATTTCAAGAACCTTAAAGAGCAACTCCCAGCTAAAAAGCAACATTTTCATATTTCCTTAATAGCTCCATTAATGCCTACTTAAACGCATCGAACTCCAAATTCTGTATAAAATCTTTTTAGAGTTTTTTTTAGCCTCTTGACTAACCTTACTGCGAGGCTGAACAAATAACGCTTTGATCTCCGATCTGCACGTGATCAACTACGTCACACATGTGTAAACCAAACATGGCGGATTCGTGTAGCGCGAGCGACAGTGATTCTTTGTTTTCTGTGTCTACTTCCACCGAATTGTAAAAACCATTGTTGAAGGCAAGCGTAAAAGCGAAATTTGCATAAGTTTACAAAAACTCGAAGATGAGACTACGAGCATGCACGGACGTTTATCACTAGTGTCGCTTGTGATCAGTTTGAACTTATTCAGACGCCGTACTTTTCATGTGCCGTTCTCGATTCAAATTCTATTCTGAACTATTTATTCGTTCTGCTGGCTTTGGTATGCTTAATGCCTTGACCATTCTAAATCAAACCAATTCCAAATTTATTTAGACGCCGACATTTCCATGTATTTCCCTAAAACAATTTGGTAAGGCACCTGCTTATTCTGAACTATTTATTTGTTCTGCTGGCTTTAGTCAGTGCTGAATGCCTTGACCATTCAGTCTAAATCAAACCAATTCCAAATTTATTTAGACGTCGATATTTCCATGTATATTTCCTTGCAACAATTTGGTATGGTGCATGGATAGTGCAGCTTCTGAACTAGACCTTACTTTTCAACAACTTGATCAAACTTTGATTTATGTTTACCAGATATCAACGCAATGACGACAACTGAGCAACCCTCCGCGTCACCATGCTACCGTCTGCTGGGGGTAACTGGTGAGGGCATGGAATCTAGCAGTACGATGTCAGTCAAAATGATTGATAACCAAAGAGCTGGCCTACAAAAGATAGTCACTGGACTGGACAAACGATTTGTCTCCTTACAACGTCAAAAAGAAGACCTAGAGCTTGTCCTCAAGACCGTTAATGACTGGGTCCAAGTCTTTCACGAAACAGCGCGATGGAACAGTGGAGTCCCAATCCTCCGCTCGGCCAAAGAAAATTGCGATGACCTAATAACACCGTATTTGAATGAGAGCGAGAGTGATTTCAACCACGCAGTATTCAGGCTCGGTACAGCTGAGATACCGTGCTTTGCGCATGCTCAGAAGCTTCTCAAGTCTCTCCGTCATGAGATTAGGGTTATTTTCGAGAAAGAGAGTACTTTTAATGGGAAGTTTGTGGAAGATGTGCGAGTTATAATGGGCCAGATCACTGGTATTATATCCGCAATCTTAGGTCTTTACTATTATCAATAGCAACATTGTCAGATCTTAGGTCTAGGTAAAACTGTGTTGCGCGCAATGTAAATTACAGAAAATGTTGCCCGTGCCTTAAAGTTCGATACACTAGGGGATTTCTTGCAGGACAAAGCATATAGACCATGTTGCAGAAAGGATAGGTTGGAGAGCAGAAGTGATGGAAAATGTCTAGTCTTTCAAAGATTTTCTATCCTAATTTAACTTGAAAATGGTAAAGGGAGAGCCGGTTTTCGTTGCTGTGTTTTGAAGTACCAAACTTATCAATTTCTGGAGTTTTACAAGCTCTCAATATAAGTTAAACATGGCAAACATATTAGTTATATTTTTTCAAATGACATTTGGCCCTTCCTAGCTTTTTAATGCATAAAACCGGAACTCGGCTTTCCCTTTTTCTTTGTTGCAATATCTTGTAAAACTCCAGAAATTGTTTGGTACTTCAAAAACACAGCCACAAAAACTTTCATCAACTTTCGCTATTTTCGAGTGAAATTAGGAAAGAAAATCTTTTTCCATCACTTCTGCCCTCCAACTTTAGCGCCATTTTGATTTGATCCCAAAAATATCCCACAATGCACTTGTGACGTAAAAGCTTCTAAGATCTATTCCCTTTGTGTGTACTACATGTACACGTTTGGTTCAACAAACGTATAAAATCAGTCCAAGCCACATTCTCAGTTGTTTTTTCTCATTAGCCTGCATAGTTGACACTGAAGATAGGGGGAGGTAAGAGGCAAAGGGGAAACGAAGGGAAAGCAAGCTACGTACTCAATTGTCTACTCATCTACGTAGGTTATTGTCCCCCTCCCCTTAAACCGCCAGCTACGCAGGCTAGTTATTGTCTTATCAGAAAACAAGTGAGTGATATGGTACTATGTGAGTTCTCCTTGCGCTTAGAGCAGTTTTCAAATGACTGACCGGACAAGACATCAACATCGACCGCAATCAAAATGCTAAGAAACGGATTTTCACCGTCGTACGAATACCGCTCTTAATTTGCGTAAGTGAACGCCGGTTTAATTAGACTTAATAGTTACAATAAGCAACAAACATTCTAGATGTATTTATATTTTATGTTGTTGTTAACAGTTCATTAAAATCACAATGTTAAGACTGAAAGCCATTATGCATTTGTAAAAGCAAACAATCAAAACGTTGTTTGTACCATCTATTATCTGTTGTTTTAACCACGTAAATATCCCCGTTTTTCAATCTACTTTTGCCTGTTTTGCCTAGAAATCCACTAACAGCTCTATACTCTATAAAGACCCTTATAAACGAGAAAACGTTTTTTTCCGTTTGCGCGATGCTACGAAAATATTTCGTAAACATTACGAAAACGTTTCGTAAACAAATATTTTATTCGCTTGCGCGCTGTTACGGAAACGTTACCCTAAAAGTTTTCCCGTTTGCGCATACGCAAGAAACTTTACGTCCGTGAAGCAGACATTTTCCCAGTCACTTTGAAGACAATTTATGTCCGCATTTCGTTTGCACACAACAAAATTTCACTTTCATGAAGAACCAGAAATAGTTTATAGCTAATTTAATAACCACAAGTTTCCACAAATCTCCTTTTGCCTTCAAAATGAACAAGCTAAAAAGCAATCACATTTCTTGGTGTTTCTAAAACAGATCTTCTCGTCCTAAACACCGTATATCTAGACTTGTACAACTTTATACCAACAAAGCGTCAACAGTTTCTGTTAGTAACAATTAAGTTCCAGATTTACTAGCCATGTTTTCGTGGTAAAAGAACACTTTAAAATAAACAGTCTTGCTGGATGCCTTGGGTTTACTCCAAGCCCTCTCTTGGTGCATGTCTGTTTCTCTGATAGTTCTGATGGCGGATTCTTCCTTTCACGATCATGCTCTGCAGGTCTTTCTCGTCTTCCATTGCGTCTCCCATCTCTTACTTCTGAAAAGGGGACAACAGAAAAAAAGTCAAACTGGTTTGGAAATTTTCAAGGCAAAATAATTTCTGTTTAATATTAGATATTTATTGCCAAAAGTTGGTTTGAATTTCTCGAGACAGCTGTGATCAAAACCCATCAGTTAAAGTTATGTTCATAGCTGGTCAATTTGCTCGGTGCCCGGCCCTTAATGAGCCCACTATAGTGGAGTGTCTTTCATTAGATATATCCTTTCTTCAAGACAATTTCCCTGACTACAAGTGCAGGGCTATCATTTATCAGGGTTATCATGTCAGCAAATATACCCAGCTAGTTAGTCATCTTGAGCAGGCTATTGTTGTCTCATTCTACCATTCATTGGTGCTTATGAGATACCTTTGTCCCATTGCTTATTATATGACCTAATAATATACATGAAAAACATTCTCGATGCTGATTGGCTGAGAGCAGTGCAGTTCAAATGTAATACCAGTGCAAAAATCTCAACGAGCGCGTGCTCAAAGTTTTCTTCTTGAGATTTTATCAGTTTTTCTAAAAAAAATCACCGTTTATTTTCTCGAATTTTTTCATGTATATTATTAAAAGGTAATCATACGTTTTCTCGTTCTACGGGCTCGTGCAATTTTGATACTCTTTGAAAAACACACTTCGTTCAAATTAATTCCAAATTGAACTCGAAACCGTATGATTACCTATACATCTACTATTTCTGATTAGCCTTCTGTTCTTAAAAACTGAATGCCAGCCTGCTGGTGACTTCATTACCAATTGAATGTTTTTATTTTGAAGGTTTGATAATTCCCACACTTGATTGGTAAGTGCCAGCTTTGAACAGGTCTCGATCAGTACAATGGCAACATGTATTTAGCATAAACTATATTTTCCACAGACTATGGCCTGGCTTTCTTGAGTGACAGAAGCAGCAGTGGAAGCACCATGTGCATGTGCATGTTGCATTTCTCACCTAGGTGCGAGAGATGACAATGAGTAGTATATTACTGAGTCTACATATGTTGATTCTGCTTCTTTTTTGTCACTCGTGAAAACCAGGGCATAGTTTATGGAAAATGTAGTTTGTGTAAAATACATACTGGCAGTGCATTACTGAGCCTGCATACACTGATTTCACTTCTATTTTCATCACTCACGAAAACCAGACTTATATTGTTAGTTTAAGAGAATGGATGACATTCTGTATTTTCATTTTTTACTTTACAGACATGTTTCGGTAGTGTCAACTACCTTCTTCAGTGTGGATGACAAAGCATGACAGGCTCAATATATACTGTTAGTCTGCAGCAATAGGCCATTTGCGCGATGGCATCATTAAATTTTAACTAAAACTTCCAGAATGCTTTACAAATTTTCTTTCTTATTCAGATTTTTATTCCCTCCTGAGAATAGAAAAACCATTGGCACGAATCATTTCTCCAAAGAAAGTGGGCAAAGCATTCTGGTAGTTGTAGTATATGATGCCATCATGCAAGTTGCCTATTGATTATGGAACTGTTAACTCAGTTAAATGAGACAGAACAAAAGACGTCAGCAATATAGTATATGATAGTAATCTACCTGGAAGGGCTCTGTGTCTGTGTCTATGCCTGTCACCCAGATGGTTGGAATCATAAGGCCTTGTTTTTCTTGTCCATTCCTGCTGAAATTCATCAGTGTTCTCTAAAAATAAATAAATAAAATATTGTAGCAAGACTAATTATTGTTAATCATAAAGATAGTGATGATGATGGTGTTGTTATTGTTGATGATGATGATGGTGATGATGATGATTACGAGTCTAGAAGTACAGTCTTGGTGTCAACAATGGTTGTCTGTACAGAACAACTTAAATTTTTATTTTTTAGAGAAATTCATGGTCTTGGATTCTCAAAATGTTGTAATTGAAATGCAAAAGCTGAGTCTTGGGGGTTAACATTCAACACCTGTGATTAAGATAATTACTGGCCATAGGCAGAGTGGGATGATAGAGTATGGAGAAAAAGTACAGACTTGATAATAGGCAGTTTAAGATAAATTTGTATGATACCAATTCTGAAGACAATGGTAGAGAACAATAGGGATCAAGAAGATTGACTGACACAGGGAGTGTTCAATAAATTAATTAATAAGCTCATCTATTGGTGATGAGTTTAATAAGTGTCTTTCAACCAAACTCCCAAATATATAAGCAAAGTGTCTAACCTTCATCCAGGTTGATAAAGTCCTGTTTTCTCTCCTCGTGTCCTGTCCTTCTGTTCAATGACCGTTCAACAACATGTCCTCTTTCACCTAATAGAGAAGACAGTGGTTATTTTATAAGCAAGTTAACTTGGACTGGCCAGCGGTTTGTTTGTTCTTGTGTTGTGCATGTGTACATTCTGTCATTTGCCTTGTGGTTGCTTGTTGTGGTGCCAATGGTGTTTAGTTGCTCTCAGTTTATTTGCCTTTTTGCCCTGCCCTCCCTCTGCTGGGTCACTGGGGTAAGTATACTTTCCACTGTGTAATCAGTGCTAGGGTTGACATGCCTCTTGCCATTGCTTGCCTTGCCTATTGCCTATTTGCTTCTAGGCACCCACCCTCCATCCTTTGAAGCAACAAGTTAAAACAGGGTACACAATGGGTTCATTGAGGGCCAGGCACCAGGCAAATTGACCGGCTGTGAACACAACTTTGCTGGGTTTTGACTAGCTGTCTTGAAAAACTCAAATCAACTTCTGATTATAAATATTCATTCATTCATCCATACTCATTCATTTATTCATTCATTCATGTGTACTCCCAATTCATTCATTCATTCTGAATGATGGATGAATCATCTATCCATCCACTGACTCCCTCATTCAATTGTTCCTTACCAATATGATGTCCCACAGCCATTCTTTGTTCTCCTGATTCAGAATCTTTCACAGCCCTTCTTGTTTCTTTTATCTGTTGATATACAAAGTAACACAAATCTTCAAAAAAATCTTTTTCTCAATTCCTTTACATTTATGATAAAAATATGACTCCTATTACATTTATTGTAACAGATATACTTTGCAAAGTTCTGTACCTACCCCTCCAGGGGCTTTTTTGGTTGAATGGTGAGCTTGGAAATACTTAGGCTCTCCACTACCATCATTGGAATAGGTCATTACAGAGGACTGGGAATAGGAAAAACTGTTGGGATCATTGGCAGCTCTGGCCTGAAAACAAAATAATCTCATTAATCATCAACATAAATTCATTATTGATAATCCTAAAAACAGAATTAAATATTCTCATCTCTACAAGATAGTGAATTTCTAAGGAAATGCATGACAAACGTAAACAGAACTCCAAGTGAAATGGCATCCTGAATTTGGAATACACAATGATAAAAGGGGCACTGTGACTTGCAATGTGGTTTCAGGCCACTTTTTGCTCAGTAATTTATTAATTTCACATTTTTACTGTGATATTACAGTTTCTGACATTGGATAGTCTACCCAGTTTTATGGTTTGGGGGATTTTGATAGTTTTTTCGTGGTTTTCTTGGTACCAGGTTTTACAGTGTTAGATACCCCTCAATAATCAGTTATAATGGCCTCTGCTTTTATGATTGTCCCTCTGGCCATCTTTCTAAATACTTCTCAGAAACAAACAATTACAACAAATAAACTAAGGGAAATAATTGTAAAGGATACTCACAAAGTGTTGTTCCATGTTTTGAAACATAGAACCCATACCAAACATACCACCACTAAACATATCCACTGGAGCAACAGCTGCGTCATACCCTCTGTGCTGTCCATTTCTATCTTCTCTATGTCTGTCCTGTTCATGAAGTGGGCCCTCTAGAGCAAAAGGGTGATGCCCAAAACCTCTATCAAACCTGCCCATGGTAGCAAATGTATTTCTTATTCTTTCATTGTGGGCTCTACACAGGAATGAGAAAATAGATTGAATCAAATAACTCAGATATGCAAACAGACTCAGATAGAAGCAGTACCTTAAAGCAAATTGAATAGAGGAAAGGACAGGGTGAGAGAGTGATACTTGTAATTATAAGGGAGGGAGGGATGGAAGGAAGGAAGGTAGGAAGTATAGAAGGGACAAAGGAAGGAAGGAAGGAGGGGGAAGAGAGGGTCAGGGAGGAAGGGAGGGAGGTAGGGAGTAGGAAGGGAGGAAGAAGGAAGAAGGGAGGAAGGAAAGAAGAGATGAAGGAAAGAAGGAAGGAAGGAGGAGAGGAAGAAAGGAAGGGACAAAAGGAAGAGAAAGTGGGAAGGAAGGAAACATGTTATTTACATAGAAAACCAAAGAATAGTGCCTTGCTGACAAAAAACATAGAGAATTTCTTAAGTAAATAAATCTAAATGATCAACATTAGTATTTAATATAAGCTTATACGCCATCTTTAAAATCGGATCATCATTCTGTTTTAGCAAAATACATTGTAAAAAACAACTTACGTAGTTAAAAAGAATCCACATCATCGATTTAAAGGAAAAATACAGTCGTTTGATTAGGCAAGTCTTATATTATTGTTTAGCGGTACAATATTTCTTGAAAAAGAAGACCACAAACAATATCATGGCGGGATTCTAATCTTTAAGCTTACTTGCTCTTCACTTCGACAAAATATTTCAAATTTCGCCGAAATATTTGGTTAGGAACCTAAATAAGTTACTTCTGAGTACGAGTTTGTAAAAAATATTGTTTAAAATAGCACTGTTATTCAAAATTTGTCAAATTTTAATATTGCAAAAATCGTCACGCTCGACTCACCAACACAATTTCTTGTCAACCGATATCAAAATATTTTTTCTCGCTTACCGAAAGAACGGGTCTTCTTCAAACGGCCGAAAACCAAAGCCGAACATGGTTTTTCAAGTCCTTTCCTCAGAATATCCTGAAGAGGGTGAAAGATCGATATAAATAGGTAAAACCTGAGCACAGATTCCCAACACGCTGTAATCTTGTTAACTGGAGGGCGCATGCGCGAGGAACTAATGAGTAGTTGCTATGACAACGAATATTTGGTAGTTTGCCTGGCCTGGCAGGAGCAGGAGCAGGAGAGAGCAGAGTGTGTCAGTTCACTTCGTTTCTCGAAACTTTACGGGCCTGTGAACTAATTGCGATTTTGAGACGGAAATAGCACAAAATATTGACAGCTAGTTGCATGGGAGAAAATATATTCGGTCCGGTAAGGTTTTTTTTTGAGAAAAAAATCGTAAAAAACACATAGTCCAGCAGATTGGTGGTCAAATTGTGCGATTTATGGTAAAAGCACCAAATTTGGATAGAGAATCACCCATAGAACAACATTGGCTATGGACCACAGGATCCGGCTTACCCATAATTGTAGCTCTTGGGTATAAGGTGGCTCAGTGCATCTTCACCATGGCAACAAGACTACATTATGAGATTGGCACAAGAGACCATAATACTAAGAGAGCGAAACTCAGTATTGATGTCTGTGTGATGTCCAAACGCCGAAAGCAAACGGTCCCGTTCGCACGCAGGTCAAAAAAAAAGTTTATAAAAACTATGATGGTGGTTTGTGACGTGCCATGCCAAACAATCCTATTTGTTTTTGTTTTTTGTCTTTGTTTTAGTTTATCGTTTTTATGTAAAGCCGTCCAGTTGATGTTGGATAATCCAGCATGTAGTACGTGATTACTTGAAAAAAGTTTTAAAATTTTGTCTAAAGAAATAACATGTCTTGCTTATGTGCGTTAACATCGTAACCGATTTCGGAAGTGATCGGTCTCATATCCGCCAAGTTACATAGTTCGTTCACAGTAGAAATATCTTAGAATGTTTGCTTACCTAACCGGAAGAGAGGCACATGCATCGCCAAAATCAAAATATCCGTGGACTTTGATAGGCATGCGCTGTACTCACTGGCCAATTTTAGCTCAGTAGGAACAAATAAACATTTTGTGCCAGAATCAACACTCGAAAGGAGTTTTCGTTTGGTCCCATTGCACGAAGAGTCTATAGTCCTGGATGCATATAACAGGGTAAAAAAAGGTTAATCTATAACGAATAGCGTACGTTTCCAGCTTTTCGTGCAATTGCTAGTCTCCCTCGCAGCCGTGTTTAGCCTCGTCACGCAACGCTCCCTCCCTCCCTCCCTGTTTTTCCGAGGGAGCGTTGCGTGACGAGGCTAAACACGGCTGCGAGGGAGACTATGCAATTGCATGCACCTACAATGAATCATACGACTGATAGTGAACAAAATTGGAAAGGCGCCCCGCCCAGTTGGGAGTCGTACTTGTTTATTTAATACGATTACAAATACACTTTTTCTGGCCAAAACAAATATTACTTTTCCTCAGAGTTCCGTTAGTTTTCCTGATGAATTATGACGTCAACTAAATTCGATTATATAGGTTTTAATGAGCTTTTATCAGGTATATTTAAATTCGTAAAACAGAAAAAGAATTACCATAGCTGGAAAGAGCATGTTAAAATTACCAAGACAGTGAAGTTTGAAGGAATTAAATCCAAAACTCGCGAGAATATGAATTTTTGAAAAGTGTGAATTTGTAAGAAAACCTTTGCTGGTAGGCATCTCTTGCCTACCAGCGAATGTTTTCATACAAAATTTCGATTTTTGAAAATTCATATCTTCGTGAGTTTTAAACTCCTTCATTCAAACTTCACAGTTTTACTACTTTTGACGTGCTCTTTCCAGCTATGGTAATTATATTTCTGTACTGTGACTTTTGGAATTACATGATAAACGCTCATTGATTTGACTAAAAACTGCATGAATTGAGGTATAGCGTTCACACCGAAATTAGAAAACAATATTCAAGACTTTCCCTATTCAATGCAAAATGGACAACTGTTACAGACCCACAAGATTTTGGTGTTTGATACGTTTTCTGGTCTGCATAGCGTTCCTCTCGAGAAACGGAAACGCGCGGACGCTCCTACATTGATATACCTGTTTTCAAAAAACGGTGCAGGCAAAAAGGCCTCGAACAAACCTAAGGGACACACCCTAAAGCTGATTGATGTTACACGCCGGGACGATTTGCAAGCACGATCGATTTTTCACGCATGCAACGCTAAGTTGATGCCGTGTAAAATAACACATGGAACGATATTTAAGCGCAATTTTGATTTGGCTTCGAAAACACATTGATTTGAAGTCAAACATTTCCAACGCAAAAGTGACGAATTTGACCCAAGTCGTCTCGGCACTGGCGAGAAACGTCTCGTTAACATCAGCTTAAAGGTGGTATTACACGGGTCGATTCGCAACGATTTTCCACGCAACAAATGTTACCCATTACGTTTATGCCGTGGAAAATACAAAACGCAACCATGTTTAGCAATATTTTTGCTTAGTGAACAAGTTGCAAATATTTGATATGAATTTTAAAAAACCTTTTAACGCAAAATTATCAATTTGACGAGGTTGCGAGGAAAATAGCATAAAAATGATATGACAGGTGTCAGGGGGTGAAACAAACGAATTAATGACTCCCATACAAGACAGCTTTATTCCATATCGTTCAATTCACAACTACTTCTTCTAGTTTTATAGTTTTGTATGATTGTATCAGAAGTACCGTGGTGTTGAGTCTGTAACACGTAGAGCAGATTTCGTATGATTGGGAAAACGTACGTACGACATTTTACGGGTCGTAACTATAGAGGCTGTCCACAATCACGTGACGGCAGCCAGAATGATAAAACAATTTTACATTATAACTATATTCAAACCTTAAGGATGGAACTTTCTTTAGTTACTGCCATTCAACATGGTCTCCGTCACTAAACCCTTGAACGTAACGTCGAACGTAAACGTAACGCAAAACGTAAACGGAACGTGAATATTTTTTTATTGGCAAGACTTTTAGTATCGCAACGGTATGTCCGTAGCGTAAGTATTTCCAGAGAGAAAACTATTGTTTTCTAGGTTTTTCCACTCATATGAGATCTGCTCCATTAAAAATTCAAAGTTCAATGACTTGAACTGTAGCTTTTCATAGTCATACAGAATCTCCAATAAATTATAACTCAAAATCTCGTCTGGTGTCGATTCAAATCTCTGAAACTATCCGAGAATTTCAATTTTATCGTTAATGAATTATTTTACAAGTATCGTGTAATACGCTTTCTTCTCCGATTTTTCTAGTACAGTCAGAAAGCTATCTGTTCGATTGAGTAAGTTTGATCATGTGTTCGATCGAATCATTTCGATTATGGGCTCGATCGAGTAACCGCGATCAAGTTTTCCAAAGAATAATTTTATACACTATTCTAAAACCTTACCACGCCACACAAAGAGTAACTCACTATGACGTCACAGGACAAGAAGATGGGCGTGGTTAACTAGAAGGGGTGCCAATGTGGTACGCTTTCTATGACATTAAAAACAAGCTAAAATTCTTCTTCTTATGAATGCGGAACGATTCTAACTAACTCGCGTTATCCTAAGCCTCTTTAGTTTAGTCTTCTATGGGACACTACGTTTCCTTGTCTTTCTTATAATTATTATTAATATTCTAATATTCTAATCTTATTCTTATAAGAGAAGGAAAAACTCCTTTTCAGATCCCAAAGTATCCGCATTTGGGAACCAATTGTCTATAATTTATTTGGTGGTTGTCTTGGTTACGTCACTATTCAAACCGAGGCCACCACCACCATCAGGTGACCACTATCGGCCGCGCTGTCGAGGAGGTCTGGAGAGACTCGTGCCAAGTGCTCTTGGGCGAAATCGCAAGGTGGGAAAATATGGAGAACAAAGCTGGGCTGAAATGGAGGAAAAATGAATTCAATAAATAAACCCCAAAACAAACAAGCTGGGGTTAAGCGTTTTCGTTGTCTTGGGGTGGCTTAGGTCGTGTCGACACTTCAGTGTTCGATGTAACCTAAGTTTGACACGTTGAATCAATGCTAAATAATTAGCGGTCATTGTTACAATTGAACATGGTCTTAATAGGCAACTACTTAGCTTTTGACGAGGGAAACTATCCAAAATGGCTTACCTGAGCGCTTCCAGGTCTAGCCACATTGATAATCCCTGCAGCTTGCTTCTGTTGTAAGTACGTAATAAAGCCATTCTTGAGTGCACGCGTTTGTGTGTGTACGTCTAGTGGGTCTCTCCCACATGGAAGAGCAAGCAGCAGACAATGTTCATTTTCGCTCTGAATAAGAAAAGAATAAATAGAACTTAGTATCAAGCCATTTTCATTCAATTTTTCCTCAATTATTTGGGGCACTTACTATATTTTGACTGTTTTAGACCCCCATACCCATCCGAAGAGCTAATTCTTTATAAATTCAATTATAATTCCATGTTTTTGCCAGGCCTGGGATGTGAATTTCAAATTCTATGACCTTTCCATGACTGTTTGAACCCTGATGAAGGCAAAGATTGCCACACCGTCCTGAATCATTAGTCGAGTCCTTCTATAAGCACTACCTTATTATTTTAGAAGTACCGCTAGTAGGAAGAAATACATTAAAAAAAACAGAGTCAACCCATACCTGCATCCGCCTGACTACTCCTTCCAGCTGTGAAGGCTCTAGTCTCATACGCTGAGCAATCCGTAATGGTGGTGGAGGAAGGGGCGGTATGGTTTGCGGTGCGGGAGCTTGAGGTAACGATATTTCAGCCAGCCTGACATTCCCTGATAAGTAGTGCATTTGAACTGCTGCAGAATCATTCTTGAGTGCTACCATTCCCTGCCAGACCACTGGGTAACGACGAAGTAATTCCAGAAGGGTGTCTGCGTTGGCAGGCTGGTTGGTTGTAGGGGGTGGGGTGTAGTTCTGGATGGGAGGTGGTGGTGGTACCGTGGTGGGCGATGGTGTTGCACCGATGAGGGGTTCAGGTGGTAACCCTACCGGAGATGCTGTTGCTACGGGCGGGGTTGAAGGCAGTGGATGCTTGACTCCTGGTAATACTCCGACTCCCGGGGATGTAGCCACCGGGGTTCTGCTATGCGGGGACATATCATATGCTACGTCACCACGTACCGGGGATGGACCTACGGAATCGTAGGGAGCGCGTATGATTGGTTGATTTGGTCTACCCTCTGGCAATACTACTCTACTGTTTTCGGTTGTCAGTGGGATTGAGTCTTCTGGGGGTGGTGGTGGAGGAGGAGGCGGTGGGGGTGGGGGTGGTGAGTCTTCGTGTGACTTGCGTCTTCGTTTTGAAATTCCATTTTCAAGATCATTTATTTCCCTTCGTTTTTCTTCACGACGTGGTTTTCGCGGTGAACCAGGTGAACGATCGAACTCTCTGTCCTCTCGGGAAAATCTTTCTTCTGTTACTCGTTTTCCATCCTCATTTTCCACCTCGTTGTTGTCATTTTCTGGGCTATTCTTGTGGTTTTCAGAAGTCCTCTTGTCTACTTCCTTTTCAGTCTTAACTGGAAGTGCCTCTAAGTTTCTTGCCTCCTCAAGCCTATCAGCAATTTTTTCACTGCTGGTCCCTTCTTCACCATGTTCTGTCTCTCTTGGTTCTTCTACGGGTGGACGGACACGTTTCTTTCGTTTTTCTCTTTCCTTTTCTTTTTTCTCCTTTTTCTCTTTCTTTTTCTTTTCAGGTGGAGGTGGTTCTTCTTGAGGTTGTACAGGAACGACTTCTTCTGTTTTCTTCTTGACTTTGTCGCTCACGCGGTCTTTGACCTCCTCTCCGTCCTTGGCTTGACGAGGTGGGATTTCCGGTTCAAGGCGAGATTCAGGTTCTGGTTCAGCTTTAGACTTTTTCCGTTTCTTCTGAATCTCTTCCTCTTCGTCTTCCTCTTCCTCTCTTTCCTCAGAATTTCTTAACCTTCTCTTTTTCTTTTCTCGCTTTTTTCCTTCTAAGTCGATCCTCATTTGTCTCGGATTTGTTATCCGACGAGGCTCCTTCCCGTTCCTCACTGTAATTACGGCCACGTTTGTCCGGGTAGTCCTGGTGCTTACGACGATGATCACGTGGTTCCTCTTCATATGAGCCCGAGCTACTCTCATCCCCTTGCCAGTGGCTATGCCTTTCAGGGTAGTACCGTTCACCGTCACTATACTCCCCCTCGTGGCGTTCACGAGGTGCCCTCTCACGGCGGTCCTCCCTCTCGCGTTCTCGTTCTCTCTCGCGTTGACGTCTGTAGTTGTAGTCTTTAAGCTCCTGGTCGTAATCGTCGCCGTCAAAATCACCGCGACCTCCCTCGTATGGTCCCCTGGGGGCACGTGGTTCGTGGTGATACCCCGACCCCTCGGAGTTATAATTTTCGTAGTCTGAGCGTTGATGCCACGACGATCGGTACCCCCTCGGGTCTCTTCTCATACCAGGTCGTGCCATTCCCCCACGGTTACTGCCCCGTCGGTATTCATAGTACCCAGGCCCTCCGGCACGAGGACGTACTCGATCGGGAGGCGGGGAATCATAGCGACGACTGCTGCTACTATTTGTGTTGTCTGTCTGTCCAACTCTTTGTAGAGTGTCGTAGAAGAGTTGGCGACTGTCACGGCTGACCATCTCCACCTGTGATTGTACAAATATAGTAGCAAATATATTTTAATTAATGCTTCATTGTTAGAGTTACAGAAAGGAAGGAAAGAGGAAAGGAAAGAGGGTGACAGGGGGAGAAGGGATAAGAGGGAATTGGTCAGGAAAATGGAGAAAAGCGGAACAATTTCGAGAAATGGTTAAAGAAAATAAGATAATAAAAAGTGTACTCATACCCTGACGCGTCTTCCAAACAAGCTTCTACCTTTCATCTGTGATTGTGCTATACCAGCAGACTCCACACTATCAAAGCTAACAAGGGCTTGACTAGTGTTACGATTAATAACTACCCGTGTGACACGCCCATACCGACTGAAGTGTCTGTCCAATTGCTGTTCACTAAGACTAGCTGTGACTCCACCTATCCATATGGTGTTAATAGGGGCCACTTTACCAAACCCAACCTAAAAGAGAAAATCAGTGCATTTGTAGGATTTCTATAGTCAATAAGAGCAAAAGAAAACATTCATGTATGCCAAACTTAAAAAGATCATAAGAAATATCACCTTGAGGTTACTGTTTGTTAGGCCTTGTTCAAACGAGAACGCAAGTCGATGCAAGTTTCGACTTGAAACTTGCGTCCTCGTTTGAACACCTCTCCACGCAAGTCGATGAAAAATGTTCAAAAACGTTCAAGGAAAATCAGTTAGCTGAAGGACAGCGAGAAAATCAGTTTTGTTTTTGTTTGAATTATTTGTAGTAGAGGAAATGTGCAAGACGTTCGGACGAAAAAATATGAAAAACAACTTATGAAGTTTAGCGTGGTGACTGTTCAAACGAGGAAAAACTTGCATCGACTTGAGAAAAAATTTGAGCACGTTCAAAGTGCTCTCAAGTCGATGCCAGTAGACGCAAGTCGATGCAAGTTGGTGTTCAAACGAAGATGCAAGCCTGCGCAAGTCAAAACTTGAATCGACTTGAGAGCTCGTTTGAACAGGGCCTTAGAGAGTATAATTTCTCTAGGAGAGGTTTAGCACATACTTCGTTTTATTTTCGGAGGAAATGACAATTTTTTTCTACAAATGACCAAGAACACCCAAAGACTAATTTTAGTGAGTTCAAAATTCAGCGATTTTGAGGAACTCGCTAAAAATCGCCATTACTGCGGTTTTCGGTATTCTGCGAACTCTGACTTTCAAACGCCAGCCGCTAATTTGCGTTTTTGCTTCTGTCAATCAAAAGTAAAAATCACTAATAAGAAGAACTATTAATACCCGAACAAACGTCAAAATTAATATTGACAAGCAATATATCGTCTAAAGATCTTACTTGGTCATTTGGATTTTAGGAACTTTTAGTATTGATTTTTTAATGTTTTGTTGAGGTGGCCGGAAGCGAATAACCAAACTCCAACGGACTGTTTGAAGGTCAGAGTTCGAAATACGCAGAATTCCGAAAACCGCAGTAAATTATTATATTTACATAGGTATGACAATAGCTTTGAATGTTATCATTTTGTGTTACCTTGACTCTGTTGCGTCCAATAAACTCTCTGTCCATGCGTCGCCTGGCTTGGATTGCACTCGAAAGATCAGCAAATTGGATAAAAGAATATGGATTATTACCAGGCTGTTTTTTGATATCAACATCCTGAAAAAACAAATGATACAAATTTATCATCAATACTACATTGAGCTAATAGAGAAGAGGCCATCTGTAGAACGCTATTCAAGTGATTTGTGGCCAAATCACATGATTAAAACCAAAAATCAAAGGAGAAAGTTTGTTTACTAATTGAATTTTGAACTTCCTTATTATTCTCTGCTTTCACAATGACCACAATGCAATAACCACAATGCCTTCTGCTTTTTTTTTTTGGAGGGGGGGGGGGGGGGGGGGTGGTAGTCACTGTAATTCAAATCAGTCAAATTGTAATTCAAATGTAAGATATTTGAATAACAATAACCCTCCCTCCCCCCCCCCCAAAAAAAAAGAAAATAGAAAAACAGACGGCATTATGGTTATATGAAAATTTTGAACAATAGATTTTATTCCTAATGGGAACTCATTAGCTCACAGAGCTTTGAGCAAGGACTGGAGAATGGCCTACATAGAGCAGTTTGCCTATGAGTGGGAAACTTGTTACTGTGCCATAACGTAACCGTTTCAGTGCTGTGATGTCTAAAGACAATTCACATTTCTGCTGTCACCAGGCCATGCTATGACTGTGCCATTTTCCCAGTCATATGAAAACCTCTCTAAATTCTAAAGTGCAGTTGCTGTTGTCATGGGATACTTACAATAACTTCCCCAAAACGTTCAAAGGCTTCCTTCAAGTCTCCATAAGTTGTAGTTTTCTCAATGTTACCTACAAACAAGGTTCTGGTACAACATGGATCAAAGTCGTCATCAGGAAACTGAGGTGCACCACTTGAACGGTAGCGGGGTGGGTATTCATTGGAGTCATAACGATCACCTGTGAAGAAATGTATTTCTTATTTAGTGGAGTTGTTGATGCACCTTTACAAACCAGAGATCATTATTTAGAGGATTAATTATCAATCAATATTGGAAATGAGTTAGAAACTTGCTTAATGTTATCTATAGGGCATATCAAATATTACACAAGAAAATATTTTCTTCAATCTTCAAAAGAGATCTGTATTTATCATAGTTCATCTTTTTAATCATAATCATCATTGTCATCATCATCATCCACCCTCATCATATTACCTTTTTCTGGGGGACCATTCCAAGCTTGTATGTGCATCTCTGCACCCAGGAACATTTTACCTTGGCATACTTCCATGGCACGCTCAGATTCATCAGGTCTAGTAGATGAAATAAAATCATCTTTTCAAAAATATAACTCTTGATCATAATAGAATGCTCTTTTTCAAGATATGAGAAAGTACAGATCAGAATAAACTCATTTCTGAATTAGAACACTTGACATAATGAGATTCTTTTTTTCTGAAACAGAACAAGTGATCATGTCATTGGAACTTGTATTACCTTCTAAAATAGATAATTGCTGAGCGACCAGCACCAGTCCCTTGTATGTAGATACGAGTGACTTCACCATGTTTCTTGAATTCATGATAAAGTCCTTCTCTAATGCTACCATCTACAATAAAACAATGATTAATCAGAATAATGATAACAATAAACATTGTAAAAGAAGATGATGAAAGTTCAATGGAGCAACGATGATAAATGTAATAATCAATAATCAATCTAGTAATTAAAAGCAACTGATGTACACTACCAAGATAGTTGACCCATAGTTTAGTAGTCATGCTAGTGAAAACAGGCAAAAATTGGCCCATTGAGTAAGGCATGAAAAAATAGCTTCTAAAGCTTGCTAGTTAGCAGGTTCTGATAACTCCTTGAAAGAGAGTTATTCTGATGATCACATCAAAATTTGAGAGAATTCATAGAAAACAAATAAAAACATTAAAATAAATAAAAAAACATTTTTTCATTTAGACTAAAAACAGTCTAGAGATAAAATTTTTGAGCAATCTGAGAAAAATTGAAAAAAAATCATCAAAGTCACTAACTAGGTTGTTTTCATTTCAATCCCTTCAAATGATAGTGATGACAACGATGAAGAAGACAGTGGTGATAACTATGATGATGCCAAATGATGACAAAAATCTTAATGATGAGAATCATGAGAGACGTCAGCATAAAATATTCAAAAATCCAAGGTTGGAACATAAAATACAGGAAGAGTCAGGAGTGGAGTTTTGAAATTAAAATTCTTAATAGAATAAAATTCTAGCAAATATTCACTCACCACTTGATCTAGTAGAAAGATTTTTGACACACAAAGAGGAAGAGTTTTTATGACTTCTGGATGCTTCAGAGCCTGGGGAAGCACTTCTACTCTCTGCATCGCTCTCATCTTCACTACTGCTTCCACTTGATGAACTACCAGACTGTGTCACACTGTGGTCCTCACTGCTATCACTTTCACTGTCACTAGAATTCTCAGGACTGCCTCCTCTACTGTTGTGAGATTCTGCAATGAAACAAGCAAAATTCTATAAATCAAAATGAGAAATAATCTTCAATTAGTAATCTAATAGACCTTTCTCAATATTTGCTTGAGTACCATGGAAGAAAAGATTCAGGGCAAGGCTGGAGTTTTCAAAACATAGTAAATGTATTGATTTTGAAAACACCAGCCTAGACTTGAATCTATTGTTACACTGTCAGTCAATCTATTGTTACAATGTCAATCAAATTTGAGAAAGGCCTATTGGTAGAATTTGCTCAAAAAATAAGAGTAAGGAGGGTTCAAGATGTTATCTGTGATCAAGTTCTCAAGTTCTTCATCAGATATTTGAGGATCAGTTAGCCTACATCAGGTCAGGAAACAACTCTCATTTAGTCCGTCTTCATAACATCATCATCACAAACTGTGTTCAGGGAGCCCCCCTGATTTTGAAAGATCACTTGTAATTGGCTAAATCATAAACATCATTCTAATGCTGTTTTTTTTATTCGGTGTTCAGTAAGGCAAACATGACATAAGCAACTGGTTCCAAGTAAAATTAATATTCAATGGCAAGCAGCATTATGTTAGTCTATCAGAAGCTTCTTTTCAAAATCATAAAACAGATTGAACTAGAGATTTTCCAGAAGTGATGCAATCCAGCATTCAGTCTGACTTGATAGGTAAACCATACCGTATTTTCCTGATGATCTCTTTTGCCCTCCACTACTAGAAGTAATATCACCACTACGGGAGTAATTCTTTTGTCCTGCTGAGGGATAACGAGCACCACTAGCACTTCTGTCACCTCTGGTATTGTTTTCCTCATCACTGAACCCTTCATATGAATAGGGGGGACGACTGCTATATCGACCCTCATTCACCCTATAAAAGAATTAATAATTGATTATAAGAGTTTAAATTAAATTGGTACAATTTTGTAGTGACTGTAAATGAAATCAACTGCAAACATAAAAAGTAAATCAAAGCCCAATGACATAAAAAATTGTTACACACCAAAACATGTTCATGCAGACTGCAACAAAATGGTTACCAAGGCACTTTCCTTAGCAACCTCAGACTAATGAATACTCAACCATTTCTTACTCTTTTCATTTCCCAAATAGATTGAGTTGCTAAGACTCTGAGCAACCAATGCAAGTGCTCAACCCACCCAATGTTACCCTATTTCTAATGTATAACTATATCACTTGATGTCATAAAATGGTTGCTAAGGCATCTCCCTTAGCAACCACAGACCAATGAGAATGCATATCCTACCCTACTAAGTAAAAATTAGTTGCTAGGGGCATCTTCTAATCAGAAGGTTTTCCCAAACCCTTATGTCCTCAATAGGTGCAAAAATGTTTCCTGGTTCTGTGAATTACTTTCCCATGCAAATAAACATCAGTACTAACCTGAGCACACTGAACCCTAAGCCCTGTGTAACTTTCATTGTTAACCACACTCCAAAATATTCCACATTTTATTGTAATTTTTAACTTTTGAGGCCCAAATATTGCTCAAATTTCTTTGAAGGTACAAAATATTATCCACATTTCCTGGGCAATTCTAGGAGTGTGTTGTTATCCCTATACTGAGGCACAAAAATCATGATTAAACCCATCAGTTGCTCCATTTTAAAGCAATTTCACTTTAGAATACAATTTTATTTCCTCCACACAAATCCACAATCCACTTTGTCTTGAACTTAGTTTTTTAGAATCCGTTGAAGTGGAAGTCCAACACTACCCTTAGTCATCTTTACAAAAATAACTATGAAGAAAAATGTTGAAGAGTATCCACTCAAAAGCACAGTACATCCAAGGACGATTATTACAGAACTGATTGCCATGAAAAAACTTTGATGACCATTGATGTATTCATCCAGTGCAACGAATTCCATGAATCCACAGAGATGCATTGATGAAACAAAGTTGTGTAAATACTTATCCTCACTCAAGAAATCCCATAAAACAGTAATTATTAATGGACACTGGTGATACACACATCTACGAAAACATCCAGTCATCATTGTCAAAGTATTTCCAGTTGGAGTGAAGAAATCCAGTGCTGTTTAGTGAGAAGGGATGTCACATCACAGAAATAATTCCAAGTTAGTGTAACTTGCATCTCTTATCCATGAGGTTTTGATGTCGTGTTTTTAGGATTGCAATCCAAGGATTTACATTCCCATTTCTGTATTCATTTGCTTCCATTTCTTTTCACTTCATATTCATACAATATTCCCTTTTCGAGCAAGGTTACCCAGCTTTTAATACAACACTGTTGGGACAAAGTCAAGTTTTAAATGTAAAGGAAAGGAAAGGAAAGAATGAACAATGAACAGGAAAAAGAATAAAAAGATTAAAAAATAGATTAGTAGGAAAAGTAAAGAAAACAATTCAAACAAAAAATCAGTGAACAAAAGAAAAGAAATAAGAAATGTCGGTGAATAAGAAATACGAAATGAGTTGAAGTGTGAAGGTGGCAAGATTTGTGTAATGTCGTCATGTAAAGAGAAAAACATTCAGTTATGAACATTTATTTTGTAGATTTATCACATTGTAGCATTTCTCATCTTATCAACTTCACTTGTTGGTACATTGTAGATGCACATCCATTTATCACTTGCTGTAAAAGGACACTTCCAGTTATAATAAATACATCTTGATGAAGAAATCTTGGAAGCACACAAATCACATCTTTGGCAGACATTCATCTAAATCCATCATGACAAAACCTTTGCTATCACACCTTCTATATTTAAGATCCAGAACTTTTTATCCATGTGAATGATCCACCATGGCATCCTGTGCACATAACTTCATCATAAAGATACAATCTTTGTTCCTTGATTTCCATGTGTTGCTATTTCTTGATGGTCCAGTTGTGATGTTGAATGACAAATTCCAAATAAAAAAATCTTGTACACATCCAAAAAGCTGAAAACTTTAATCCAAGATTCCATTTGAAAAATATCCAAGAAGAAACATTTGGAAGCCAGTGGAGAAGCAATGGAGAATTCACATTGATGATGACGACAGCTTTGATTAATCTTTTCTCACAAAATTTTCAAGGCACACTGATTCCACATTACTGATGAACATTAGATGACCATAACAGATAATATGTATCAAGACCACCCTAGACAAAAGGAGCCATTTTCGAGATGAACCCCACATGGACAAAATCTGCAATGTCCACATTTCTGAAGCATTTTGGGATCATCACTGCAGAAACATCCACATCAAAGAATTGTAATATTACACTACTATTTCTTGTCATACTAAAAGGACTTACCCCTCTCCCCTTCGTTCATATCTCCTCCCCCTAGGGGGTGATGGTGGTGGCCCACTCACAGGGCGGGTCGTTGGATCGTGAACCCGCGTTGTGATAGTAGTCTGATTTGCACTAGAAGGTTCATTGTAGTCTGTCCTCAATTCCCGATCTCCAATTCGATTAACAGATTCGTGAGCTTTCGTAGCACTCCGTATGTCCACAAAATCGACGAAAGAAGCACGACCGCCTTCGGAACTTCGCTTGGGAAGAATTTTCACGCTCTCGACTCTTCCGTACCTGCGCGAGAAAAAATTAATTACAAATTTAAAAAATATTATGACAGAACTACACCAAGCTTCTGAAGCTCTTGGATTTACATTTTCAAAACAGCTGCTCATGGATGTCAGAAAAAGAGAAGAATGAATATTTATTCATAATGTTTTCTGTCAAAAGAGCAGTTGTTGGAATGATATGCGATGAAAACGAAAACCCCGTCTTCTTGGAAAACCAAAACGACTTTGAAACATTTTATGAAAGTTTGATCACGTTACGGTTCTACAATTAGTGGAACTGTGCCATTCCAGGAAAGACAAAGTGTTAGAGTTACTACTTAGAGAAAAATAAAGTAGTTTTGTTTTCTCTAAGAAATAACGATCAGAAATAAAGACAAAAATACACTGCATCTTCAAAGCTTACATGTAAGTTACGTCAACGCGAAAAAAAGCGCGCAATTGCACAAAGAGTTTCTAGGTCTTCGTTGAGACGAAATGAAATCAAATTAGCCTACAACTTAGTAGTCAAACTACAGAATATAATTTCTCCTCTTTTTTCAAATAGCTAGAAGGTTGCTTTGAAGGAAAATACAACGAGTATTACATTTTGTAATAGCGTTACCTTGTGAAATGCTTCAAAATTTCTTCCTCGCGTATGTTTTCCGGAAGATTTCCGACCCACAGGTGACGGGTTTCCCGGACCATTTTCGCCGAAAAAACAAATTACTACTCAAGAATAGATATCGTAGTTGTCTTTTACATAAAGAAAACCTCCATAAGTTGAATCCCTTCGAAGTACACTTGTTTTAAAACGTTCAAACTCCAGCACAAACTTGTCTTCTTTCTTCTTCAAAATGTCAGACTACAAAGGATTATGGGAGTTTCGACACAACGAGTGATCTGATTGGTTAGTTATGGAAGGCTGGAAGTTGACCAATCAAATTCACCGATTAAATAAATTTATTAATAGCGAATTCATTTTTAATTTGGTGTCCTATCTATAAAATAATTAACAAAGTAAAGATAAATTAACTAATACTACATTAAGATTTTATTCAATTCGTTTAATGTCACATTTTTCCATTACCTTAGGTCATAGTAAAATTTCACTTTTCAAATTATTACGAGTCATTTCATTGGTTCATTTGATTCCTAATAAGGAATAACGCTCAAATGGCTAGATTTGAACCAATCATAGGTGTTGTTATATCGTAAACTGGGTCGTGACTTACCCCACACTTCTTCTTTTCCTCTGCTGTCATTTGCTGGTTTGGGTCTGTGTTCGGAAGTCCAAGTTTAGCTCAAGCTTTCCATAATTTTTCCGTATTCTTGCAAATTTTGGTAAGTAGCAAAGCCTTTTGATTGCAATTTGATCACTATAGCGTCATTCTGCTCTGCAGGAAGCATCAGTTTCGCCCACTTCTGATATTTTCTCGTTGCCATATGCCGGGTCACATGAACCTAGAGAATTTTTCTTTTCCCATCTTTCCGGCTGTGCAACTCCGATTGTGCTTTCCTTAGGCTCAAAAACATTTTAAATCTTTTATGCTCGAATAATCCAGAAAAACATCTGCAGTTTTGTCTGCAATCTATTCCATTGAAATTTTACAAATAATTTATGACCAACGTGGCCAGATTTTCTGGCCATTTTGTCTTGGCTTTTTGTTTGACTTTACAAATTGTTCCCCATTTGTCTTTGAATACTGCAGTAAGAATTTCCATAGCGACAAGATTTCTTGCTTAATACTTCTAAGTTTGCTTCCACGCGGAGAAACCAGAATGTTTACTGAGCTGTCTCAACTTTGTTTGTAAAGAGATAATTGACAGCTGTCTAGGCTGGGGCTGCTGCTACATACAGTGAATAGCTCTGTACATTGTATATGTATGTATTTATCTGGTGGATAAAGTAATACTCTTGTACAGTTATCCAGTGGATTATTATTTTAAACCTCGATCACCTTGCAGACTTTGACTTGACAATGATGTTGTACAGTGGAGGTTGAACTCTATATCACATGCTACCCCAATGTATTGGCTATTTAGGAAAAAAAGAGTTAATGACTGAAACTTTGATACTTATGGACAAGACCTCTGATGCATTGTACCGTCTATCATTAGGACAGGGTTTCTTTGTTCGTGCTCACGTCCTTTTTTCAGCTTCTCTATATCTAATTTGTAAATCTTGGAATAGCTTTAAATACTTTGGGAACAGAGCACTGATGAAGGGTGTGATCCATCCCTTTGGGAGATTCCTCTCAGGAAAAGGAACACAGACACTAAGGGCCAATTTAAACATTGAACATTGCTTAAGTGTTTATCTGTTGTTTGAGACAATAGAAAAACACTAAGATTCCAGCACCACTTACGCAAACTTCCCTACATATCCTTTACTGTAGTTTAAACTTTATCTAAATAAGAGTGTAAGTTAAAACCCCCTACCTTTTAACTAGGCCCAAAGCCCAATATATCATAACTGACCCCAAAGGATTCTGGGATGGAATGAGATATGGTCCTGCCGCAAGTATTCAGACCCCTAACTTGCTCTATACCAAGGTTTATTTGGCAAACAAGAACATTAAATCACTTCTCCTGTAGGCTGGTTACTTTAGCTGGTACACATAAAGGTGAATAAAAACTTTTTAAAATTCTAATTTGATACCAAATATAAACTTTTGAGCACTAACTTAAGAAGTGAGTGATTTGATGCATGAATGCAAGACATACTTTATTTGACAATTCTTGATGTTCATGCACATTAATTTTGAAATGGTGAAGTGAAAATAGACTCTTTTTAGTGCAATGTAAAAATTAGCCTATTTCCACTTTTGATCATCAATTCAAAACTAATGTATTTTAGTAGTCAAATAAATGAACCATCTTTACAGAAATATTCAATATTATGTAAACTCTGACTTTTAAACAGTTTGTTGGAATTTGGTTATTTACTTCTATCGATCAAAACCACAAATCAAAAACTAATAGACCCAAAAAATCTACCAAATGAGCAAAGACCAAAGACAATTATAATGATAATAATTATAAATTATTTATGATCTCAAAGCTAAATTTCATCTTGGTATGAGTAGTTTGTATTTTCCATTTTTAAAGCAAATAACTAAATTCCAATTGATTGTTTCAGTGGTCAAGTTTGCATATATGATATCAAAAATCTGTGTAAGCTGACAGTAGGGTTATAATTTATATTGACTGTAACAAGCACCCTTGCCATTTTTTTATTACACGTTTTCACTAGTTTCACAATAAGTTATGGATTTTAAATTTCAGGCAACATTATGGCTAGTATTTCTAAGGTCCATGCTCGTGAGATTTTGGACAGCCGTGGCAACCCTACAGTTGAAGTTGAGGTCACCACCTCCAAAGGTATTGATTGATTTACAAAGTATAAGATAGAACCATAAATATATAAGCATAGCTTTTCCTTACTTAAACTCTTTATAAAGCTTGGAATTCATGTCAGAAACATGTAAGTTACATTGCACAGACTCACATACTAAGATATTAAAAAAAACACTGCTAATGGGCAATACATTACTGAGTCTATGTATGTTGCTTGTACTTATGCTTTTGTCACTAGTGAAAAGACAAGCACTACTAATGAGCAGCACATAACTGAGTCTGTGTATGCTGCTCAATTCAAGCTTAAGGTGACTGACTACGTTGGCAAAAAGTAATTAAATATCGTTTAAACCACAATTTTCTAGAACGAAATTTAATGCTGATCCCAAAAACGAAAAGAAAAAAGGGGGGTCCCGCACTCGTTTTCGAGATAATCAGCATTGTATGAATGCCTATCTCCGAATTTTTGATGCGAAAATCGCTCAACTGGAAGTGAATAGAAAAGAAATTAAGAATTAGGGAAATAACATTTCTACAAAGGCTACAATTGCGTAAATATTAGCTTATGGAGTATTCTGCAAAATGGCATAAATACTTTTGATGTGAGAACAGCAAAATACCTTCATTCCTTGGCTTTTGTGCCGCGAGTACCAACCACAATTGTCCTCATGTCGAGCAAACTTTTATACAAAAATCAATTTTTTCATATGCTAGAATGATTAACTTTTTTTGCAAAATTGATATGATTGAGATTTTTAGGTGTTTTTTTAAATAAACGAAAAAAAAGTATAGGGTCCCGTGCAAAAATGAAGGGTTTTGTGCCTTTGAAGTTGTTAAAAAGGGCTAAAAAATGCTAACCGGAAGTGCCGCCATTTTAAAAATGACGCGTAGCGCGAGCTTGATTCAAATTTGTGTTGATGAAAACAAGCGAGCGCTCACTGTTTTTTCCAAAAAGAAAATATTTTTACTTCATTCTCTAATGATTTTGAGTATTTAAATCCACAAGAATAAATTTGGAGCCGATTTTTGTACACAAACTTAAGTTTTTCTATGATTTCTGCTGTTCGCTGAAATCTCCGCGCGCTATGACATTGCTTAAGACGTAATGCGCGAAATCATGCGCAGTGCCAACATAGTCAGTCACCTTAAGAATGATATTTGTCTGGCCTTCGCTGAAATCTCCGCGCGCTATGACATTGCTTAAGACGTAATGCGCGAAATCATGCGCAGTGCCAACATAGTCAGTCACCTTAAGAATGATATTTGTCTGGTCTTTGTCACTATTGAATAATATGTTGTGGTTATTATCCTCTATAAAATCTCTTACAATACAGTTACTATACCTTGTAGGAGTGTTTCGTGCTGCTGTTCCATCAGGTGCTTCCACTGGTATCTATGAAGCTTTAGAGTTGAGAGACAAAGATCCAGCAAGATATCTTGGCAAAGGTACACATAATATGATAAAGATGACTCCCTCCATTTCCCCCCTCCCTTCCTCCCTACCTCCCTTTCTCCCTTTTTCTCTTCCATCCTGTCCTTTCTATCTTCCCTTACACACTTCTTTCCTCACTTGCTCACTTGCTTACTCCCTCCCTTCTTTCAGTCATTCAATTATTTACTCTTTGCTCATACATTTATTTATCAATTATCAATCAATTTATTGATTAGGTGTACTAAAAGCCATAGAAAATGTTAACAAGGTTATTGGACCATCTTTGATTGTAAAGGTGAGTGCTCTTGTTTCTACCACTCCATACTTACTGTTATTATACCCTCATCCCAATAGCTGAACACCAAGTCCTACATCTCCATGGTAACACTCTTATCTTCATAGGTTCTGTTTACTATGCCCTTCATCTTAATAGCTGCTGTTACTAAGTCCTACATCTCATTGTTGCTGTGTGGCTTGTCTCCATAGTTACTGTGCTATGCCCTTCATCTCAATAGCTGCTGTTACTAAGCCCTACATCTCATTGTTGCTGTGTGGCATTAACGTTTTGTTTTTGCTATATTAAAGGGAGTGGATGTAACAGACCAAACGGGCATCGACAACCATATGCTGGAACTTGATGGCACAGACAATAAATGTAATTACACTGAAATATCTTTAAAGTTACTTCTGCATGAACAAAATTGATTAATTAGCCTATGTAAATGTTCAGATAAATAAAAATTATTTTGTTTCAATTGATAAATTTCCTTTGGTATATACACCAAGACTCATACATTCAGACAGCAGTTGCTCAAACCAGGTTAGCACTAACTACAATGTAACATGTCTTTAAGCAACTGGACCCAGTTAACTAAAACATATCAAAATATGGCCATCTTAAGCACGTGAAATGCTCTCACCAGTGATTTGTGATCTAAGATGTGTTAAATTTTTCCCTGAGCAAATTTGAGCAATCTTGAGCAAATTTTGCATGGAACAATATAAATTGACATTCATTCAAATACTGCTCTAATTCAAGCGATTTCATGTTTCAGCAAAACTTGGAGCAAATGCCATCCTTGGTGTGTCATTAGCGGTTTGTAAGGCAGGAGCAGCACATTCAGATTTACCATTGTATAAACACATTGCCAAGCTTGCTGGTAAAAACAAGGTGGTATTGCCTGTCCCTGCTTTTAACGTCATCAATGGTGGGTCACATGCTGGTAATAAGCTTGCAATGCAAGAGTTTATGGTGCTGCCGACAGGTTTGTAGACTCCGTAAGCCTAGTTAATGCACAATACAGGTTACTGACTACTGACTGTAACATGTCACCAATTCATGAACAGTATATTGGGCACTGTTTAGTTGTTGTGCTAATAGAGTGGATTTCGTATGACTTTGAAAAACTACGGCACGGCCACGGTATGGAACCTCGCCTGCTGATTTCTTCGCAAATTTGTAAAGAAATCAGCAGGTGAGGTTCCGTACCGTGGCCATGCTGTGCCGTGACCGTGCCGTAGTTTTTCAAAGTCATACGAAATCCACTCTATCTATCTATTTTATCAATAAATAATGAATGAAAACTGTAATACCATATAAAAAGAGTCAGTCGAGTACTTACATTAATGAGATTTTCACCCATGTCCATCCATTATGGTGAAAAGAATAAAGGCATCAGTAACAAGAGTACCCTCTTTTATGCAGTGCTACAGATTTATACAATATAGAAAGTCTTTCATTACTGAAATTAGATTTCATTATTATCAACATCTGGAACATAATTTTTATCTATGGAATGTGGGACTGGTGTATTAGAGCGGTTTTTGTGTGAGTGGGAAACTTACCTCACCATACAATGTATTGTGACTGTGTCAATAAAAAGATCCAAAATTCTTGCCATAACTATGCCATGTGGCGACCATTTTCAAAGTGTTAATTGAAGGATGGCGATACCAAAAATATGCAAATACATTAACGGTGATCATGGTTTTCAAGCTTTAAGACTTGCTCATAGCAAGTAATTTTTGCTACATATTTTTAGGTGCATCAAGTTTTAGTGAAGCTATGAGGATGGGTGCTGAAGTCTACCACTCACTGAAAAAGATCATCAGAGAGAAGTATGGAATTGATGGTGAGTCAGTGAGGATGTAACCAAGCTGGGAACTGTACTTTTCTATCATTGAACCTTGGTTAAACTCATGGTTGTCACTGAGTTTTTAAGTAAAGGCTAATCAAAAATAGTAGATGGTCACATAAGAAAGGGGCAAAGGTATTTATAAGCAGCAGTGGTAAAGTAAAGTAAAGCAACCATATTTAACGTCGATAACTCGTGACAGTAATTCAACTGATAAACTTGAGGTCAACGGTGTGCTCATTTTACTCCCCTCTTTCCATCAGTGCTCCATTTTAAGGGTATTTAAAGCTACTTAAAGCTACACAGAAAGGAAAGAAGTCAAAACAAGGATATGAGATCTGGGGATCAAACTAGGGACCTCTTGCACCGAAGGCCACGCACTAACCAACTGTGCCATCCTTGCTCCTAATAAAAGCAGCTCAAAATGACTTGCTACAACGGCGTGCAGAACCTGTTGAGACACTGTCCCAATTTTGGCCTTAATTAGCCAACCCTGTTTTATGGTCCCCCTTCCCCCCTCTCTCAAGATGTTGAGTAGGCCGGGGAGATTCCTGATAGGTCCAACACTTGACCCAACCAACATTGTGTCGGGGGGAGGGGGATTCAGAATATATGGCGGTTCCACGACTTACATGGTGGGTATAATATCAAAGAACGTCAATTTTAGGGCACAATGTCTCAACCATTCTGCACGCCGTTGTCTGAGACCTATAATATTAAATAACTAGAAAAAATAATGCAATCATTTGGTGATTTTGACATTGATTTGACCTAACAAAATACTAGCGATAAAAGCCAATTTGGGAATTTATTCAAATCGTATCAATTAAGGCCAGTATGGGGACTGGTTGGATCGCGTGCTTTTCAAAATTATCCTGTAGAAATTAAGCACAAAGGCTGTTGTCAATGGCAACATGCCATCACGTAAGACTCTGTTAATATTTACTTTTTAAAAGGTCAAATATCTTATTATGCATCAAAATTCGTTTTGTGCGATATTAAAATGCCACGTAAATAAATGTGAAACTTCGAAATACTCTCATATTTTGATACCCATGTACCCGTGACTGCGATAGCAGAATAGTATTTTACCACACGGCTCACAGCAAAGCTCATTTCTGCCTAAATTACAACACTATAGCACAGTTTGTACAAATCGAGATGCCGACTTACATATGCAAATTGTTAGATGTTGAACTCACGGTCAAAAGATTGACCCCCATAAGAGTCCTAGTTAAAGAAATTTGTGATCGGACACATACAGGGGTCAGACGAAGGGTAATTCATGCTCAGTCGAGTGTTTTGATGGACAATTGCCTAAGTATCATTTCCTTTGATGATCGCGACGGTTAACCATGGCCACGGTTAACCATGACGCCCATAAAGAGATACAGTAAATTAGTGTATTTAAACATCGGTTAACCTGGTTAACCGTGTGACGTCACGAGCGGATTTTTTAAGCTGAAAGTGCAAAAGAAAACTCGATATACAGCCGCTTGATACTGCAAACAAGTTTTATACTACAAGACGACAGGCCTAATCTTCAGTGTTGCTCTTCTAATGTTATATGTTTTACAGTAATTCTTTAAAATATCGGCATCATTTATCAACACAATGACGTGACGCCCTGGAAATTGGTTTAACAGCTAGAAATTGATTTAACAGCTGACAGGATATATAATTATGAAACCTGTCATACTCTAAAATACATCTTCTAGTTTTGAATCTTTTCACATTTATTATTGGTGTTTTTGTTGTTATTGTTGTGTTGTTGTGTTTTTTTTTGAAACTAATTTATCGTTCTTGGCCTTGCGTCTATTTCCATTCCTAAAAATGTATTCACAACCAAATTAGCGCGCGCTTGTGTGATGGTTCTATCAGGCGCGCCGTTTTTTTACGTCTATATTTGAATAGGTAGATAGGTAGACTCACTCCTATGTCTTTTATATCGTTTTCCGCACGCTTTTCTATCAGATAAATAAGTACTATGTCCTATATGCTTCTCATTTGTTGTCCACGGACTGATATGTAGCTCAGACAACGGTGTGCAGAACCTGTTGAGACACTGTCCCAATTTTGGCCTTAATTAGCCAACCCTGTTTTATGGTCCCCCTTCCCCCCTCTCTCAATGTTGAGTAGGCCGGGGAGATTCCTGATAGGTCCAACACTTGACCCAACCAACATTGTGTCGGGGGTAGGGGGATTCAGAATATATGGCGGTTCCACGACTTACATGGTGGGTATAATATCAAAGAACGTCAATTTTAGGGCACAATGTCTCAACCATTCTGCACTCCGTTGTAGCTACAATAAGATGCAAAATACCTTGATCCCATGTGATATTTTTAATACACAAATGGCTGGTACAGAATTTTGTCTTTCTCCCCTCTCCCCTTATACAGTGTTGTTCAGTAATGATCCACATGTCCAGGGCTCTATGACCAACCAACATTGTATGGGAGGGGAGGGAAGTTGCTGATTTTATATCAGGAAAGAGGTCTTAGCATCATGTGTTGGATGGAGAGCTGCCAATGGAAAGTACAGTGTTAATCTAGGACTAAGATTTTGTTTGAACTTACAGCTGGTAATGTTGGTGATGAAGGTGGATTTGCTCCCAACATACAAGATAACAAAGAAGGTTGGTAAATATTTTTTGTTCAAATGTCCACTTTTAGATGGTTATTTTGGTGCTAACCACAGGTGCTAACCACAGATAGGATTTTTTTCATAACAAAACAAGGAGTGATCTTGTGTGTAGCAATAAAGTGTTGGCTCACTGTGTACTTACTGCTCACTGGATGATGTGTCAGTTGATCTTTTTTCATGCACTTTTTTTGTGGCTATTGCCTATATATATAGGCAAAGCCACTATGTTGTGGCGCTGTCCATAAGTAACAATAGAAAACTTCGGAATCAATCATCGAGCGCATAAGTACCGGTAACAATAGAAAAACTTTGCGACCAATCATCGGTCTCGTGAATTCATCGTGGATCGTTGCCAACCACATGGTTTTGGATCAAGACAGATTGCTTTTTGATATATAAAATATTGTATTACAGACACAAACTATGTATCATATCATTAACAGAAACATGGCAAGAAAACTGATAGAGTGACTGCCATTCTTGGGATTTTATACAGGAGTGAACTCTAATTTCAATGCTTTTCTTTTCTAGTTGTGTACTACTAAATAGTAAATAGTAATTGTTTCACAGGTTTAAAATTGAAAACCATTTTACCATTGGTGTGGAATATTGATAAAATGAGAGATTTATATACTGTCATTGTATGTAATGGAATTGTATTTATCATTCGTTTGATCTATAGTGTCAAATACGGTAGACAATGTGGCACCTTTGACCGTAATGCAACGTACAATGAGTCTGATGCAACATCACACAAGACAGCCGGAAACCAATTTTGCTCCAAAAAGCGTCTAGTATTTATCAGTTTATCATACGTCTTCAGCAACTCTTAAGCAATAAATTCAGGTTTTGGCAGTCATGCACGCTACAGTGAGTAATGTAACGCTCCATATCAATGTACGCATATTATTCATTGAAAAAAAACCTGAATTATGCAATAGCCACATGTAGTCATAGACTGCCTATTTTTTCTCTTCCTCACCATGAGGGTTTATTTTTAGTGTTATCCAGATTTTCATGCCATGTGTAACATTGTTTCATTCAGTTTTTCTCATTGTGTTCAGGTCTTTTGCTTCTCACTCAAGCCATAGAGAAAGCAGGCTATACTGGCAAGATTAAAATTGGCATGGATGTAGCTGCCTCTGGTGAGTAATAGACCTAATCCATGTGCACAATGTTTTCCCAATTCAACATGACAAACCTCTAGAGGATTCAGTTTCTTTTTGTTTTTACTCTTCAAAAAGTAAAGAGTATCACAAAGGTATAGCAACGATAATCCCACGGGTTTTAATACAAAAGCAGATCATTCCTTGGGAGGTTTGTCATGCTCAATTGGAAAAACATTGCCACATGATAGATTAGGTCCATTATTGAAGACATCCATGCAAAAATGGAGTAAGTGACATTAGTTCAAACAATGAAGGGTCTCTTGAGGGCCATGTACAAACTATAGGCCACGCTTGCCCTTATTATAATAATTTGATAGAAAAATATTGGTGTTTTCATATTATTTACTACTTGTTTTTGTGTAATTTATTTAGAATTTTTCAAAGAAGGAAAATATGACTTGGACTTCAAGAACCCAAAATCAGACCCTAGCAAGCATGTGAGTGGGTTTGGACTTTATATCATGACAATCTTCCTGTCCCTCCCTCTCACAAACTCCTTCTCTCTGTGTCCTAATATATATCTCATTTTCAGTTTGAAAATGTTCAGATGTATTTGATTTTTTAGTTTCCATTGTCTGATAATTATTATCATCTAGTTTATTAACCAATAGAGTAGTAATTCTACATCACATTGTATTTTATTAAAGGATCAATACCAATATTGATACCAGTATTGATATCACTATCACTATCAATATCAATATACCAGTATCATAATGTAGGACACTAAAAAACTGCTCTTTTTCTTTCTCTCAATCCTATCCATTTCTTTGTCCATTCACCCATCCATTTATCCAACTATCTGTCCATATAACTATTCTTCCACATTTTTTCTTCTCTCTTACTTTTTTATCCTTTCTCTCTAAGTCATCATCCATTATTCTATTTCTCATTTTCTCTTTCATTTGTTCACCCATCACCAATCCAGCTTATCTTCATTCTTCCGTTTAACCATAGACTTCATCTATCCATTTTTTATTTGAAATAAGTAAATTTTCATTTTCCTCTCCTCCCTACAAATCTCTTCTTCCATCCTTTTAGATGTAATTCATCAGTCCAACCTTCCATTCCTAAATTTCCTCTTCCAATTCTATTTCAACATTTTGTTCTATTTCCAGATATCAGCCAATGAGTTAACAAGCATGTATCGTGACTTCATTGCAGGATTCCCAAGTAATGTTATTGTTTAATATTTTGACATTGAATGTTATTGCAGTAGAGAGTCTTTCCAAGGCTGGAATAAAAAATTGTTTTAAATTAGGAAGAATCCATGTAGGAGAAAGAAGTGTTTTCCCCTGCCATTTAGTGTGTGATAACTCTTGTATTATGCAAATGCCCTGTAGCTTTTGTTAAGGTGTCTGTCTTTGGGCATTCAACATTTCACATTGTTTTTTGTCTTTTTGTTTTGTTTTTTAATTTATCATTTTGTTAAAGAAATAGAAACCATGCAAGCTTGCAGATTTAGAGTAGGCAGGGATTGATCAGAACATGAGAGAAATGTTAAGAGAACCCTCTAAAAAACTTCTCATTACAAGACTTATAAGTGTTCTAATCAATAGAGGGATTTCATGGCAGCCATGTTTGTGGGCAAGTACAATAGAAAGGTTTTGAATTAGAAAATATTTCATTTCTCTTGGCAAAAAAGCTCTATTATTTTGACCACAAACATGACTGCCGTGAAATCCCTCTATAGCCCACTTTTCATATTCTGGTTGAGTGATCATGCACAAAGCAATTCAAGAGGAGGCTCCAGAGAAATAGTGGAGTAACCTAATATATTTTTTATTTTCCCCGGAGCATCATCTTGAATTGCTCTGTGCATGATCACTCAACCAGAATATTGAATATGGACTATTGTCTAGTCTGCGTCACATCCAGACTTTTCTTCCGTTAAGTCCGTCTGCGAAATAACGAACAAAACCGTGTTCTGAGACCCCCAGCAAATAGCAGGATTATAGATAATAGATCCTGATTGGCTGATGAGTTTTTGAATTCTAACGAGACTCGTGATTGGCTCTATGATCACTGGTGTGTTTGTCTTCGTCATGACAACACTTCCGTTAGATTTACCGTGATTATGAAAACACAGACAGATTTTTCAATCAAAACAAACTACCAGTTACATACATCGATTTGCCTGCTATAAAAGGAAACTTTCAAAACATTGTTGCTAAATAATAGCCTTAGTTCACAAAACATTCTCTCAAAGAAAAATTACGAGATTGACCCCGGGTCATGCTAGCAATAAAGTTTGTTAATAACTGGAGACTGTCCATCAAGCTGTCAAAACATTGACACAATGAACATTAAGCAAGCCAATCACGAGTTTCGTTAGAATTCAAAAATGCATCAGCCAATCAGGATCTATTATCTATAATCCTGCTATTTGCTGGGGGTCTTAGAACACGGTTTGGTTCGTTATTTCGCAGACGGACTTAACAGAGGAAAAGTCTGGATGTTACGCAGGCTAACTATTGTCAAGTGCTCTTAATTTGCACACAGTGCAGCCTAGCAAGCAAGTTTTCTATTTCTTTAATAAAAATAATACAATTACATTTGTTTTCAAGCAAACTCAGTATTCATTTACACTAACCAAACATTTGAAAAGTGTGTGTTTGTACATATTTAGAGTTCATGTGTCCTTTGCACCATGAGAGCATGCGTTTTATGATGGTTATTTCATGATTACCAATTCGTGCTGTTAATTGTATTCCATTTGTAGTTGTTTCAATTGAGGATGCATTTGACCAGGATGACTGGGATGCATGGACTGGACTTAATTCACAAACTGACATCCAGATTGTCGGGTAATAGTTAATTACAGTGTTTTATTTGCAACTTCTGTGTTTTACACTTGAAGCTGATCAAGTGATTTGTCACCCTATCCAATCAAAAACCAACTGTAACTAGAACTACCTTCAAGTGAGAAAGTCTCAATGGATTAATTACCTAGTATGTAAAAATTCGTACATGAAAAGCAAATCTTACAGTGTCTGTAATTCTTCATTAGGGAAGTATAGGCATTGAAGATTTGCCTATTGTGTTGAAAAAATAGAATATGAACTCCCATGCTATGAGCAGATTTAGAGCATGTGGGGATTGATCAGAACAGCACACAAGGGATAGCGGTAGCATCTCAATGCCTCAATCCCTCAATGCCTCAATCCCTAAGCGCTCTAAATCTACACACAGCACAGTAGGCAAGTGACTGTCTATCTCTTTTAAAATACATCATGTTTTTGAGCATGACATGAATTCAGAATTGATTTACACTTACCAAAAATTTGAAAAGTGTGCACGTGCAGGTGCTGTGTGCATATTTAGAGTTCACAGTATACATATTCTTTGGCTAGTGAGAGTGCTCGTTATATGATGGTTAATTTATAAATGAATGTATGCCCTCATTAAAACTGTCTAAATTGAAGGGGTCCAGCACACAAAAACAACGACGAAACAAATAAATGATTCTCATCAAACACTGAATTGTCCTTTCGAATTGAAAAGATATTTAAAGAGAACTTAGATTTAATCAGAGATTACATCATTTGCTATTTTTGCAATCTTCAAACTCTTATAATGAATATTTTCAAAGTAAATATTTTACATATATCTTGTGGTCATAAAGTTCATGTTGTTGTTGAATATTGTTTTTACTTTTATGTTGTTTTTGTTTTTATAGAGATGATTTGACAGTTACTAACCCAAAAAGGTTTGTAAAGACCTAAAATGATCATCATCATAGTCATCAGCATCATCGTCATTCCCATTAATGTTGTTGTGTTTGTCATAACTATTGTAGCTGTTATGTACTTGAAAATTACATATTTTATATCTCCCTTACTAAAAGACTTTCATAAGCATCAGTGACCATATACTGTAAGATCTGAAAATGTTGTTTTGCCACTGTCCCCTCTATGCAGTGACAAACACCCAGCTATCCCCCCTAGCATCAGGCCATCTGACAGGGTGTGACCCAATAACAGACCCAATACTAGGCACACTTGACCAACCTCCTGATAAAGTTTCAGGGTGTTCTGTCAAAATGGTCATATTAATTACTGACAGTAGAATTAGTTTCTTGAAACCTCAGTTTCTCAAACCTCCTGATAACGCAAATGAATTATTGTTTCTATTGGATTATTTTGTTTCACTGTAGTTTTACCCCAGATTTTTTGGTTTCCCTAGCTTTGTGGTTTGAGAAATTGGGATTCTCCTGTAGTCTCTACTGGGACTTTACCATAGTTATTTAGTAAACTGTTTTAATTTGTGTTTTAAGAATCAAGACAGCAATTGAGAAGAAAGCTTGCAACTGTCTACTTCTGAAAGTCAACCAAATTGGATCTGTTACGGAGTCCATTGAAGCGTAAGTGTTTGTTTGTTTATTCATGTTCATTCTTTTGCTGCTCATTATTTCCTTAGTTCATTAATTTTCATTTTTTTATTCACTTATCCTATTATTAATTCCCTCATGCATCAACTCATTCTCTCATGCAGTTCATTCATTTATTCATTTATTTGCTTATTGCCATTTCATTCATTCTTTCATTTATTCACATATCCATCCATTCATCCATCCATCCATTCATCTATCTATAGATTAATTTATTTTGTTCATTCATTCTTTCATTCATTTATTCGTTCGTTCATTCATTCATTATCAATTAAGAGGAGATTTTTTTCAATGACGAGCAATAATGGCGAAAAGCGCCAAAAACTAGACCTTCGTGTGAGTTTTAATCCAAATTTTCGTTCTGGATTAACACTCAAATCCTTTTTCTACCGGTTAAAAACTGATGTACCAAGATAAAATACCTGTTTAAAACAGATTTTTGAATTGTACAAGACTTTTTCTTGATGTTGTGTTGGGATTAAGCTTTTTCAAGCTGAATATAAAGAAAACATACAGCAAATGAGCAAATGAAGGCCTAAACCTCATTTTTGATCCAAATTTTCGTTTTGGATTAACACTTTGATTCAACTTTCATCGGCCAAAACTACTTACAAACAACTTAAACTTTCTGACAGAAATGATTTTAGTTCTGTACAACAGCTATTCTTCAACTCAGGAGTTTTTGTCGTTCACTGCTCGAACTTGAAAAAATCCCCTCTTAATTGATTCATTCTTTCATCCGTTCATGAATCCATTCTTTTTTTCTCTTCTTCTAGTTGCAACCTTGCACAAGCCAATGGCTGGGGTGTAATGGTCAGCCATCGTAGTGGAGAAACAGAAGATACTTTTATTGCTGATCTTGTTGTAGGACTGTGTACTGGACAGGTACTGGACACTTGAGGAGGTCCCTGCAAAAACAGCACATTAGTGAGCTATGATCAAAAGTCAACTTCTCCTATGTCAATAAAGAAATTTGAGGAGGAAGTTAAGATTTGATCACAGTTCACGTTGTTTTTGTACTCATGGTTTCACTTGTTAGAGTGAATGTAGTTCTTGCATATGATTTTTAAAAAGCCAGTGCCTTGCTGTGTGATGCCATGCCGCATATAAGTGATTGGATAAGGCGTTGATGTTGACATGTTATAACAGACATTTTTGAGTCATACAAACTGAACTATACGTGTAGGTGATCAGGGGCATACATGTAGGTGATCAGGGCCATCCAGGGGGTCCAAGGAACCACTGGTCTATAAAAGTTGTTGCACAGTTATCATGCAAATTTTCTCTTCCTGTCTCTTTATGTACTAATGAAATTAATAGGTTTGAGGTCATCTTTTCAAAGCAAAAAACACAGCAAATATCTTGTAATTTCTCACACTTGATAGATCTTTATATTTCTTCAAATAAATGGCCAGACATTGATATTTAGTATGGGCTCCGAAAAGTCAACCGACATCTTTTTGAGCACTTTGAAAAAACTTGAAAATTTGTCCAAATCCATGGGTGGTCTTGGAATAATTGATTGATACATTAGTAGGGAATTTTGGGCTCTGTTCCTCCTCACTCCTGGCTACTATAACTTCCAATATTTTCTTCCATACACATCCTGGTCTCCTCTGAAAATGTCCATTTGCCTTTCTGGTAGGATATAATGGATATTTTGTGGAGTGAACATCACATATTCAAAGGGGGATGTTTTGTGCATGCTTTTCTGCAACAGCAATTTATTTGCATGTCATTCAGGGGTGAATTTAGGGAAGGAATGCAGGATGTGCACACAGGCCCTTTTCTTCTTGATGCTTTTCCAAAATATCCATTTAATGGTTGCTAATAGGCTGGCCACGTTCGAGATCTTAAAATTCTGGCTTGACTGCGAGGTTGTGATCAGATGCTACATCATGTAGATACAAAAATATGACTGTCGAGTACCATTAGTGTTACAAATAAACTGAATGTACCATGAATGACATTTAATTCTAACCAATGGCATATTTTCAGAATTTTGGTCGTAAAATTAGTTCACCACCCAATGGCATTACTATAGAATTTACACCATTGTATCTACTTACTCTCTTATGGTTTGGTGGTATTTCGATAATTTTATTCCACAAAGCTTCGATATCATGCTAGAATGATGATTATATAGAATGTGGCCTATTTCTGTAATGCTGCAGCCCCTCCTCAAGGCTTATCCTGGATCTATCCCTGTAGGTAGTATTAATGACGTTATACTAATTACAGCCATTGATATTATTTTGTTTATGTTTTGAACAGATCAAGACTGGTGCTCCTTGTAGATCCGAGAGGCTGGCAAAATACAACCAACTGCTCAGGTAACAAAATTATGCTTTAATACAAAAATAAACCAACTTTATTTATTGATGGTAACAGTAGCAACCGTGGTGTTCAATGTAAAAGACTGTAATTTAAATCTTGACATTATGGTACTGAATAAACATGACTTTTGTATGTATGTATGATGAACTTGTGGCCCTCCATACAGAGGGGATAGCACTGCTCCATAACAAAGGCTTTTATTTCTGTTTTTGTTTCTCAGCAACTTTCAGTTAGCAAAAAAAAGGTAGCCAATGATTGCCAGTCACTTGACACTTTGTGACAACACTGTCCATAATCAGTATTGTACACATATTCTGTCCAGTGGTTTGTTATAAAAACAAGTGGTTAACTTGAGATTCAAAAGTGTTGCACCTGGAACCCAGAATGGGTCATGTCATTATTTAAGCCTGGTCATGTCAAAATACATCTCTGACAACAAAATGGATATTATCATATGGCCGGTATTTGGCCCTGTGTGCGCTATTAAGAAAACCTTTGGAAAATGTGACGTCAGTAGGGCCGGACAGCTTTTCAAAGGTGGTCTGGCAAAACCTGTATCTGAACCCAGACCCGTGCACACACCAAAAATAATAAAAAATAAATAAAAATGGTGATAAAAACAGTCCTATGATAAAATGCTTATTGGCTGAGTTAGGTTGGGCTGAATGGGAAAATATTTGGCTCTTGGTCATTTGTATGGACCTCTCTGAGCTTGGTCTTTATGGCATAACCTTGAGCCAAATATTCTCCCATCTTGCCCTCGCACTCAGTCAATAAGTACATATTATCAGAAAGAAGTTGGTATTTTTTTCTGAGTTTTGATATTTTGACTGTAATGTGCTAACAATTATTTTTTTCAAGAAACTGATTTGTTGACAAGGGATTTATGTACTAACTGCTGCGTGCAGTTTGCCACTGAGTCAGTTGTTATATCTCTTTGGAAAATCTGCATTTTCTAAAAACTATAAATCCTTTTGGGTATATCATGAAAAAAGGCTTAAACATGATCAAAGCACCTGATGTTTTGTTATCACAGATATATTTTTGGCAACTCCTCTAGCTAACTTAAGGTCCAGTAACAACTTGAAATTCTTTGACTCTTCTCAAGACTAATAGATTTTTAGATTTTAGATTTTAGATTTTAGTATTTGAGGGCTACAGGTTTGTTAGTGCTATACACTATTATGTACTACCCTCTTAAAATAAAGTCTCTATCTATCTATCTATAATATGAAATGTTGTTAGAATTCTTTTAGTACTGGCAAGAAGAGACCTTCATAAGTCATTTCTTCACACTCAATTTTATTTTTAATTTTTTTTCATCTTAGGATTGAAGAAGAACTTGGAAAGGATGCACATTTTGCTGGAGAGAAATTCAGAAATCCACTGGCATAGACAACCTTGCTGTTTTGCCTTCTTAACTCAAAACCATCTTCAGTTGAGTGTTTACCTGTCTGAATAGCACCCTTAGTCATCTGGGATGCTAGTAGTGGTTAATATCATTGGAAACTTGATTTTAAAGTGTTTATGGTAGAACCCCTCCTAATCTCAAATTCTGTTAACTTTGAAATAATAGCTAAATTATGTGATAAGAAGACAAAGTTCAAAATGATCTAGGGTATAGTAAACTGTACAACAGATGTAAGTTGTGGGTAGAAATTATAATAAAAAAAGGTTTCTAAATGGAATTCAGGTGTAGTTTGGATTTAAGGCCAGTTAACACACGAGGAAGCTTGTTCCCGCAATATGCTCCTGGGTCATTTTGCACAACCAGCTAGTACACATGAGGAAGCATGTTGCAGAAGCATGCTCCCTCATATATACCGACCTTTAGAAATGAGGGAGCAAGCTCTGGGAGCAAATTTTTACATGCAGCAAGCTCCTGCAGCATGCTCTCTTGTGTGTACTGGTTGTGCAAAATGACCAAGGAGCGTGTCAGTGTGGGAGCAAACTCCCTTGTGTGTAGCAGCCTTTAGGCTGCATTGTTTATCAATTTATTATCCATGAAACAAAAACTAAATACCTTTACTAGGTTACTAGTTCTAGTGACTACCAAATTTAGCAATTTCTCTTACAAAAGACATGGTGACATTGCTATAATAAATATTAGTTAAGTTATTGGCAATTAAATGATAAGATTAAAGTGACTACTTAGTCCAGCGAGTTTCTGGGGGAATGACTATTTTTATTATATTTGTTGGGCAAGCTAGAATACACAAGAATATTGATTTCAGTGAGTACAAAATTTGGGGATTTTGAGGAGCTCCCTAGAATTCCCAAAATTATGTTGTCACTAAAAATAGTAAACCAAAGGTTATGCCACAAGTTGCCATGCATTGGGGTGGGGGTGGGGTTCCTTTGCAGGGTGGATTTAGCAGAGGAATGCATACGCCCTGCATTTTCTTCTTGACACTCTTCCAAAGTATCCTGTTGATTCTCTGGATGGTTTCCAATTTCTATAACTATGTCCCTTCCTGGATCTGCTCCTCGCAGACTGATAGATAAGCAAATTCAAAAATTAGAGTTACAGACTAAGAGTAGAGACTTCATAAATGAAGGATAGACTGCGTACAAAGAAAGAACATCTCCATATACTCCTTTCAAACTCTACTGGATTCTTGAGAGTGGTTTTTTAAGTGAGTGGTTTTTTCAAGTGCAGAACAAATATGCAGAACAAATAACAGTTTGTGTAGTCTGAAGAAGTGAAAGTAAAATGTTTTAAATATAATTTCCGTTTTTCGACATTGAAATTTTATTTTATTAAAAAGACGTGCAAACAAAGCAAAAACTTTAATAGTACAAAAATTTAATATTTTAGTAGTTTTGTAAGACATATGTAACTTTAGATTAAAAAATGTAAAAAAATCCAAAAATTAATAAAAATATATGAAACTAAACACAAGAAATAAATATTTTATGTAATTGTCAAAGCAATATAAATTTTTTTACAAATTTTCTTGTGAATTGAAAACGAGTACAAAGTTCAAATGCAATTTTTACCCACTGTCCCCTCCCTCCCCTCTCGGCGTTACACGTCCTATTCCCAGTCTTTTGGTCGTGTGTTATGCGGGGGGCTCCAGGGCTGTTGTGTGTTTCAGTGTGGGGGCAATCCTTTGCAATCTATCAAAAGACCACTCCCAGCATCTAGGCTTAGCTGATGCCACTAAAAATCTGCTTTCTACGAGCCCGAAACATCTTTCTCTTGGATTATTGACTGCTGCAGATTATCAAGAAAACCCTAACGCTCTGCCAGACTCATTGGGACGGAGTTTGAGCGAGTGTTAGATCGATCAGGAGTCTTGTTTCTCTCTGCAGCTTGCCGTCTTATTGACTTCGCTTACAACATTAGAGTTTACTGGATATAGTCGACAGGGCATTCACAATGAGCGAGCTAGAACAACTCCGACAAGAAGCTGAGGCTTTGAAATGCCAGATTCGGGTGAGTGGGAGACTGGTTTTGTTGGGGAAAAGAGGAGATCAGAAGTGAAAGTCGATTGGCGAGCGTTCGAGTTCGTTTCCAAACGATCCTTCGACTGGTCAAGGCGCTTTTCGAGCCCAGCACCGTCGAATGGCGCGCTCGAACATCGCCCCAAATCGGCTTGCTCTCCGTATTTTTCCTCCATCAAGACCTCTCAGCGTTTCATTTTGTATATATATAGGTTCTAGAATCGAATGATTCGATTCTTCTGTCCGAACGAGTGTCCAAATTTCATGTTTGCGATGACAGTTTGTGCTAAGGCGAAGACCGGCCTCAACTCGACCACCAAGACAACCCTCGAAGCATTTTTAAAATTCCGATTATTTCGCTGGAGTTTTGTAGCTCGATCGTCTTGGAGTGTAATTTTGGAGTTCGAGTCGACATTTTCAACAACGGTCGAAAAACAGAGAGCGATAGAAATAGATGAACTCCATTGTTTCTTGGAGGGCAGATGTTGTGTTGAGTTGTGGTGTGAGGAGCCACAAAAGTCGACTACATCTCTGTTATATGTTTCTTCTTTGATTGTAACGTAAACTTTGTTGACTCAACACCGAGAATTTATACATAAAATTCCCTCAGTAGACTAAGGCAATGGTCATTTCGACACTGGAAAGTGATGGTTTGATTTCAGTACAGTGTTCAATGTCGTGGTCAAATGCAACTTTGTTATATAAGCAATGGTACAACAATGATCTTTGAAGCGTTATGCGTCTAAAAACCTGTTTTCTGTATTTCTGCAGCCTATTCGTGGATCAATGTTAGTAGAATATTTTGAAAAAGTGCCTCCATGCAGAATGTGTGCCGATAGATTCAAGTGAATATCTCGGTGTTCAAACATTCGTTACTCATTGCTCTACAAAGTCATATCTTGTGATCGCAATCAACATGAAAAAATTCTAGAATACAGTAATATTCTTATTAAAGCTTTCCATCGTTGTGAAAGTTCATTCTTCATTTTTAGTTGAAATTGTAGTTTTTATTGTGCTGAATATGTTTCAAATTCTAAAATCATATGCTTTCGAATGTGGTCATTTGGCAGGCTAGGCATGCTTAGAAATTTTGTACAAAATCCATCATTTAAAAAAATGTCGATTAAAATTTGTGATTTAGAATGTAGTAATTGTTTTTCCGAATCGAATTTAGGTATAGACGATGAAATGTACAATAGAACGAATGATCGCTTCGGTCAAAACCACTGCCCCCAATCGAATCATACAACCGTTCATGTCGAGGCGTGCTCTAGCGAACTCCGTTCTCGTTCTCTCTCGTCCTCCCAGGAAATCAAACTATTTATTTTATCCCACAATACAAGGCAGTAACGAGGAGATTTTTAGGACTATGTCGCCGAAAACTTCGCCTCTCGACGCTCGAGAGAAATTTGAGCAGCAAAGTAACTTTGCTCTTTCAAGGGCGCTATAGCTCGTGTTGAATACCAAAGGTGTCGAAAAATATGGAAAACGAAAAGATAGCGTTGGACTAGAACCTTGAGAAACAGAAAGCTTTTGGTCACTTTGGTGTCTCGGTTCGGTTTTTCGTGATCAAGCGGCTGATGAAATTTGGCTGCACTGCTCAAAGTAAACAACACCGACGAAAAATAGGCAGTTGCTAAGGAAGGTTGTTGAAAAAATATCAGACAGTGTTGATCAGGTTCGAAATTTATCATTACTTCGAGTGAGTTAATGCATTCTTCCAGTTGATTTATAAGACTGCCAGAGCATTTTGATTCGACAAATAAACGAATATTCCACCGTATTCGTCGTGTAATTGTAACATTATGCTATTATGAACTTTGTTTTTTTTGTTGCTCGTTCATGACGATGATTTCTTACGAAATAATTCCACAAGCCTTTCTAGTATACATAAGAGGGTATATACGGTTTCTATGTGATTTAAAATCAATAATTTTACTTTCGAACTCTAGAGTTTTTGTGTTGAATATTCAACAACATTTACTATATTCTTACTCAATTTTAAATACTAAGGGAGTTGCCTGTTTGTTCCACCCCTAAAAGAAGAAAAATAAAAGGAAAAAAATCTCTCTGAAAATGAATTTATCATCTGTTTACCAATACCCATAAAATTAGCCTCAGCACAAGAACTTTCTAGAGTCTTTGTCCATTATGCAGTAATAGACTCGCTCTAGATTTCATTGAAATCATGCCATTTGTCTCCCTGTTATTTATTGTCCAAACTAGTTAAAAATTGTAAATTATACTCAGCTCATTGGTTTTATTCAGCATTATATTCCTGACTGCAAAAAGTTATGCCAAAAGGATGGGCTTAAATTTTTGTTGAACTTATTCAGTTCTGTGCATTATATCTGCTTAAAATTCTGCTGCTCAAGCAGTTGGATTCTGTTTTTCATTTTGTTCAGCTAGTACATTGTCAAGTTCAGTTATCCTATTTTGTGCCACTGAATTTTGAAGGCCAGAAATGCAAATTAATAGCAAGGAACAAAAGCTACCTTCATGTCAGAATACACGATGGAACATGTTGCTCCACAAGTTAATGCTTGCATTTTAAGATAGTGCTAGTTTTGACTTTATAAGTGAATGTACACTCATCTTTCTAGAGCTGAATTCTTAGTTTTTAGATATTTTAATGTAAGATTTTCCTTCAGAAAGAGAAAGTATTTTCAACATGCTTTGTGCAACTTCCTGTTCATCTTTTGTCATCAACACAAATTGATTTCTCATGAAGGATTGAAAGTTTGTTCTTATGTAATGCTATTCATGCTTTTGCTATTTTCTTTTGCTCCATTTTCTTCTCTTCTTGTTTATTCTTCGTTTTTTATTTTACTTTATTATTTTTCTAAATTTTGAAGTATTTTTTCTTTGATGAATTATTTTTGACTTGTAAAAGAGAGTACATTATTTATGTTGAACTTTGATATTTAATACTTGAAAACTGTACTGAAACTAAAATGAAAAGACCATTGTTGCCACTCCTTGAAAACTGCAAATTTACATTTCTGGTCATGATTAGTTTGTGTTCCAGTTTAACAGTTGTGGAACAGTGAAGTTTTGTTCCTTAAAATAGTCCTTTTCCTTCTGTTTTACATCTTCTTTTACCAAGAAATTATTGCTGAAAATTTCTCAAAAGAGCTACTCCTTGCCATGAATACCACTACATCTTATTGTATACTTAAAAACCTGTACAAGCATTATAAAATTTTTTTTTTTATGATTAAATTTCCATTTTGGGTGTATTACAATGTTAACAATGTAGACATTTTTAGTCTTAGTTTTGTGGTTTTGAGGAATGGATCTCGTCTCTTCCTCATCGGTAAACCTTGCCTATTCCAGTTTGTAAAATATTCTGTAGTTCCTCTTCTTGCTCAGCTATGATGAAGTGTTAAGTTTATTGATTAATTGCATATAATTATAGGTATATGCATGTATATGTCGTAAGTTAATTAAATTGTTTGTGTATATGAGATCTGACTCATAGCAATGTGTACTTGTAAAATGCTGGATACAGCTCTGTGAGTATTTAAATTTCATGAAAAAATAGAAGCAAAGTAGCCTGTCATCTGGAAGTGAGAAAATTTTAAGTGATTTTTATCTTGATTGTTAGAGAACAGTAACTTTAAAAACACTTAACTGCCTATAACTAAGAATGATAATACAATACTTCCCTATAGTTGAACCTGTATATAACAGCTCTGTATAAAGCAATCGCCCTTTAGAAGCAGCTGTCACTTATCAATTTTCAAAAAGATCACACTATACATTAGGGACACCTGGATTAGATGGTAAAGCTGTTTTACTGCATTTTCAAAATAGGCAAACTCAGACATCCAAACAATCAACTGGATTTTGTCAATTTGGCTTCCACCAATAAATTATGATCAAAATAACAAACATTGATCTCAAAGCACTCCTAATATCTACCAAATAATCCAATATGATCTTTTGATAAGATACTATGCCTCAAATAATAATTTTCTTCTGTATTTCTTCATTATTTTTATTTCTAATTTTGATTGATGAAAGTGAAATCAACAAACTGTAGCAGAGTGACTATCGGTATTTGCATGATTTTGAAAATTGCATTAAGTGCTCAGTAGGCAACTTCCTGTTCTTTCCAGGAACAGATGGTTTGACAGTATTTGCTATTTTATACTTTGTATGATACATGTTACTGATAGTTTCTTCTTGTCAACTAGGATGCAAGGAAAATTGCTGCAGACACAACACTTCTACAAGTTACAGCTACTGTTGAGCCAGTAGGCCGGATACAAATGAGAACACGCAGAACGCTGCGTGGACATCTTGCCAAAATATACGCTATGCATTGGGCTTCTGATTCCAGGTAGGTTGGTTGAAAACTGAAAACATTTTGACATGCACTTTCTCTTTCTGCTTAACATTTAAGGAAGTATTATTTTCTAAAAGCTAAGTTGCATGTTATCTTTATTTTTAGAATAGAAATAGTCAGAATAATTTTGATTGGAAAAGTAGTAAGGCAGAGTCAGATATTGTATTATTAAGGCTATTAATTTATGAATTCAACACCAGTTGATCAATTCATTCATACATTTGCTTGGTTCATTCATATATTTATTTATTTACAGAAATTTAGTGAGTGCTTCACAAGATGGCAAGCTTATCGTATGGGATTCTTACACAACCAATAAGGTGGGATAAAATTCTATTCTATTCTCACAAAAACTTGACAAGTTAAAAATCCTTTATATAGTGCTACAGTGCATAGTTTCTGTAAATTCTCCCTCAAATTTCTTTAATAACAGAGGAGAAGTTGACTTTCGATCACAACTTACTTGCAATGATTTTCCAACCACTTTTTTTAATTATAGCGGAGCACCATACCTAAGAAAAAATGGTAACCCATCGAGTTGATTTTTCATGGACACACAGGGAGCCCAACGGCTGTACGTCCGTCCGTACATACGTACGTCCGTGTACATCGCGATGCTGATTGGCTGATTGCTTTTTGGCGCCAACTTGACGCGCGCTGACACTTTGAAAACTGAAAATTTACAAGTTTCCTTGCAGTTTTAACTTGCAAAGCTTAAAAATAGTATTCTCGAAACCTCGTAAAAATTTAGCGATTTTGATGAACATTAATCTGTGCCAATCTTGACAGGTTAAAGCGAAAAAAACCGTACGTTTGAATTTTTTTCGGGCCTGGTGTCGTTTCAAAAACTGCTCGAAAGACGAAAGACACAGAGGATATTTTCAAAGTTGAACGACTTTTTAGTTGGATTCGTAGTTTAAAAAAATTCCTCATAATGAATGAGTCATTGAGGATCGTGTATTCTTCGTTTCGTGAAGATGCCTTCAGTAAAGCTGCTTAAAAATCTAGCCAAAGTTGGAAATAAATCAAGAATCGTCTGCATTGAGCGTGAAACAAGGACCAGTATGCTTCGAAAAGACAACAAGGAAAGCACTTCAAGGTAAAGACCCTGGCCAGAAAATGATATCAAAAAGTCTCTTGTACCTATATTTGATCTTTTATCTTTGATTTGGGATTGATGACTTAAAAAAAACCTTTTATGCACGTTGAACTGTGGCCAAGTTTAAAGAAACACTCGATCAAGCCTTACATGAAATGTACAACGACATTTTGTTTTACGGTGAACTTTTTGTCATGATTAGTGTAACCTGGAAGAGAGAATTCTTGTTTCGTGTAAAGACAACTATTTATCAGTGTCATTCTACTCTACATAATACAAAAAAAAAAACAAGATGCCACAATACTGACAAGACAGAAAAATCTAAATATAATTTTCTGCAATGTCTAATTGTTTAATTGAAGGATGTTGAATTAGGTTCAGTATTTATGTGAATGAAATCAGTTTGAGGGATTTTTGCATCCTATTTCTGAGAATTATGAAGCACTACTACTAAGTCAATTATAAAATCTGACACAAATATCTGAATAAATATCACTATCAATGGTCACTGAGTTGAAAGCCTTATAATTCTCAGGAGACTGAAGGGCAAGAAATAAAGCTTGATCTATAGTCTTTATTGCAACTTTTACAACAAAATGCAATCTTTGTTTGCCTATTACCACAGCAAGCCCAATTCATTTGAATCAAAAACGTCAAAATAAAACAAAGTATTTAAAATTATTATTATATTTAAATGGGAGCTCCGCTATTAGGTAGTACCTAATTTTTATATTAGCATTTTTGGTAGGCTGAATGTTGGTTAAAATTAGACAGAGGTCCATCATTCCATAAAACATTTACAATAACAAGTGTATATAACTATTGTTCTTGGCAGCTCAAACAATAGCTACTAGTATAAGTTTTATAGGGTTGACCCCAGGACCTATACTTTTAAAATAAATAACTTCACAGCACAGTGCATACATGTTTGCAAACACCTATAAATGTCAATAATGTTGCTGCTACATATATGAGGGCGTTTGTTGGGGAAAATTGTTACTTGTGACATGATTTCAAAGGAAGCTTCAACGGTATTCTGTATTTTTTCAGGTTCATGCTATTCCACTTCGATCAAGTTGGGTAATGACGTGTGCATATGCACCATCAGGGAGCTATGTTGCTTGTGGTATGTGGTGTTTATTTGTGTTTCCTTTGATTCTCTAATTGCATAGTTACTTGTGTCTTCTCGAAGAAACCATTTTATGATGGAAAGCGAAGTGCAGTGTTAACCATTTTGGTCCCAAGATTTAGTGATACAATACAAGGCTGATGCCTGAGAAAGTTCTTGGATCCATTTGAGCCTTCAAAATTGGAGTTAAGAGCTGAGCCATTTGTTCAGTCTCCTAGAACAAAAATTTGGTCACCCAAACATGTAGTGAAGGCACTATTAGCTATAGACCACCCATTACGCAGCAGTCTTGTGATATAGTAATTATTCACCTTTGTAAAAGGAGATTTCATAGGTTAGCCCTATCAGGAAATTTCCTTTTACAGACACAAACACACTGCAGACTATGAGGAGTAGTCCAGGGTTCACACACACCAGGAAACTTCCTGAATAGTGCCCTAATGGAAGGTTAATGTGTAATAAGGAGAGACGGGGCCTACCATCTGATACTTCCAAGAAAGATGCCTTAATTCCATCTTTCTTTCTTTCATTTTTTTGTTCGTTTTTTGTTCTTTCGTTCGTTCTTTCTTTCTTTTTCACCAGTAAGTAAGTAAATAATCAGGAAATTCAAGATTTTTTTAACAATCACAATTGTTTTTTTTTTTTGTTGACTGTGGTGGTGTTTGTGTTTTCAGGTGGTCTGGACAACATCTGTTCTATTTATAGTCTCAAAACCAGAGAAGGCAATGTTCGTGTAAGCAGAGAACTACCCGGACATACAGGTAATGATTGGGAACATTTATAACAAAGACTTAGAAAGACCCTTATTGACTCACATCTTTGTCTTCTCCTTTCATTTCTCTCTCTCTCTCTCTCTTTTTCTTTTTTCTCTTTCTTTCTCTGTCATTTTACTTTCATTGTTGTTCATACATTTTTTTCTTAGTTGTTCTGTGTTACCTCTTTCTTTCCTTTTTTTTTCCATCTCTCTCTCTCTCTCTCCCTCTCTCTCTCTCTCTCCCCCCATTTCATTTTCCTATTCTTCTCAAGGTGTTCCCATTCCTTTCCCATAAGTCATTTTTCTGTGTTGTTGTTACTTTGGCATGTTTTCATCATTTACTTGATAGTAAACAATCTAATATCCTTAGATTAATTTTTCAAGTGTTTATCCTGTAGATGGACCTTGTTGACAAAGTAGTTCATGTTCAAACAGTCCTAATACAGGAATCCACAAATCTCGGTTTAAATTTCATTTGAATAAGATTTTTTTGCCTTTGTTCTTTAGCTTTTCTAACACAAAAATGACCAATTTTTCATTGTAATTATTATATGTTTATAAAGGTGATCTTTTCTTGCTTTTTCAGGTTATCTTTCATGTTGTCGTTTTCTCGATGATACTAGGATAATCACTAGTTCTGGAGATATGACATGGTAAGATTCACAAACCACAACTGTATCCAGTGGTAACCTCTTTGCTAGCCTTGCTTGCCTAGCCAGCTCCTTGCAAACAAAGGAACATTTCCTCAAACTGTTGATTGCTAATCCTTGTAATGTTTTGTTTAATAGTGACTGTGGAAGAACTATTCCACCACGTTACTGTCTCTAATCTATGAGATTAATGATTAATTGTTTTCCATGCACAATTGATTCAAATGTGTGCTTTTTTTTTTTGCATTACACTGTAAGCATTGTTATCTTATGTAGTTCCTGTTGTACATTTTTCAATTGAAACATTGTTTTGTATCATCTTTTTGCTGACCACGGGTTTGGAACTTGAAAGCTTGGAATAAATCCATAAATAATAGCACTAGAATGAATCATGTGCTATTCAATTTTGTGTTGTACTTATTTTCAAATTGTTCATAAGTTATTTCAATGTTTTTATTATTTCCTTGTTGAAATAATAGACATTGTCTAGAGTTTAAGCATGATTTAATCATCCTTCTACTGTTTTTGATTTACAGTGCACTGTGGGACATAGAAACAGGCCAACAGACAACAACTTTTACTGGTCATACTGGAGATGTAATGAGTTTGTCACTGTCTCCTGATGCCAAAACCTTTATATCTGGTGCATGTGATGCATCAGCTAAGGTTGGTTGAGTTTACATTTAAAGGGGGTCCTTGCAGGAACAAAGTTCAAACGCTGTACTTTCCATGTACCATTCTCATTTCAAATTCTACTTGAAGCCATTTTTATTCAATTGGTTCTGGTACGCTGTATACCAGGGTCATTGTACAGCAAGCCTGAAGTTCCAATGAAAGCTATTTAGATGCCCACATTTCCATTTGTACTCATTTGCAATGATTTGGTATGGTGCATGTTTGGTACTGTATCTGAACTAGGCCTAAGTGATGTCCGATCAAGTTTTAGTTCCTCTTCAATAATATTTGCATTTCTAAGGAGAATTCAGAGTTTGATCAAAATGTCACTTTGTTTTTGCATTGACCTCTTATTTGACAGTTTTAAAGCAATGCAAGGTTAGAATTTGAGTGTATTTCAGCATCTGCCTAAGAAGCTTCTACTCCTGGGGCCAAGGGGTGAATAGCCCTATCCAGTGGATAAATCCTTATCCAGCAGATAAAATCCATACAAAATCTATACAGTGGATAACTCTTATCTGGTGGATAACTTTATCCAACCTTCAGTACAACCCGGCCCTGGTTGTAATACATGATTTTTAAGTTCTCATTCACCAGTAGTCTCATTGCTAATCCTGAATGTCAACCTCATTACTGAGACATGAGATGGTGAATATATTGATCACTTTCTACTGTGACGACAACATTATGCCACATTTAGGACACCATTTCACAGGTTGTCACATCCTCTTATAACATTGGTGATGTCAACAACCATTTTGAAGATCATTCATCAGCATCTCCTTTATGTTCACGACCCCACAAGCTTCTTAGCGTTATCTAATTATCACGTACAAATAAAGATTATGTATGTCTGTATGTATGCTGCATCCTGTTTGCTAAATCTGTTATCTAGTGTGGTGTAACATTTGCAAAATGGTTTTGAATGATCTACATAATTATGTACAGTCCCTACAAAAATAAAAAGCAACTCTACTGAACAAAATAATAATATCAAAAAGAAGACCTAGTTTCAAGCAGAGAAAAAGATTTCATGAAAAATTCTTCATATCAGAAATGTGCTTATTAAAGTAAAAGATATATATGGGAGGATACAGTCTTCTAAAATCATTTAAAAATAAAAAATCCCTTAAAATGATAGATGATATAGGAGTGCTTAATCAATTTTGTCTTCATCCACAGTTGTGGGATATTAATGATGGAATGTGCAAGCAAACCTTTACTGGTCACGAATCAGACATCAATGCTGTCGCAGTAAGTACTGTTCCTTAAAATACTATAACTCTCAAACAAATGGTAAAGATCTTAATGCTTGAGTACTAGAATGATATGAACAAGGAGCTAAAATGGGGTCTAAGGTACCCAAAATGATACCTCACCAAAGGGCTGGGACAAGGGCAATGACAATTCTTTTATTTGCACCTTTGTTTTTACAAAAAAAAATCTATGTAGAAGTATGAACCCTTTTAGCTAAGGTGCAAGCTAAATGGAAATAACCATAGGGGCTAAACAAGCCATTCAGCTCTTTAAAGTAATTAAAAAGTGTTTCAATATGTTTCTTATGTTTCTTTACCATAAGTGTACACACTAATGAATATAAAATAAATGTTATAAATATAAGGAAACGCATATATGTAGAATATATGGGAGTGGAGATTGCAAAGAATTATCACTGATATAATTATTTATTTTCAGTTTTTCCCTAATTCTTTTGCCTTTGGCACTGGTTCTGATGATGCAACTTGTAGACTGTTTGACATCAGAGCTGATCAGGTGAGTCTCAGATCACAAAACACTCATTAACAACCCCCCCTTCTTCCCCATGCCTATAACAGGTACAAGCTTGAAGTTCAAAATTTTGGCCTCCTTTGATTTATTTGCAGACTTTTTGTCAGATTGCCACCCTCAAAGTAGCATTTGCATGTTGCTGAGATAAGATTTCTGATTGGATAAAGGCTGTACAATAATGGTGGTCATATGTTTGAGCTGTGTGAAGGGTGTGTGCCCTAAAGGGAATGTGGGGTGGGGTTCATGATGATGATGTGGTGGTGTTCATAATGATTATGATAATTATGATGGTTGTGATGGTGATAATGGTGGTGGTAGTGTTGGTATAATGATGGTAATGTCCATTATACAATAAGTACATTGATAAGTCATTGTAGAACAGTTTTTGCCTGACTGTGATTTAAAGATGGTAGAAATTAAGAATGTTTTGTTAACATCACAGCATTGGCACAGTCTGTTTCACACAAAAACTGCTCTATCTAAGAGAATTTTCTAACCAAAACATTTTCCATCAACAGGAATTGGTCATGTACTCACACGATAATATCATATGTGGCATTACTTCAGTAGCATTTTCAAAGAGTGGTCGCCTCTTGTTGGCTGGCTATGACGACTTCAACTGCAATGTGTGGGACACCCTCAAGGGTGAGCGTGCCGGTGTCTTGGCCGGTCATGACAACAGGGTTAGCTGTCTTGGTGTGACAGATGATGGCATGGCTGTCGCCACTGGAAGTTGGGACAGTTTCCTAAAGATCTGGAATTAGTAAAGATGCAAGGAAATAGGGAGATGTCTTTAGTGTTTATATTTTATATATTGTCAGTCAGTTTTCCTGCCATAAGCGGCTGAGTGCCAAAAGCTGGAATTTGACCCTGATCCCACAATGCATTGCAAGAGGAAAATCTATTGCCCAGACTTTTTTGATTTTGGTGTTAAGGGTTGCCAAGTTGTTAAGGTTGGAGACTGAAAAGGGTTAAAGAGATATAATGTAAAGAAAACACAAGCAACACAACCAAAACAAATTGAAACCCCTTTTAAAATTATTATCTTATCAAAATCACTCCAAAAGAAACTTAATATACCATTCTATTCCTTTTTTGCTGTTTGTTTCTGATTCTTTTGAGAGATGTCTAAGGGTTAACTGCCTACATTTGTCGTAGTTATATTCCTGTAATTTCTCTATGATCTGTACAAAATCCCAAGTTTTGGGATGTAGATGTTTATTGGTTTAAAAAGGCTACCTTCAAAAACCAAAATTATAGATGTTTAAAGTTAGCAAAGAAAAATCTTATGTAGCAACATTGTTCATGCTTTTCAAAAATGGTTCCTGTGTCTTTCCTCTTCACAAAGGCTGCTTCAGAAACCCAAGGTTTTGAAGTCAAGACTACAAGCTTAGCTTAAACCCTGAGTTTCTAAAGTTTTGAAATTTAAATTGCTGGAATTGATTCTATCTTTCTTTTTTTGCCTACATAGCAGGCAACCTCCTTAGCTTGGCACACGTTACAATCACAAGCAATACATGTATGCAGACTCAGTAATGTACTGCTGATAAGTAGTGCTTTAATTACTCAAAGCTATGAGATGAATGAAAATGAGTCTCTGTGTATTTCTTGTCTTTGTAACCATGTCTAGGCCAGGAAAGCTGAGTCAAAATAATGTACAAAGAATTTCAGAATAAAATTCCTGCAAGTTTCAATATGAGGAATTAAGACACAGTGGCCAAAAATGTAACCAGAATCCGTTAATTCCCACGTGCTCTGTATATGTGTTAGTCTATCTGTTGTTGTGTCTCCATTCTTTGTAACCATATAAGCTGTGTACATGTGAATAAGATATCACTAAGGTCCACAAGTTAAGTGTAAAAATTGACTCATGAACTGATGATAATTATGGTAGATAGTCAATTAGAGTTATTTAGCGTTTTAGGTTTATATAACGTACTCTTATCGTGTTAACAGAATAATTCGCGTCGTTTACCGACTTTATATTATTTGTGAAAGATGAAAATAAAGATGATGCGTTCCATGTACCATTACGAGAGTCGTATTTTATTGGGGGTGTTTTTACCCCCATTGGGTGTGGTTAGTACTGAACTCTTACCAAAGGGATGGGAGAAATCCTGGCCCTCCCTCCAGTCCCCTCTCCCAGCCTACGTGTTTCGATATATATACAAACCAAATTACCCATATAGGACCAGTTAAACCCTGCATTGGAGTGTGCGTGGTCTGGCCTATTCCCATGTTAATAAAAAGGACATCTCTGATATCTTTCACCTGAATAGAGTTCTGAAGAATTACATACTGATAAATATTGTTTTGATATTGAGTGATTTCGATAAACCTGGGCATTACTAATGAAGCGAATAAAAATTGTTAGGTGCTAAATGTTTTGTCTTTGGTTTCTTTGCATCTAGTAAACATTAACAGCTAATTACAGTAATTAGTATTGCCCAGGTTTAAGAGTTTAGACCATGCAACAATTGAACATTTGAATCCCTTTGAAAGTCTTGAACAGTACGCTCCCAACTACAAACATATTGTTGGCTACGTCATGATGGATACGTTTGAACACCTTGATTAGTGAAAAAGAGAAATTGCATGTGGAGGGGGCGAGTCGGTTGACGTAGAGACGTTCGCGACCGGCAAACTCTAATCACGTCTTTTTCCTTCAAACTTTTTATGGAAGGATCATCATCATAGACGTGTGTGGACCCTCTCTCGTTTAAAACTGCTTGTGCGTTATATGAGGTAACGCGAGAATAGGAATTTTTTGCAAGAAAAAGAAGTGCACTGATAGAATTTTCTTTTAATGGATATTTAATATATCGTAAAATAAAATTATGTGTAAATAGTTCGAGATAGATGACGACAGACCATTTTTGTTATGCATTATTGTAACCATGGTTTCCTGCATACTTGTAACCGGTTAAACTTGTGTATTTTGGACAATGAAAGTTTTCTTGGGACCTCGTAAATACGTAAAATAAAAAGGGGGGTCACCAACTTCGTTGCTGAAATCATAAGGTTAACTTTTGAAGGTCTTTCAAGGCAAACGTGACAGTGCATGACTAATTCCACTTGATGTCACGCAAAAGTGATTGATTCACGTTCTTGTTGAGTTTTCGCGAATTCACAGAACTTGCAGGTATCAAAATAATTATAAAAAGATATAAGCATCCTTTATTTATAATGCATAAACAAATTATAAAGAAATGGCTTTTTAGTTCGTGAAAAAAAGTGAAGTTTTAGAAAATATTTCTCACTGAGCGCGCGCAGTCGATGACGGCGTACGTGATAGCGCGCATAAATTAACCACTTCATGGATAACCATCAAAATGATGATTTTTCTCTTTTTCTATGTCCTTTATAAAAATTAAGGCATTTTTGACTTGTTTTGGCGCTTTGAAAGTAAAACCAATCGTCACGCGCGTCACGCCATACGAATCGAAAGAGAGAATGCGCAGATGAAATGCACAGAAACAATATGGCCGTGAACGTCCTTACATCCCTCAATTCACTCAATTAGCATGGAAATTCTGCAGGCTCTTTTTATGGCACGCTGTATGAGAAGCAGCTGTAGGGCCGGCTACTGGTCTCGGGGGAACACTTGGGCCCCGCTTCTCAGAGACCCGATAACCGTGGCACCGCATGCACGGTTACGGCAGGAATTTAGAATGTTTCTGTAGACATCACGGCACGGTCACGGGGCACGCGGCGCCGTCCGTTTCACACTCATCAAATCTGTTCTTATCTGCCCTAAAGAATAGAAACTGAAAATTAAGTGCGTTTCGAGAAACACCCGTAAACTTTATTGTGTAAGTTAATGGGCCCATAAAATTATCGGGTCTTTCGAGAAACGTGCCCCAACTAGTCCAACTGCTTGGTCAGAAAATGGTTGGGTATGTAGACTCGATCATCTGTAGCTCAGTTTGGAAATACCTAGCTATACGGAAAAACTTTAATAACGATCTCTAGACAGGAAAAATGTTTTGGAGGATTTTCTTGTTATCAGAATAAAAAAATTGCGAGCCTAATAAGAAGCCGGATCCTGTATGTCGCGCGCAGCGGTGCACGCCACTAGCTTTCGGAGCCCTGCCCTCACCTTACTGGTCAGCCATATTTTCTGTCATTCGGTGTTATCTGCCACAATTCATGCAAACGCCTAAAAAGGGAAGGCAATGTAAAAAGAATAAATGAACGAACGAATGAATAAATGAAAGGGATGTTGAAAGAAATTAAAGAAGAAAGAAGAAATTAAAGAAAGAAATTAAAGAAAAATACAAAGAGAAAATAAAGAGATCCTATCTACAATATAGAGCTCTAAGATGAATGGCTTTTCCAAGCGGCAACAAGTCTCAATGCAATGATTTTTCGGTTATTTTCTGATAGACCTGATATCCCCTGAGTAATTTCCACGCCCCGCCCCTTTCTCTTGCACAATTACGTCACAAACGCGTCGATACCACAACTTTGCTGAGACTCTCGCTATGGCGAAGAAGTTTGATCTGTTCTTCAAGCTCTTACTAATCGGTGACAGTGGTGTAGGAAAGACTTGTATTATATTTAGATTCGCTGACAATACCTTTAATCCGACCTTCATATCAACAATAGGAATCGACTTTAAAATCAAGACATTGGAAATCGGTAAGTCGAATGGTCTGATACTGCGCTCGACTGGATACTAAATGTTTGACACTGAAGTACTTTGGCTTGTCCTTTAGTAAATATATTTTGTAAACACGTTGTAGATTGTCCAATATTTCGTCCTGTTCCATATACTATATTCCCAGAGTGATGAATTTAAAAATATACCCGGATTCGAAATGAAATTTACAGCACACATGCGAGACATGCAAACACTGAGCTTATTGACCCTGTCAGTGTATTTACCGAGCATTGAATTTGTATTTATTTTAAGTTTGTATTATTTATTCTTCAAAACTGTAGCCGCATCGTTGTAAGGTGTGGAGGTTATTTCAGCATCCGTTTTCCACCTTTAAAGCGAAGATGGATCGAAAACTACGGCCAGTGTAGTTTCGCTTCACCAACACTTTCATGGCTTCCGTTTTGAATGAATTCCCATGGTTGACTTCTTTAGCCAAAACTATTACTCCCTAGTGTCTCGCCCAGATTAAACATTATTTTCCACTCACTTTGGCAAAGTAGAGCTGATTTTTGTCTTATAACAAAATCAGATAACTTGAAATATTTTTAGACAATTTAGTAGAACAATTTTAATATAGAACCGGATGTAGCTCGATTGGAACGATAAAATCATTATATTTTTACTGATAGAGCTATTACTGTAATTACATTTCCCTCGAGAATACGACTATTAACAGATTTTGAGCAGTGTTAATTCAAGGGAATCCGACTTTGGTCTTAAAAGTCGAAGAATTAATATATTTTTACTCTGCCAAGCCCCAGCAGTGGAACATAATATATATTTATATTTATCTTTGCATAAATTTACCGCCGAAGTTTAATAAATCGACAAAATTCATTACACCAGCTTTGTTGATACTACCGTTCATCTACATTTCTGCAGTCTGACTTTTTTCGATTTGAAATATCTTTCAAAATGAGTAAACTAGAATACAAACCGTAGTATAGTTGTATTTTGACGTAAATTGTTGTTCATGCTAATTGTAACATGTAGACCCCAATTAACCTAGCGATGTAACTGGTATTTCATCAACCGACAAACTGATATAAAGATAAACTTTGTGGTAGAGCAAAATCAGTCTCTTTCTTTGTCTCTTTCTTTCTTTCTTTCTTTCTCTCTCTCTCTCTTTGCATTCCTTCCTTTCATTATACAACATTATATTTTAAAGAATAATTTCTCGAAATTGATTACTTTTATTTTGAATATTAATTGTGCAGAAGGCAAGAAGGTAAAGTTACAGATATGGGATACAGCAGGACAAGAAAGGTACATGCATTCTCATCATTTCAGTTCATTTTTCAATTTGACCAAGTCAAATAGGCCAACAGAAGAACTAGTTTATCATATGGCCATCATAGTTTATAATGACCATATTGTGAAGGTTAATTCGTTAAATCTCATTTGAAACTCATGTTTCAGTTTCAGTAAATATATTTTGGTACTCAAGTGTATTAAGGCTTGACTATTATGCAAATTAGGAAGTAACCATTTTCGCTCATAAAACACGGAGGTTTAAAGATATCGCAAAGATTTCTTGGGAGATGATGTAGATCCACATTATGAAGACTTTCATAGTAATTTTTTTTCAATTCATTGGTCACGTGACCTTAAGGCTACAAAAACGTTTTTTTGAAAATGGGGTACACAGTGACCTCTTTTCTAAAATATCTCTTTCCACAGAGTATTTTTTCAATATTAAAAGACGTTGTCGGAAAGAGCATAAAAAAAGAAATAAAATAAGATATAAATTGTTTAAATCGAAGAAATCTTTGTGTACCCCATTTGTAATCAAAAATTCCAATAAAATAATTCGTTGTAATATGTCACGTGACACTCCCTCAAAGTTTAAAATCTCACATAAAGTTTCGACTCATGTATATTCGACAAAATGTATGATTTTTTTTAAAGATTCTGATAAACAACAGACCACGATCATTTTAAAACCTATATTTTCGAAAATCGGGCCTAAGTCAAGCCTTAATATACTTGAGTATTCTGAGTTCTTTCAGTAATCGCCAGGCTCTTAAACTAGCTGTATATTCAAGTCCTGGTTTTCTATAATTTCGTCCTAGTATTCCATTACCATGACCAAATATTTTCACAACTATATATATACCCACAGTCACTCCAGCTGGCCAAAAGACACTTATTGTGTATCCCAGGTATCATGAGTTCAATTTAATAGTCTCTGCAATATATAGATATGAATATGACTTTCTGTTGGTTGTTTGGGTTGCCTGTGGTGGTCACTCACTCTCTTTGGTGGTCACTGATGCAAAGGAGCAAAACTATGACTGATGGAATCAGTCTATAGAGTCCCACTTGCAGTATTGTAGGGCCTTTTCTTTAATAGATTATCAGATGATCGTCATTGTACTTCCTCCCCCCTGGGAGAAGGAAAATAAAGGAATTGGGATTGATGGCTATGCCCTGGTTCCTTTCCCTCTTTTTTATGTTCAGTTAGAGCAGATTTTGTATGAGTGTGAAAAACTATGGCACGGTTACAGCATGGCATGGACACAGCATGGCACGGACACGGCACGGAACCTCGTCTACTGATTTCTTTACAAATTTACAAAGGCATCAGCAGGCAATTAAGGTTGCGTGCCGTGTCCGTGCCGCGCCATAACCGTGCCATAGTTGTTCACACTCATAAAAAATCTGCACTATTCTGACTTTCATATTTTTTGAATATTTTTGTCACTGTTTTTTATTTGAAAAATAGTCTAGTTGCCAAGAGATCAACAAATTCATATGTTGTTTCTAGGTTCCATACCATCACAACCTCATATTACCGAGGGGCCATGGGTATAATCCTGGTCTATGATGTCACCAATGAAAAGTCTTTTAACAATATTTTCAAATGGCTAAAGAAGATTGACGATCATGCAAATGAGGATGTAAAAAAGTAAGTACCCTTTGAAAGGTTTCATGTTGGTAACAACCTCAAAGTTTGACACACAATGTAACTTTTCTGCAAAAATTCACACCACAACATGGGTTGCAATTTGTGTCCACAACATTGTAGAAAAAGTTGTACAAGCAGAACTAGAATAATACTGCAACTGTTGTGCAGCAGAACTAGAATGATACTGCAACTGTTGTGTGCATTCAGGGACTGCAGAGAACCTTGAAAAGTGGGGGGGGGGGGGGGCTGGCATTTGAAAATATAATAGACTACCCCAGTCAAAAAACAGCACATTTGACTAATTAGCACAGAAAGTCCCCCCCTCCTCATCTCTGTGGTCCCTGGCATTGGCGCTGCAAGGGGTAAACTCATTGTTGCAGAAAAAGTTGCGAGAAAAGTTGCATTGTGCATGTCCACACCTACTGGCCTGCCCTCCCCTCCCAGTCCAGACCTTAGATGTTCTCTGATCAAAATGTAATTTCTCCTTTGTAAATAAAATTTGGTGAGAAGTCTATTTTTTGGCATGGAAGCCTATAATATTATTGCTTGAGAAATTATTAAATCCAAAATGTTTTCTTCTTCCTTTTGCTTTATTTTCCCTTCACCTTGTTTTGTGTTTCCATGACAACAACATTTTTGTCATCCAACTAACTTATTGTGTACTTCTTCTAGGATGCTAATTGCCAATAAATGTGATGTAGAAGATAAACGTGTCATTCCAGTAGAAAGAGGACAACAATTAGCTTCAAATCATGGAATTTCATTCATGGAAACTAGTGCCTTGGCAAATATTAACATAGAAAAAGCATTTGTGACTCTGACACAAGAAATATTACTTGCAGTCTGTCCACCAGTGGAAGAAGAAACAGAAAAACAACATAAAGGAAAAAAGAAAAAAATGAAGTTAAAAAAAGGAGAACGATCACACGGAAGGTGCTGCTAGCATTGGGACAGTTCTATTTAGCAGCTGTTATTTCAAATGCATAAGAATTAGCTGAACACTGTAAAAATGTGAAAAGTTTCTAGGGAGTTTCTTCCCTCATTGGCCACAGCATTTTACTGCACCAATTTTCAACCTATCAGAAGTGAATGTCCCTGGTTGAGCCAATCAGAATTGAGTATTTTGTGCATACGCATCGACCAATCATCATTGATTGCTTCTGTGTGGACCAATCCCAAATGACTATGTAGATTTTGGTTGCACCAATCAGAACTGAACTAGGTCTTTCTTCTTACACATCGACCAATCACCAATGTTTGCTTCTGGAGGAAAATTTTTATTTTGTTGTACAAATCAGAAACAGTTAAATTCGTAAGTTCAATCAAAAGCTGAAAAAGACACTTAGGGACCAGTCATTATTTACAGGGAGGGGGGACTGGTGGAAATATGGGGGGCCCATCATTTTTCATGCACACACTGCATTATTGTTATAAGAGAATGTATGTGGAAAGGGGGGGGTGGGGCCATCAAAAATTGTGCATCAAATTTCTCATTTCCACCAGCCCTCCCCCCCCCCCCCTGTAAATAATGACTGGTCCCTTATTCAGAGCCTTTTTTTTTCTCTGTGTTTCGATAAAAAATTAATTTACAGCATGAAATTCATAATTGATAGATAGATTACATAAAATTTTTACATCTGTTTCATTATTGTTTTGTTTCTATGCAAAAAAAATTGGCAAAAGAAATATTATAGTATTTGTAAAATCAATTGAGAAACTTAAGGCTTCCCATACGTTGTAGCATACGAGAGAACCTTCAAAGGTTAATTGTTTCAATTTCAACTGGTTTTCTTCTGTATTTAAGTCCCGGAGTGCATGTCCTTTACGTTCAATTTTGCAGCAACGTGTACATACGTTTCCAATATATGCTTGAAAAAAATGGTCGGCAAGATTGAATTTGACCAGTTTTACATTCAGACTTCATTGGGCCATTTTCGTGCATTGTTGCTTCAACTTAACTCTTCCTTAATGCAACTTTATTTCCAATATATAGATTGGTTTACAAATAGAGCAATAGTGTAGATCATGAACAGAGTAAATAATGTACAGAAATAGATAATTAAAAATGTGGGTACCACGCCTACAATTGCAGGGGTGCAACTCTAAGAGGCTGGCTGCATGGGTGCGCGATTGTTGGACAGTTTTTACCAAACAATAATGCAATGGGTTAAAAAAGTCCACATTAAATTAATCGTCAATTTGTAACAGTGTCATTTGTTCATTCTAACGCGTCAGCGGCGTATATCAACTGATTTGCATTGCATTTTGAAGTTCAAAACGATCCAGGGACATGAATTTAGACACGAAGGAAAAGGTTACAAATTAAGTTATAGAAAAGGTCTCGAGGCCGGTAAAATTCATCATAAATTTATTAATATTCTTCTGTCTTTCCAGAAAACTATTTATTAACGTTGACTTTACTAGTATAGGCGGTGTTACACGAGACGATTTTTAACGACGATTTTCAGCGCAACGGCGTTGCGTTAAAAATCTTTCTCGTGTAACATGACAATTGGAACGATTTTCCTTGCAATTTTCGCTTCGGCAACGCGTTACGAGTTTTTGAATCCAAGTCAGAAACTCGCAACGCAAAATTTTGCAAGTTGTTGCAACATTGCGCGGAAAATCGTCGTTAAAAATCGTCTCGTGTAACACCGCCTTTAGCGCAACTGTGATTCGAAATGAGATAGCATCGAGCATGTTACACGGGACGATTTGTCGCGCAACGATCGTAGCCTCGATTTCAATGTAAAAAACAAACGGAATTCTGGGAAGGCATTGCGCTAAAAATCCTCGTTGGACATGTTACACAACACAACTTGAGTGAAATTCGTCATTTTGCGTTGCGAGTTTTTGCCGTTGCGCTGAAAATCGTCGTTAAATGTGTGTGCAGCAAAGAGTGGTTGCCATCAGCCGTTTGTTTGCTACATCGCGCGCGTTTTTTGCAATCCGTCTGCAGGGTTAATTGGTTTTCAGCCGTGAAGGGTTCCAGCCCACTACGTACAATCAGGCCGCAAAATTGTGTGCGAACATTGTCGCAAAAATGTAATCATCGATGCATCGTGCGTCTTTAAATACCAGCAATCAAAAGGAAGTGCCGGACCAGGTTCGCGTCCGAAGCCAACACGCCAATGAACGACTGTTCTGACGTATAATGTAACAGCGTCGTGTTTTGAAACTACTGGAAGGGGTAGAGCTCCAAGCATGCAGTCATTTGGGAAAAAGACCCATTCATCCATCCATCAACTAGTAAATGAGTCGTGTTATATAAAGTGTTTGAATAAAGGATGGAAAACTTGGTTAGTGTGCGCGTCTACTCTCAGTTTGACCTCACATCCTCATTTCGTTTTCTTTCGTAACTTTAAATACCCGTAAAACGGGACACTAATGGAGTGAAGGGGTAATTAAAGGGCGCACACTTCGAACGCTTTACACACGAGTCCCTGTATCGAGAGAATTGACAAACCACTCCCCGCATAAATTACCATTGCTTTACTTTTACCTTTAGTTAGTTGTCTGGTCAAATAAAGTCAGAAGTTGGACGGAGTTAGCTGTGTCCGGTCAAAGGCCGTTTGTTCGAGATGCCCCTTTCTCATATACACTTATTTCAAAAATCGTTGTCGCAAGTGAAGCGACGAGCGTGAAGCCAAGACCGAAATGAATGCTGGTTTTATGGTGGTAATGATATGTATTCAAATCACACTTGTTATCAACAGAATAAAGTGCAAGCACGTGAAAATGACCATATTTTATAATTAGTTCTATAGAAACAAGTGTGATTTGAATATATTACCATCATAAAACCAGCATTCATTTCGGTCTTGGCTTCACGCTCGTCGCTTCACTTGCGACAACGATTTTTGAAATAAGTGTATATGTACGATTTTTGACGTCGATTTTCCGCGCAACGCTAACAACTTCCAATTTCTTGCGGTGCGCGTTTTTGACTTGGATTCAAAAACTTACCACGCGTTGCCGAAGCGTAAATTGCACGGATCGTTTCAAGTGCCATGTTACACCAACACAATTTTATCGCAACGCCGTGGCGCGGACAATCGTAGTTCAAAATCGTCTCGTGCAACAGTACCGCCTTTATGTACAATATTACATTGCGTGGCAATTGTCGCGGTTTTGATTTGGGTACAACTGTTATATCGGGGGTTCTAGCTATGGGCCTTATACCTTCCGGTTCCCTTCACTTCCGGGTCTCAGATTTTTGACGGCTTTTGATTTTTTTCCCGCGGCTGGGTCTTGCTACCGTCGGCATGCCTTTGGAAGGGTAGGGACTAGTCGGATGCTATTGCTGTTGGAAACTGGTTCTCAATCCACGAGTTGTTTCGCCATTAGCAGATTGATTTTTATGTAGTAACTTATTTTGAAATATTAAATTCATTCATAATATTAAATATTATTTCTTCATTTCTTCTTTTCTCTTTGTTTCTTTCTTTCTTTACTTCCTTCTTTTTTTCTTTCTTTCTTTCTTTCTTTCTTCTGTATTCGTTTCTTTCTTTCTTTCTTTCGGTTCTTTGTATTTTGTCCTCGTAGCCTCAAATATCCATTGGGTACCCTGTGCCACCTTAGACAAAATCCAAGATGGACCCCGAAGGCTTATTTAGTAAAGTCCTCAAAGAAGAAAGCGAAAAAACTTCAGGTGCCGTCAAGGACTACATGCATGGCTTAGGAGGAGCTGTATCCTCAGTCAAGAACATGACAGACTTGGAAATGTGGCCTGATGTTGATAAAATCGACAATTTGGTTGAAGTATGGACAGTAGTTGGTTACACCTTTGGAGTGGCAAGTGTCCTTGGAGCTACGTATTTTACACTCAGGATTACAAGAGAGTTTGGACAATGGAGGTCTTGGTTACGACTAAGAACTAGAAAGAAGTGAATAACATTGAATTATAGCGAGTTATTGCATCCAAAATGTGACAGCTTATTAAGCTTAAAGATATTTGCCATCGATTTTAATTTACAAGTCAATGTTTACAAGGATCAAGATGAATGAGTGGTTTCTAAACGAGCTCAGAACAATATACGCAATACCTAAGACCAAATGATCAACAGTTGGACAACATGTGCTGCCAAGCTACTGATAACCCCTTCTAAGAAAAAAAACCCCCGAGGGGGAGGGGAGGGTGACTGTGGACTATTATTTTGAACTTACCATGGGTACTGTCAAGGCTATACTAGATCGGTTTTTGCATGGCTATTCTGGGTATTATTATTATGTACAGGTTACTCAAGTATGTCAGGTTGCTAACACATGCGGGACTCTTCACCAACTGTTTTGACTTAATAACTGAGCTTTATGCACATAGCCTTGTCTCTATTTTTTGAATGCAGCAAGTGAAGTGCATCTCAGTGGGCTACTGTTCCCTTTGCCACCTAATATGTTAACAAAAAGAACTTATTGTCACCTCATGCACCGCCCCCTTGTGAATAAAACATGAACTCTTGAGTGGATAAGAACTTTATTGTTATATATTTCTCAACACCCACATTTTTATGAACTTGATATATTTTTCTTCTAGATTGTTACAATAACATATTTTAGAATATCTATCCCTCTTATGAAGTTAAATAATTTAGAGTACCCTGCTTGGAAGAGGTTTCCTATTTCTTTCTTTCCTCAAGGATCCTTGGAAATCCAAGTGTATTTTTCATTTGTTTATTTCTCGCTGTCAGAGAAAATAATTCTGGGAATGTTTTCTGTTAGAACTTGTACTGGAAGTAAAATTCCGTTATGTGATTTGTCTACATGTGCTGGTATATGATTGGTAGACCATTGAACACTTCCAGAAAACGTTTTAACAGACAACATCCCCAATCAAGTACTTCCTCTATGAGTAAGAAATGAGTGACAGAATACTCCTGGGTTTCCAATGATGTTCTAGGAGAAGGAAAAGGAATTGTCTAGATCTGCCCAATATTTTGCCATGCATAACCCTTTGTACAGGAAACGTCGCTTCCTGTAGCATGGTGCAAAAAGTTGATTGGTCTTGCAAAAACAACAACAACAACAACAGTAAAGGCATAAAGTGATGTGTAAACTAGTATTAATAGGTTTCAAACTTGTTTAATTTGTCCACAGTTCTGGACAGAACTGAGCAGATACTTGGAAAGGTTTCTTTTTCCTTCTCATAGAGGATTGAAAATATCAAACTTCTATCTGCAAGCAAGGTTAATTTAGAGTGAAAACACTACTCAAATTTAAAAAATGAAATTTCATAACTAGCTTAAAACAGAAACTCATAAGTTTCTGCTTAAAATAATAACAGCTAAGAGCTTGCATCTTGCTGTATTTCACTTACAATAATAATTATCTCTAGATGTATATATTTTTTCTAATTTACAAAGTATGGTTAAAATTCCCATTTTTGCCCTTTACAATTCTGCTACCATGCAACTTTATTTACTAAATATAAGTTCCTTCTTTCATTTTAAACTTTAAAAGAAATATAATATTACTATGAACTTTAACATTTACCTTTAAAATTGCTAAATATGATGTTATTAAACATCTTTCCAATAAAATAACTATTTACATTCTGAATTACCATGCAATGTGCACTACCACCCAATCATTACTTTTCCTTCTACAAGCTAGTCAATCAGACAGCAAAAATTTATTTTGACAAAAGTTAAAAAAAACAAGTGAACTCACTCAGTTGTGAAACTAAACTAAACAAAATTCTAAAAAGAGGAATGAAAATTTGTTGCTATGAGAAGATGAAAAATTGAGTGGCAGTATGAGTGGTCATCACAGTGCAGATAATAAAGCAGATTTCGTATGAGTGTGAAAACGGCACTGCATCGTCACGCACGGTTACGGTTACGGCATGAATTTTGAATGTTCTTTTAGACAACACGGCACTGACACGGTTACGGCACAGCGTGGTCCGTTTCACACATACGAAATCTGCTCTATGAACACAGTAACAAAGGACCTTAATACCCTGCCACATAAATCCCACTCAATCTGTGATCTTAAAAGTAAAGCAGTCTACATGAAAACAACCCTCTGACCAATTTCTAATTTCTCCTCTAACTCTTATAATTAAAAAGAGGTAAAAAGAGTGGAACTACAGTGGAATCTCTTTAAAGCAGGCACCAACTGGTCAGAGAAAAGTGGCTATAATATAGATTGCTGTAGATGGTCATCAGATGACTGAAATATTCAATTACAATCATGAATAAGAAATTATTGTTTGTCATTATTTCATTCCTAATATGATAGATGTCCTTTTACAGGTTTTATTTACAAGTAGGCAGATCTCGGCTGTTGGGACACAGACATCTGTTTTAAATAGGTGTTAGTATTAAGAGGGGATTTTTTTCAAGTTCAAGCAGTGAATGACAAAAACTCCTGAGTTGAAGAATAGCTGTTGTACAAAACCAAAACCATTTCTATAAGAAAGTTTAAGTTGTTTGTAAGTAGTTTTGGCCGATAAAAGTTGAATCAAAGTGTTAATCCAAAGCGAAAATTTGGATCGAAAATGAGATTTAGGTCTTCATTTGCTCATTTGCTGTATGTTTTCTTTATATTCAGCTTGAAAAAGCTTAATCCTTACACAACTTCAAGAAAACGTCTTTGTACAATTCAAAAATCTGTTTTAAACAGGTATTTTATCTTGGTACATCAGTTTTTAACTGGTAGAAAAATGATTTGAGTGTTAATCCTGAACGAAAATTTGGATTAAAACTCACACGAAAGTCTAGTTTTTGGCGCTTTTTGCCATTATTGCTTGTCATTGAAAAACATCTCCTCTTTAAAATAGAGGTGTCTAAAAAGAGAGGTTCTACTGACCACATTACAAGCTGGTGAACAGTGTTCATATCTAATCTGTTTATAATCAAACATCTAGAAGCAAACCTCGTCTCCTATGCCATTGTCCTTAATGTGATCATGCAATGCAAAATTCTGGAAAGGAATGTTTTGTTCAAGTGAACAGATATTCCCTGGGGGAATAAGCATTGAAAGAGCACTTACATGTACAGTACATCTAGGTTAGGAGAGTTAGTATGGAGGGCCACTTTTAACTCAGTTGACATACTGTTTGGTGTTACCCTCATTGCTGTGATTTTTGAAATAATCTGATCTCCAAACAGTTCATTGGAGTTTGTTTTTTTGCTTCCACCCACTTCAAACGAACAACCCCAAAAATACCCATTAAGACCTCTAAAAACATACCAAATGACATAATGTGATCTTTTTGAAATTTGATTGATTTCAAAATAATTTCGAAAATTGCAGTAAATAAACTTGTATTATTATTGTTATTATTAGTAGTATTGACCAATGCAATCACTAAGAAATATTCAACATTTAAACTTAGGTTAAAATGGTTGAGTCAAACACTCAACTTTAAACTCAACCTCAAGTTAACAATAAATTTACCAGCTATGGAAAAATACTTTTGAACATCTGTTAAAACTGCTCACAAAGTAAGCAACAAGGACTAAACTTTCAATACATCCACATGCTTCCATTGAAGGTGAACTTCCAAGGGTAGACTGTGGCAAGATCTATGCACAGAGTTTTTCCTAGATGCTGTGTTCTGTTGTTACCAAATGACGCATTTGTCCTTTGGGTTCATTTTGCTGCCGACAGGACACTTGAATGCATCAGAAAACTCTTTCAAATTTTTCAGAGTTCCAAGTACTCTGTAAGAAAATGAGGGATATTAACTATAAATCACTTGCATATTATTTTTTAAGTTTCAAAAGGGATTTGTTTTTTTAATCAGAAATAAGGATAAGTTAAGATCATGTAAAGTATAAAATGCTTTGTTTCTGCCTTCTGTCTTTTGTAAATATGACTACTGGAACCCCCCCCCCCCCCCCCCCCCCTCCCTGATTTGTTCAACCATTGGTTTGACAGGCTTTCACTATTTTAGGCGATGTCACCTAAACAGTTAACTAAATCTTTATTTTTTTAAAACTAAATGTTTACCTGAATCTATTTGGTGAATGAGGATCAACATCTAACATGATTTTAGCTTTTTCTGGTCTGATGCTAGCACACCAGCTCTGAAAGACAAAACAGAACAGATGAATAAATAAATGAATGGATGGACAAATGGATGGTTGGATAAATAGGAGAATGAATGAATAAATAAATGCATGGATGCATGGATGGATCGAATGAACAAAACAGTTGATGGAAGGATGAGTGATTTAATAGGTCAAGGTCAAGGTCAAGGTCAAATTTATTTACCGAATGAATGTATAATGTAATGAATTAATAAATGAATGAATGTATTGATCAACAAATGAATGAACAAAGGGGAGAAGAAAGGGAGAGAAGGAACAAAGCAGGAAGGATAGAAGGAGATATTCAAATAAGCAAAAGGTATTTGAATTATTAAACACCATTTAGAAATGGTTCTATATATACATGTAGAGAACACTTTACGGTTACCAACCTGGCCATAAGCTACGAAGAACAATTGATCATTTGTTTTGTTTAAGACTGGCAGAGTTTTCTCAACACCATGCCTTTTCTCCCATTGTTTATATGCCTGTTAATCAAAACATCAATTACTATCATCATCATCATCATCTTAACATGTCACATTTAAACTTAGGATGCCAATATGGTGCTTTTTCTTCCATTATTCATTTGCCTATATTAATTTGCCCTTTATTTGCCTATTTGCCCCATAGAGTCTGCCTGGTATTACAATTTACAGTAAATATGTGAAGAAATGTTTTTTGCAGAACCTTTGGTAATGTCTGCTCAAAAAAGGGTGTCCACTTAATAGAGGGCCACTGTATTTCCCCTTGATAAGTTATACATTCAAAGATAAAGGTGCAGCTCTGATCTGCACACAATTTAAGCAACACTTACAGAATAAGATGCCTTGAGGCCACCATTATCTGCAATATTTTCACCAAGTGTGTATTTCCCTTTGACCTTTTTTAAAATACATTAGTTTAAAAATCAAAATCAGACAGCAACAAATGATTAGTAGAAAAAATAAACTTCATCACATTTTGGCCTTACTAAGCCTGTTCTATGTCATGTTCCTGTCATGTAGTGCTCCTGTCATTTCCTAATTGCTGCCATACCTAATTGCTGCCATATCTAATTGCTGCCATACCTAATTGCTGCCATACCTAATTGCTGCCATATCTAATTGCTGCCATATCTAATTGCTGCCATACCTAATTGCTGCCATACCTAATTGCTACCATACCTAATTGCTGCCATACCTAATTGCTGCCATACCTAATTACTGCCATATCTAATTGCTGCCATACCTAATTGCTGCCATACCTAATTGCTGCCATACCTAATTGCTGCCATACCTAATTGCTGCCATACCTAATTGCTGCCATACCTAATTGCTACCATACCTAATTGCTGCCATACCTAATTGCTGCCATACCTAATTGCTGCCATACCTAATTGCTGCCATACCTAATTGCTACCATACCTAATTGCTGCCATACCTAATTGCTGCCATATCTAATTGCTGCCATACCTAATTGCTGTCATACCTAATTGCTACCATACCTAATTGCTGCCATATCTAATTGCTGCCATACCTAATTGCTACCATACCTAATTGCTGCCATATCTAATTGCTGCCATACCTAATTGCTGCCATACCTAATTGCTACCATACCTAATTGCTGCCATACCTAATTGCTGCCATACCTAATTGCTGCCATATCTAATTGCTGCCATATCTAATTGCTGCCATACCTAATTGCTGCCATACCTAATTGCTGCCATACCTAATTGCTGCCATATCTAATTGCTGCCATACCTAATTGCTGCCATACCTAATTGCTGCCATATCTAATTGCTGCCATATCTAATTGCTGCCATATCTAATTGCTGCCATACCTAATTGCTGCCATACCTAATTGCTGCCATACCTAATTGCTGCCATACCTAATTGCTGCCATACCTAATTGCTGCCATACCTAATTACTGCCATATCTAATTGCTGCCATACCTAATTGCTGCCATATCTAATTGCTGCCATACCTAATTGCTGCCATATCTAATTGCTGCCATACCTAATTACTGCCATACCTAATTGCTGCCATACCTAATTGCTGCCATATCTAATTGCTGCCATACCTAATTGCTGCCATATCTAATTGCTGCCATACCTAATCGCTGCCATATCTAATTGCTGCCATATCTAATTGCTGCAACATCTAATTGCTGCCATATCTAATTGCTGCCATACCTAATTGCTGCAGCCATATCTAATTGCTCGATGTGACAAATAACATTGGTTCAACAGGGTTTGCTACATTATGCAGCAGAGCAGTGTGTTGACAGAATTAGTATGCTATCTGAATCATCACTGCTCCAAAGTCAATCCAAAATGGCGCTCAATATTATTAGGTATATATATAAGGAGTTTAACACTTGACTTACATGTTTGCCATAGTAACTAAACTTGTTATACTCTTTAATAAGACAATCTGCTTTCTTTTGGAATCCTTCAATGGACTTGTTTGTCCACCACTGAACACCAAAGTTTCCATCTTTGTCATACATTCTTCCTGCAGGTAAAAACAACCAACAAATCTGTCAGAGTCCATGATGATACTTATGGACCACTTACCAACCACTTACTAGCCATTTACTGATGACTTACCAACGACATATTGATCACTAACCAATCACCCACCAACTTATCAACTACTTACCAACCACTTACCAATCACCTACCAACCACTTATTACTTGTCATTAATTTTAATAATCACTTACCAACCACTTACCAACCCTTACCATACCAAACCCTACTTATATTAACTGATTACTTACCAACCACTTATTTGACTACTTGCCAACAACTTACCAACCATAATTGAAACAGACTGCAACAAAATCTTAATAACTTACCAACCAGTTAATGCCTACTTTTTACCAATCATTTACCATCTGATGTAAGTTGTTCACTATTACTAGTTAACTAAAATATTTTACCTGCACCAGTTAAATCATACCTGAGTTATCAAATGCATGGCACAGTTCATGACCAACGGCTCCACCAATGCTGCCATAGTTACAATATCTTAGAATAATCAACAAGGTGAAAATAAATTGAAGGTTCTTAAACTCCCAGTGTTCTCTTATCAAAATATTTTCACTTACTTTGGATATCTCATGTCATAATATGGGGCTTGTAAAATCCCCGCAGGAAAAACTGAAAAATAAGTAATAAAGTAAAGCAAAATAAAGTAAAGGAATGTAACGTGCCGGTCTGGGTTTGGCGAAGCGAAGTCAATAAGTACGACTTAGATCGGTACTCAAGAAGCTTTATTATAGACCGTGTTTACAACTCCGGACTTAACTGATTTACAAGCATTTGGGGCCTTTATTTATACTAGTTCTAAGCTATTTCTAGAAGGTGATTACGTGGTTTATTGCTACATTATTTACGTGAATCTTACGTGAGTTCTACGCCCAGTTTTCGTAATTATTACATACGTGATTGCAGACGTAAAATGGGAGCGTTATCTAGTCCGTTGACAGATATCCAACAGAAAGCTATTGCGTGACTCGTTACACTATCCCCTTCTTAAAAAGATGGCATGTCCTCATGTCGTGATAATTAATCAATTAACGGATTAAAGTGATCAAAGCAGATTAAAGTCTTAAGAATCATAGTCCATCACGAAATCAGTTGTCCAAGCGGGTGGTTTTCGGTTTCTTGAAGGTCGGGAACTTGTTGCTTGCTTATCTTCTTGCTGAGTGGTCTTATCGTCGTCTTGAGTTCTTTGTTCAGGGACTCTTGCAGGTTTTGGATCCGGTGTGTCTTCTTCGAGCTTTTTCTTTTGTAGCCAGTCTGTTTCTACATGTTCTTCCGTCGGTTTTAAATGGTCAATGTGGACCACTTTTGGCTTTGACTTTGCGTTCTTTTGAATTCGATAAATCATGTCGTCCAGTCGGTGGGTTACAACGAACGGTCCTTCCCACGGTCTGTGTAGCTTGGGACTACGACCTTTCTTGCGTTGTGGGTTATGTAGTCGCACTGCATCACCAACTTTAAGAACTCTTTTCTGGGCCTTGTGATCGTATCGGCGTTTTTGTCTTTCACTTGAAAGCTTAAGGTGGTTCCTAGCAAAGTCATGCACTACCTCCATACGGTGTCTGAGGGCGGTAACGTGTTCGGTCAATTCTTGTGGCGTCTTGTCGCCCTCCGGTGTCGGTGTACCAACAATAAGGTCTATCGGTAACTTCGTAGATCTCCCTACCATCAGCTCGCTCGGGGAATAGCCTGTAGATTCGTGCTCAGCTGAACGATAAGCCATCATCAGGAGCGGAAGGTGTTCATCCCAGTCGGCTTGATTGGAAGCTACGAACTTTGACAGCATTGCTTCGATCGTCTGGTTAAATCTCTCAATCATGCCATCAGACTGTGGTCTCAGAGGGGTAGTCCTTGTCTTGTCTATACCGATGAGTTTACACATCTCTTGGAAGACGGCTGACTCGAAGTTCCGGCCTTGATCGGAGTGCATTTGTTGCGGAACCCCGAACCTTGCCACGAACTCGTTGACAACAATTCTTGCTACCGTTGGCGCCTTTTGGTCGGGCATCGCATAAGCTTCCGTCCATTTAGTGAAGTAATCACCTATCACGAGGACGTACTTGTTTCCGTGCTCTGTAACTGGAAGGGGTCCCATTACATCCAGGGCTATCCTCTCTAGTGGAGCTCCGACGACGTGCATCTTCAAAGGAGCCTTTACAGCTGGGCGTGGTCCAACACGTGACGCACAGAGCTTGCATTTCTTACACCATTCTTTTACGTCTCTCGCGCAGTTAGGCCAGTAGAATCGTTCCTTTACTCTCGCTGCCGTCTTGTTCACACCAAGGTGTCCAGCTGTTTTGCTGTCGTGTAACTCAGCCAGTATCTTATTTCTCATGTCTTTGGGAACTAGCAGCTGCCATCGTTCTTGCTTGCCATCGTCTGACTCCCAGCGTCGACACAACACATCGTGATGGAGCACCAAGCGGTCCCATTGGGCCCAGTATGTCTTAACTGAATTATTTTCTGCAGAAATTGCCTCCCACTTTGGTTTCTCCTTTCCGTTCTTTTTCCATCCCATGACCATCTGAAGATCTGGATCGTCTTGCTGCTGCTTTCGTAGGTTCTCGAGAGGTTCAGGCTGCAACCAGGCATTTGAGTCCGTTTTCGAGCTGGTAACCTTTCCACTCAACTGTATTCCACAAACATGGGGTTCTGTGGAGAGAGAGGCTTCTCCTTCATGGTCAGGTTCTGTATCCGCTTTCTCTTTTTCCTCTGCTCGTTTGCAGAACTTACAGTCTGTGCAGGGTCGTCTGGACAGGGCATCAGCATTCGTGTGCTTTATTCCACTACGATGCTCGATCTTCATGTCGTACGTGCCAAGTAGTTCCAACCACCTTGCAAGTTGACCTTCCGGGTTCTTGAAGTTGAGCAGCCAACGGAGTGCACCATGATCTGTTCGGACTAAGAATGGCCTGCCGTACAGGTAGTGGTGGAATCGCTTTACTGCTCTGACGACTGCCAGAAGTTCCTTTCGTGTTACGCAGTAATTACGCTCGGCCTTGGACAACGTTGCACTGTAGTAAGTGACTACTCTTTCCTCTCCATCTTGAACTTGCGACAGAACCGCCCCCAAACCAGAGTTGCTTGCATCCGTGTCCAAGATGAAGGAGTCGGTGCTTGACGGGTACTTGAGTACGGGTGCCGTTGCCAGGGCCTCTTTTAAGCGGTTAAAAGCGTCGTCACACTCTTTACTCCAGATAAAGTCATTTTCTTTTTCTGTGAGACGGTGCAAGGGACGTGCAATAACTGAGAAATCTCTAATGAATCGCCGGTAGTAGGAGCACAACCCAAGAAAGCTGCGGACTTCTCTCACACGTGTTGGGACTGGCCAGTCTTTCACCGCTCTAACTTTCTCTGGATCTGTCGAGACGCCTTTGTCGCAGACCACGTGACCAAGGAACACCACAGACTTTTGGAAAAGATGACACTTCTTCGGGCTGAGCTTGAGTCCAACATCTTTCATGCGTTGTAGCACCTCTCGTAGTCTCTGCATTTCGGCTTCGAAGCTGTTTGCGTGGACTATTATGTCATCGAGGTATGCCAAGCATATCTCCCATGGTAAGCCTGCCAGTACTCTTTCCATCAACCTCTCAAACGTCGCCGGTGCATTTACTAACCCAAACGGCATTGCGGTGAACTGGTAAAGACCACCACTCCCGGTAACGAACGCTGTTTTCTCTCGGTCTTCCGTTGCCATGGCTTACCTGCCAATATCCGCTGGAGAGGTCAAGCGTCGAAAACCACTTTGAACCTGAAAGGGCATCGAAACACGCGTCCGCCAATGGTAAGGGATAAGAGTCTTTGATGGTTGCTTCGTTTAGCTTCCTGTAGTCCACGCAGAATCGTGTTGAGCCGTCTTTCTTGCGCACCAAGACTATCGGTGACGCCCACGCACTTGAAGATGGTTCTATAATCCCATCCTGAAGCATCTTTTGTACGTGTTCGTCTGCTTCAGCTCGTTTGTGCATCGGGAGGCGGCGCGGCGGCTGCTTGATTGGCCTTGAATCCCCAGTATTGATCTTGTGTTCAACCATGTTCAGTTCTTCCAAGGTCACTTGGCGATGAGGCGAAGCTACTGTGGTACTCTTGTAGGAGAGCAACCAGTTCTTTTTGCTGTTGTGGGCTCAGGTACTTGCTGCTCCGTTCTGCTAAGTCCAGCAAGTGATCTGGAAGTTCATTTTTCTCTTCAGTGTCGCTTGTTACGGACTTGTCTTCTGTGACGACGACGCTGGCTGGTTCGCATATCGCCGCTACGGTGTTGCGATAAATCGTGCGTGGGGCGTCTGTTGGGTTTAAAAGTCGAAGTGGTACCATTGGGCTTCCTGTGTTGACCACGGACCGCGCTAGGAGGACTTGGTTGGACTTGAGTAGACGAGCTGTTGGTTCCATCACTGCTACGCTGCTTTCCTTGCATGGTTCCGTGAGTTCTCCTTGGATGACCACTTCGCTGAAGGGAGGAATTACCGTTGTCGCTTTAACTGCTACGCGGTAACATGAAGGTCTGCTCTGCTGGCTTGGCCTGCTGTGTTCTCTGGTAGCTATCTTCTGTTCACCATTCCACGCCATCGTGTATTGACCATCACGCAGTACTATTTCTCCTTCTACAGCACGCATCAGGTCAAGTCCAAGGATTCCATCTTGCTCGATGTCTGCTACCCATACTTTATGGAGTCTCTCTTTTTCTCCCAGTTGGACATTAAACATCCCATAGCCAATGAACGTTGACGTACTACCATCGGCGAGGATCATCTTATCGGCTGCTTGTTGAAGTACGGGGGAGTCGACCATCTGTTCCACGATGCTTGACTTTACGATTGTGATGTTGGCGCCAGAGTCAATCAGGAACTTGACAGGCTTCCCTTGAACACAACCCTCGACGTAAAGTTCATCGCCGCAGTCTTCCACTCTTCCCGACTTAACAGCTGGTGCTTTGGGCGTAGCTTTTCCTGCCGGACTCAAGCCCGTTGGCCCAGCAGTTTCTCGTTTCCCGCCGTCTGGTTTTCTTTCTCGGCTGTAGCCTTGTATTGTTGGCTGTGCTGTCCTCCACGCTGTTGCCGCTGTTGCCATTGTCCTTGATCTCTTTTGGGGCCCTTGTCATCTTCCTTGGTGGTCTCGGGGCAGTCGCGTCTGTAATGGTCCGGTGCACCACATGTAAAACAACCTTGTCGTCTACGTTCCAGAGCTTGGAGTTGCTTCAGCTGCGCTTTTAAGTTGGCTACCTCAGCCGCCAGGTCTACTTCATTGTTGCTGGTTTTCGTCTGCACAGACCTGAGGTGTGGCCCATTTCTTTGTCTGTGTGCTGCTTGAAATGCCTCCAGCTCCACCGCGATGTCTAAGGCTTGGTTGAGGGTGCTTGGTTGTGACTGCCTTATCTTCCACTTGGTGTCTACGTCATCCAGGGCATCCACGAAGGTGTCCTTGGCCAGCACTTCTCTGATATCCGCGGGGGCCTGGGGATAAGCGTTCTTTGTCAGCCTTCTTATTGCTTGGGCCAGTTCTGGGAGTGTTTCGTTTCTTTTCCTCGTTCTTGACCTCAGTGTTGCCCTGTACATTTCTGTTCGGTTTGCGTTTCCAAACCGTGTTGATAATGCTTGCGTGAGCTCCGAGAAGTCTTTTCGTTGCGTGGTCGTAAGATCTCCTAACACCTCCCTTGCTGGTCCGGAAAGACTCACGGCGAGATACGTCGCTTTCGTTTCCTCGGTCCAGTTATATCAAGTCGGCGATGAGGTTGAACTGTGCCATGTAGTCCTCCCATGTCAGTGCTGCCGTCGAACACCGCTGGTTTTACTTTCGGCTTTTCTTGCTTGGGCTCTGGGCTTTGTCCTGCCAGTGTTTCGATAGTTTCCAGCGCCCGTAATAGCTCGTCTTCGTTGTCTCTTAATCTGTCATCGAGGGGGGCGTACTTGACCTTTTCTCTGTTTACTGTTTCGAGTTGGCCCATCTTCTTCTCGATATCGTCCACAGGGTGTCAAGCACTAAGCTTGCAAAAATTAATAGGAAAATAGGAAAATTTGAAGGGAAAAACAGGAAGAAAATAGGAAAATATGCTCATAAATAGGAAAAAAATAGGATTATTGGTAGTGGTTAGATAGGCAATCTAATAGCACTCCTCCTATAGAACTGTTAGTAGTGGATAGAATAATGACTCTTTTAAATAGTAACATATACATTTGTTTTTGAATTTGATATTAACAACAACATTTTTAGTATTTCAGCTAGCTTCAGAACACTTTATGTGACAGTGCATAAAAATTAAATCAATATGAACATGTTTCCACATACATCCCATAACATCAAGTGTTGTCATAGAATCAGCCCTAGCGAAAATGTATATTTTTTTAAAGTTGAGTATCTTGGCAAAATATAATTAAAAGCGACATCAAAGATGTAAGGTTTTTTCCAATGTATCTGTCTGTTCAAAGCTGTCGCTCCAGACAAAAATCCGCGTTCTTTGGAAGGCTGGGACGAATTTGGTTAATAATAAACTCATTTGGTTGATAATAAACTTTGACATTGTGACGTAATGTAAGGCATATTGTGACGTAATGTCAGGAATCACGGCATTTAGACTCAAAGAAAGAGCTGAAAATAGCTATATCAAAGTAGTAGAATTTGAAGCAGAAGTTAAATATTAATAGTGTATACCAACAACAATATTGAGAGCTTGTAGCGTCTAAATTAAACTTCATTCCTGGGTCTCAGTCTCCCAGGGTTCTCACAAATTTTTCCACAGGATGCCCAAAATGTGCTTTTTTTTCTCCAACTTTGCAGCGGTTTTTCCCGATCAACAGAATTGAAAGACCCACTTTTCAAAATATTTTTGTTTGTCAGAGGCCAAGTTCTTTTGAGAGAAATTATTTCTGGCTAGACTTGATAGGCACTTTAAATTGTATAATTTGTACATGAAAATAAGTGCTAGAGTGCAAACAACATTCTTTAAATTTATTTATATTTTTCTTTGGTTCTAAGCTGAATAAATAGGAAAAATAGGAGGTTTTCTCAAAAAAGAGGAGGAAATAGGAATCAGTTAAAAAAATAGGAAATGATAGGAAATAATAGGAACTTGACACCCTGCGTCCATCCTTTCTTTAAAAGATTGATTTTGCTGGCCGATCATCTTGGTTAGCTCCTCCACGGCCATCGTGAGGCTTGCTATCCCGCTATCGACGCTTGCTGGTGCCTTGGGTGTTGACGTCTGCCACGTAGTCGCACACGCCATTTCGAGTTCCTCCAGGCTCAGATCAATCAAACTTCCAAACTGAACTTCGCTTCGGCTTGTTTTCTCCATTTCAGTTATCCACTAAGCTGCCACCAATGTAACGTGCCGGTCTGGGTTCGGCGAAGCGAAGTCAATAAGTACGACTTAGATCGGTACTCAAGAAGCTTTATTATAGACCGTGTTTACAACTCCGGACTTAACTGATTTACAAGCATTTGGGGCCTTTATTTATACTAGTTCTAAGCTATTTCTAGAAGCTGATTACGTGGTTTATTGCTACATTATTTACGTGAATCTTACGTGAGTTCTACGCCCAGTTTTCGTAATTATTACATACGTGATTGCAGACGTAAAATGGGAGCGTTATCTAGTCCGTTGACAGATATCCAACAGAAAGCTATTGCGTGACTCGTTACACAATATTAATATTAATATTATTAGTTATCAATATTTTATGTTGATAACTCATGACAGTAATTTGAGTAACTGATAAACTTGAGGTTGACAGTGTGCTCATTTTACTCCCCTCTCTCCATCAGTGCTCCGTTTTAAGGGTATTTAAAGCTACACAGAAAGGAAAGAAGTTGAAACAAGGATGTGAGATCCGGGAATTGAACTCGGAACCTCTTGCACCGAAGGCTGCGCACTAATCAACTGTACCATCCTTGCTCCTGTAAAGATGTTTTGTGAAACAACAACACACTCTAAAACACAATAAGCAGTCAATGTTTGTTTTCAGACTACTAGTGCACTCTCACTGATACTTTTGGTGGACAAATACTTTCTTGTACTGAGAGCCTTTCAGGTACTTGCTTGGTATATGCTAGACTGATTACAAAACAGTTGTAAAGTATTTGTTGCATTCTTGCAGGTGGCTATTTTCCAGTAAAAGCATTTGAGACTTGTCTTTAGTAGCATTTATTATTTTATTTAGAGTGTACTAATATTTCTTCTTGATGCATCAATTGAAAATAACTTTCAAAGTTCACACTCTTGGTCATTCTATCCAATCACACACAGTGATTGGCCCTGGGGTCTACTGCTCTTGCTGCAGTTCTTAATATGTGAATCATTACTTAATAATCTTCAGCTGATCATACAAGAGTTACAGCAGTTTACTGATAACTGATGAAACAAAGAACAAAAACAGGAAACTTACCAATTTGGTTTCTTGAGGGACTGTAGTAGGCATTGACAGTCTGTGGGGTCATCAGCCACCTAATTTTAGAAAAACATGACAAAAGAACATCAAGCTAACAGTTGGTAATTAAACTGCTCATGTCTGGGACTGGATTATAGTGTCCCATTCCCATGGTATACACCCATGTCCCCTACTAGAAATCATAGCTGATAATCCCTATGGAAGATCCCTAAGTCCCCTGGGAATTCTTCTTGGGGGACATCCCTGAGCTATCCCCTGTTGCTGGCCTATCCTATGGTCATCTATCGTATGCTCTTCTCATCTCTAAGCCCCTTGGATCACTCCAGCTGTGACAATCTTTTAGTAGTCCTATCCCTAGCCTTCCATCTGGACATCTAATGTCTCTCACATTAGTTGTTTCTTGTCCTACAGGATTTGTCAGGTCACTTGAGTTAACAGCGGAACTGAATCACTATATAGGAGTGGTGAAGGGCATGGGGTCCAGGGGTGTCCCAGGGGTTCCTCTAGAAACTTGTGAATGGGAATAATGCTAAAATAAATGTTATGGACCGCTGCCAGGAAAATGGGTCTTTCTTAAGTTTTCTAGTAATCAGTCTGTTTAACATAATGGTAGAGTTGGTATATGGTACACTTCTTTATCATTATCATGGTTATCAGATGAATCCCAGTTATTTGAACTCTCAGTAACTCAAAGTTTGCAATACATGTAACTTGATCCAAAACTGATCCCCCTCTGTGGATTTGAACCATACATTCAGTGCAATTTTCCCTCGACAACTTGAACTTCCAAAAACTTGCATCTTTTTTATTTCCCTTGAAGGTTGAAGTTATCTAGTCACTTGTATGTTAATTGGTCAGTGGTTGGTGGGTTGTTGATAAATTGCGGGGGAAATAATAAAGGATTTGGTAAAGGATAATAGAATTTCTTATTTCATATTGCAATATTGAAACAATTATTAAGCCCACTTTGGCCAAGTGATCATATCAAAAAATCATTCAATCAATCACTGAATGAATGAATGCTTTCCAAACAAAGTTCCCTAACATACTTGTTTTTGTCGACTCCTTTCCTCAGAGTTTTCAGATTCTTTTGCCATGAGTATTCATTGCTCTTCATCAGGTTAGCAAAAAACTCTGTGGCTGAGAAATTAAGCTGTAAAAGAAAAACATTTCTAAGAAAATCATAGAAATACAGTGATGTATTTGTCTTTATATGTCATCTTGTATGAGTTTTTCCAAAGGAACTTGTGAAAAGTTATTTAAGTGACAGTAGTACATTATCAGTACAATGTGTGTTGTTGTTGTTGTGTTTTTTTGTTTTTTTTTGGGGGGGGAGGGGGGGTAAAGAGTGACAAGCACTATTTCTTAATTGGCCATTGTTGTGGATGTAGTAATGGTACAAAAAACATTGTGTAGAAGAGGATTTATTGAACACACGACTAACCCCACGTGAAGTCGGTGGGAAGAATAAGTCCACAATGCATTGCAAACCTTACATACATTATGTCATACTATAACATCCCCTCTTTTATATATTAACTTGAACAAATAACAGTAACATATCACTAAATTGAATGTCTTCCAATAGGATTGATTCTAAAGTGTCCAGTTATGATGCCTTGTGACTTGGGAGAATATTTAAGTCAGCGTTAAGATATTTGCATTTTTGCAGCAGCCTCTTCAGAATCAAATCAAGAGGTTTTTGTTGACCTCTTTAAAGCTCTCGTTTTGTCAATTTGCATACAACATCATGAGGTTTTGAAAGCTAATTGTTATCAATGCCAATTTTTTGTATTCATGCAACAACAATTTTGGTGACCCCAAAAACAAAAGGTATTACAATCTGATAATGTGAAAAGTAGACGATACAAGACTGTGTGATAAAGGGTTATTAACTGAGTGCGAGTTCTATATGGGAAAATATCAGACCGAGGTCTTGACAGTATACTGTATATACAAAAAGACTGGTCTGATATTTTCCCATACAGACCGAGCAAATGAGGTTAATAACTTATTTATTATATGGCTTTGAGAAGTCCTGCTAAAGCAATTGCCAAACACAAACTTTTCTTTTCATCCAGAACAGCGGTCCTGATATAGCAAAATACAGACCATGCATTAGCCAATCAGAATTCAGGAAATTATCTAGCCATATAATGATACTTGTTATCACAATGACATATATATTTTTATTATTCTCTCTCTATCTATATCTAACAAGCAACCACAAAATATACTCACTCCTTTGTATTTTTCATCCAATTTAGCCATGTTTAAAATGTACTCAGGATATCCAATCATTTCAACAATTGCATCAGCCTACAAGTAAAATATCTATTGATTACTAAGGGCATACAGGTGACTGTACATGGCAAGTTTCACAGAAAATAAAAAGGCCAAATCATGAATCATGGACAACTGTCTAATATTTCCCCAAAAAGTAAGGAAAGCTTGTAGATTATGAAAAATTGGCTTATAATTATCTCCTGATAGAAAAATAACAGTAATTCATGTGGAAGAAGACAACAAAATCACAGACCTTCAGTAGTTATTTCAGATTTTCTCACATTATGTACTAAGTAATGTATTTCAGACATGACATCACAACAAACCATACAATCAAATTTTGAATGTTAAGGAATGTTGTTACAGTCCAAGATTTCCTTATCGACACCTCTATAATATGGACATCTCTAAATAACAGACAGGTGTCTATCATAACAGCTAGGGTGGACACCTCCATGATATGGACACCTCTAAATAACAGACAGGTGTCTATCATAACAGCTAGGGTGGACACCTCCACAATATGGACACCTCTAAATAACAGACAGGTGTCTATCATAACAGCTAGGGTGGACACCTCCATGATATGGACACCTCTAAATAACAGACAGGTGTCTATCATAACAGTTAGGATGGACACCTCCATGATATGGACACCTCTAAATAACAGACAGGTGTCTATCATAACAGCTAGGGTGGACACCTCCATGATATGGACACCTCTAAATAACAGACAGGTGTCTATCATAACAGCTAGGATGGACACCTCCATGATATGGACACCTCTAAATAACAGACAGGTGTCTATCATAACAGCTAGGGTGGACACCTCCATGATATGGACACCTCTAAATAACAGACAGGTGTCTATCATAACAGCTAGGGTGGACACCTCCATGATATGGACACCTCTAAATAACAGACAGGTGTCTATCATAACAGCTAGGATGGACACCTCCATGATATGGACACCTCTAAATAACAGACAGGTGTCTATCATAACAGCTAGGATGGACACCTCCATGATATGGACACCTCTAAATAACAGACAGGTGTCTATCATAACAGCTAGGATGGACACCTCCATGATATGGACACCTCTAAATAACAGACAGGTGTCTATCATAACAGCTAGGGTGGACACCTCCACAATATGGACCTCTAAATAACAGACAGGTGTCTATCATAACAGCTAGGATGGACACCTCCATGATATGGACACCTCTAAATAACAGACAGGTGTCTATCATAACAGCTAGGGTGGACACCTCCATGATATGGACACCTCTAAATAACAGACAGGTGTCTATCATAACAGCTAGGATGGACACCTCCATGATATGGACACCTCTAAATAACAGACAGGTGTCTATCATAACAGCTAGGGTGGACACCTCCATGATATGGACACCTCTAAATAACAGACAGGTGTCTATCATAACAGCTAGGATGGACACCTCCATGATATGGACACCTCTAAATAACAGACAGGTGTCTATCATAACAGCTAGGGTGGATACCTCTATAATATGGACACCTCTAAATAACAGACAGGTGTCTATCATAACAGCTAGGGTGGACACCACAATATGGACACCTCTAAATAAGCTAGGATGGACACCTCCACAATATGGACACCTCTAAATAACAGACACTAGGTGTCTATCATAACAGCTAGGATCAACGTAGATTCTCTATTTCATCTGAATGCTGGTTTGTTTTGGGAGTCCTTTTATCAGAGCACAATTCTTGTTTTATAATGTTAATTCACATTGTCATACAGCAAAGGAAATTGGAGGGACTTAGGATCCCCATTTGCATGGAAATAAGATCTCTACATGGATATAGTGGACACCTAGATATAGCACACTTTCTTTATCCCTCTGGTGTCCATATAGGTTCACTGTATTTATAGTTAGGTCATGTCAGCTGTGCAGTACCTTCTCAATGGCAGCACGTCTTGTTTGATCATCCATCCAGTCTAAAAGAGGCAGTCTTCTCTTGAATGCATTTCGTATGGCATCAATCATGTCTGTTGCCTATAAGAGATTTTAAAAGTGCACTCTTGAGGAGTATTATAAAATTTTAAGGTTTCACCAGGTTTCCTTCTTCACTCTCTAGGTACAGGTGTAGGGGCAGATTTAGGGGAGGGGTGCAGGGGGTGTGCCCTCACCCCCCTCCTGAGACAGCTTTGAGTCCTTTTTCTCAAAATATACTCTTGGCAGTTTCAATTTATACTGATGGTGCACTCCCTCCTGAAGATGATGTAACCTTTCCTGAAGATAATCTTAGACCCCTCCCCCCCCCCTTGGGGTGGGTGTACTTCCTATAAAGGAGAACAGCAAGATTCAGCCTAAAATATGCATACATTGTAATAAGCTGGAGGTACAAGAAAGGAGTACATTTTTCTGGAAGAAATAAAGGGTAAGGATTTGAAGAAATGACATCTAGAACATTTGGAACGAACCTGTTCCTTGCTTGATCCCTGAAACTTTTCCTTCACAAAGAGATCTCCAAGAGCCATGCCAACAGTTCCATCTGTTTCAGAGATGCAGATTTTCCAACGATCTTCTGCAGTGGTTGTCCCTTCCAAAACCTTCTCCTTTTTCTCATTTGCTTCACGAAATTCTCTAGACAGCAAAGGTACCTTACTGTTGACAACTTGCCAAACCATGTAGTTGTTAAGGGTCCTGTTATTCAATAAACAATATTATTTTTTATCTTAAAAAGAATTTCTTTACTCCATGTGAATCTATGTAATATTTAAACTTATAATTTCAAAAAGCACTGACTCTAGTCAATCTGAATCTAGAGACAAAATATGATTTTTTTGCTTAAAATCTGTGTTTCCTGACTAAAATACAAAAAAGCAACACTCAGCATAACTAATATTCCAATTAACTACAGGCTTTGTTTTTACACTTATTTCAAAAAATGTTGTCACGGTTCAGGGTAACAAGCATCAAGCCAAGACCAAAATGACTGAAAGAAAGCAAAGAAAGCAAGAAGAAAATACAAATTAAAAGAAAAATGAAGTTTGAAATGAAAAAAAAAACTTTTGTAGAATTTTTGAAAATGAAAGAGGAAATTCAAAAGAAAAAGAGGACAAAGAAAGTGAATTCAATGTGAAAGCATAACCAAAACACTGAAAAATACAGAAAAAATGAAAGCGAAGAATGAGAAAAAAACTTACGTTTTGTTTGCTTTCTTGATTACAGTAGCAAGTTTTGATAAATAGTCCTTGGCAAATACAACAACATCTTCTGAATCTTTGATAGGTGTAATACCATAGAAGGCAGTAGAAAAGAAGTCAAGCCAGGGGATCTGTCAATATCACAATATCATTAATAATAAATAATTAACTCATAAAAATTACTGATAATAAGCAGGCAGCATGGTCGAGTGATGAGAGCATCAGTCTTATAATCAGGTAGTCCCAAGTTCAAGTCCCTATTTCGACCACTAGGTGAGACTGAAGTTGTTCTTGGTAATCTCTAGATCAAATTGAACTATTTGACCATGTTTGTACATACATTGTAATCAACTTGTTTATTTCATTTGTATTATTTAGTTGTAAGGACCAGACTGGGAATTCTTAAATTAAGTTACTCTGTCTGTCTGTCTGTCTGTCCATCCATCTGTCCTTTCATTTATGTGACATCCAGGTTCACTTCTTTTGATTTATGGTTTAAAACCTTACCTTAGGGCTAATTGCAGCCAAGTCTTTTATTGTCATCTTTCTGTAAAATTGGTCAATTTGGCTGCGGTTGTTAGGTGGGACAAAAATCTGGAAAAAAATAAATGACATGAACTCATATTGAGTAGTTTCACTGTTTGTTCTTGGCATTCAGGGTGTCAAGCACTAAGCTTGCAAAAATTAATAGGAAAATAGGAAAATTTGAAGGGAAAAACAGGAAGAAAATAGGAAAATATGCTCATAAATAGGAAAAAAATAGGATTATTGGTAGTGGTTAGATAGGCAATCTAATAGCACTCCTCCTATAGAACTGTTAGTAGTGGATAGAATAATGACTCTTTTAAATAGTAACATATACATTTGTTTTTGAATTTGATATTAACAACAACATTTTTAGTATTTCAGCTAGCTTCAGAACACTTTGTGACAGTGCATAAAAATTAAATCAATATGAACATGTTTCCACATACATCCCATAACATCAAGTGTTGTCATAGAATCAGCCCTAGCGAAAATGTATATTTTTTAAAAGTTGAGTATCTTGGCAAAATATAATTAAAGCGACATCAAAGATGTAAGGTTTTTTCCAATGTATCTGTCTGTTCAAAGCTGTCCCTCCACACAAAAATCCGCGTTCTTTGGAAGGCTGGGACGAATTTGGTTAATAATAAACTCATTTGGTTGATAAACTTTGACATTGTGACGTAATGTAAGGCATATTGTGACGTAATGTCAGGAATCACGGCATTTAGACTCAAAGAAAGAGCTGATAATAGCTATATCAAAGTAGTAGAATTTGAAGCAGAAGTTAAATATTAATAGTGTATACCAACAACAATATACAAGGATATTAAGAGCTTGTAGCGTCTAAATTAAACTTCATTCCTGGGTCTCAGTCTCCCAGGGTTCTCACAAATTTTTCCACAGGATGCCCAAAATGTGCTTTTTCTCCAACTTTGCAGCAGTTTTTCCCGATCAACAGAATTGAAAGACCCATTTTTCAAAATATTTTTGTTTGAGAGGCCAAGTTCTTTTGAGAGAAATTATTTCTGGCTAGACTTTATAGGCACTTTAAATTGTATAATTTGTACATGAAAATAAGTGCTAGAGTGCAAACAACATTCTTTAAATTTATTTATATTTTTCTTTGGTTCTAAGCTGAATAAATAGGAAAAATAGGAGGTTTTCTCAAAAAAAGAGGAGGAAATAGGAATCAGTTAAAAAAATAGGAAACAATAGGAAATAATAGGAACTTGACACCCTGGGCATTGTGTATAGTCATCTTTCTTATTATTGATAAGTGTTTTTCAGCAAATCTATAGCCTACAAAGCAGGCATTCTTTGCTGTTTGTTGTTGTTGTTGTTGTTGTTGTTTTGTATTTAGGGTTTCTTTGAAATCAAGGATGCACAAAAAAATGAGGCCTAGCTTGGCTCCATTCTCATGTGTCCACAGGAATCCCAAAGCAGGTTAGTGCTCAAGTCTTGTATTTAATATTCCTTCTGTTCATGCAATCATCTTTTCATCCGCCATTGCTTGTACAAACTATTTAATCAATCATTCTTCCTTCCATGTTATTGTAGCAGTTTAATAGTATCTTGGGACAAGGCCTATTTTCAAGCCCAAAATAATTTCAAACCACAATTACAGTACAAGAAGTAACATTACCTTAGCAAGTTCTTGTTCAAAATTCAACACATCCATCATTTGTTGTTCCACTTGTTTTCTGTCTCCACCAAGTAACACACCAACAGTGGTCATATAGGTATGATAGGCCACAAGATTCTTGATAAGAAAAAACAAATAATTGACTAAAACATGAAGGTAAAGTACCTTATTTTTTGTTGGTAAAATTATTGTGACAGTCAACTTCCTTAGCCCAGGGGGGGACTCCGATCGTAAATGGACAGGGATGCTGGTCGTACCTTTAAGGGGTCAAAATCTGCAATCTGGTACCTTTTAGGGTGTCTCAGACTTAAGTGGACTACCAGAGACATAGCTGGTACCTTTTAGGTACTGTTTTGGGGTAAATAAACTAGTACCTAAAATAAGCATGAAAGGGACGATTTCAATGATCTCAATTGAATCTTCAAGCACATCGATCACAAAGTGTTTCATTACTTTAATTCTTTATTATTGTTTTTGAATTGGTACCTTTTAGGGGTAGAAATCAATTGTTGCCACTCCCATGCAGGTACCTTTTAGGGGTCATTTTCAAAATGTCCGAGGAGCATTCCTGTCCTCTTATATATAGGAGTCCCCCCCCTCTGGGTTCCTTAGTAACTTTTAAACTTCAGGGCCGTGAATATGCACACTTTACTTCCCTCTCTCCATCATTCCATTTTTCAGATATTTTAAAACCAACATAGATTGGAGAGAAATCAAAACAACTGCTCAGTATTACTTGAAATCAAATATTGTACCTTTTACTTAGGCCAAGCACTGGTCAATTAAGCCCTGGGGTTCATTAGGATTTTAAACTGGAAGGTATCTGGCTATGAAACTTGGACAAGACCAGAGATATTTATAATCAGAAGTTGGTTTGGGTTTCTAGAGATAGCTAGTCAGAACCCAGCAAAGTTAGTGTTGACAGCTGGTCAATATGCCAGTGCCCAGCCCTTAATAAACCCACTGAAGCGATACTTGGTCCTCTATAGATCTGTATCTGCAGTTATATTACTCTTGAAGTTGACTGTCAGAGTATAGAGTAAGTCTAAATTTGATTAAATAGTATTTTTTGTATGTATCGCGATTCTCCTATCACTTTGATCTACAGAAAGACGTTGTTATTTTCCGGTAATGCCGTCTCAAAATCAGCGCTTGTGATTGGCCCAAACATTGAGGACTGCATTGAAGTGGCTTTCTTCAAAATCACAAAAACCTACTGAAAATCAACTCAAAATAGAGCAGCAAATATAAAACCACTTTTTACTCGTGCCGGCCTTAAGTCTAGGTATTGGTTTTCTATCAGTCTATCTATCGTCGTAGTCAAGAATGTGCCATGAAAACGAGGCAAGCCACAGCTGGCACCCCAGGCAATCATTTAGAGCAGCAGTGTAACACCAGAGTATAAAGCAAATAGATGGGTCCGGGTTTGAATCCTCATGAAATAAAAAGATTTTTTTTCCGCCTTGTTATATAGTAAATATTATCTTTTCATTTTCTGTATGCTTTTTTCTGGTTTTGAAGCATTTTAAGCCGTTTTTTAATTTGATTTAATTTCCAATATATTTTGACTCAAGTGACAGCTTGTCTGGCTCTTTGATTTCAAAAGGAAATTTGAGAATTTCTGAGAATTTCAAGAATTTCTTATCATTGACTGCACATTTTAAGGATAAAAGGAAAGATTGAAAACATTATGTATTTCAATGTTCTTTGTAATTAAATGATATGGCTGAAATTTTTTGGCCTACAAACTAAAATAGGTACTATTAGAAAGTCAATGATTACAAAGCAACAGCTACTTTAAAATATCAAAGAAAATAGACCGAGGTCAACAGGATGGTGTGCTTTCGTGACGCTACAATGAGTCTGCAAGTCATGCAATACAGGCATTTGTCAACATGTGAATTGCCATTACCCTAGCAGCTATAAAATTACTTAATTAATAAAGACATAAAGACATAAAGGCAGCTCATATCTAAATGCCTTTTTAATTGGAAATTTAGGATCGAGACCGATACCAACCATGAGTTCAAATGAGCTTGCCGGCAAAGCAGACAAGTGTTCCACCGTTCAGTACCGAACTCAAAACATGACCAAACTGGCTTTAAAACATATAATTTATTCTCATGCCAGACTGAATTCCACTTGGGCACGAGTAAACGCACTACTGTATGTGCATCTAGTTAGATAATATCCGTGATAAAAAGACTGAAAAGAATGATATATTTTGATAAAAAATTGCCGCTAAGTTGAATTACAAGTAAACTGAACTGGAATTTGTTGGTCTAAACTACCAGTAGATAAAATAACTACACAATAATCACAAAAAGAAGTAAAAAGAAATCATCCTAAGTAAATAAATCATGTCTGATCAGTAAAATCAGTAATTTCGTTTTTGTTTTTGGCTTCAATGACTTCAAAGTCATAGCAAAAGTGAATTTTCAGCGAAGCAAACAAATTGTCCTTTATGAAGACAAAAACGGTATTGTTTAAACAAAGATGAAACAAATAACTTTTTAAATAAAACTAGACGCACACGTGCGTTCACTCGTGCCTATGCCTGGAGCCCTTTTTAAGAGAGGCTCCAATGACCAGCTCCGTTCGTACTCTTCCCCTAGCCGTTTCACGCATTCTTCACCATTCCGGGAAATAGCTAACCGTAACAAATGACCTTTTTTGAATCGGCTAACTTAAACTAAAAAATATCTTGATTAGTTAGTTTGTCTGTCAACAGCTATTAGTGCCTTTGTCTTTCTATTATCATGCATAGGTATTAGATATCTCCAACATGCAAAAATATACCAGTTTTATATTCAACTTCTTATTTCACTATATATCTCAATTGTTTGCTGTAAAGACTTCTACAACGGCATATTTGACACAATAACAAATCGTGTATTTTTTCGTTCATGTTTCGGATGTTATATATATGAATAAAAGACGTTACGTGACCAAACGCGAAATACAAGGTCAATGGAATCTAGTTTCATGCCATTCCGATATTAAATTAAAATTCCCTACAAAAACCTCTCAAGATCTCTTGAATGCTTGAATGAGGAATATAATTGACTTGCTTCTATGTATGTTCGTTTAGCAACATGTAGGATGAGAAATTCGTAGTTTTCCAGCTCATAGGAAATAGTCGTTATCGTGAGGGCCTCGGCTTTCAAGTACTCCATTTAGAGTTCGATATTTGGTCAAAGTATTGGAGATGAAGCTCAAAATAACAGCCCATCCTGAAGCTCTTATAAGTATATAGGTATTTCTCGAGTTAAAAGCTCCAAATTACATTGTTCTACTGCAGGAAAAGCCCGTCTCTGAAAGCTATTTTCTTTGTAGTCGGCCATCTTGCATTCCTAAAGTTCCTGGCTTGCGTTCGCTGTCGCTCAAAGGTGATGAATGAAGGGCATTGTTTTTACGTTCTTAACCAATCAGAAGTCCCTCAGGACGAACAGAGGAAAAAAAAAAAAAAAAAAACATTTGCAGTTTATAACTCGTTCCCGGCCTAAAGGCCTGGGCACGAGTAATAAACAGAGAATACACAAGTGCAGATTACCTTTTTAATACCTTTCAATAACTTTTCAGTATCATTTCTTTAGGTTGAAGCTATATTTTGACAAACTTCCACTTTCACATGTCGGTCAGCTCGATTGTTTTTTGCCAGTTTTGAAGAAACAGCAAAAAGAAATCTTCAAAAGCATCAAATGACCCATACTTCTTTCATTTTGTGAGCTTTTGGACTTGTTTCTATAACTAAATCACCACTTTTAAGCATGAGAAAGCTTCCCGGGTCTGCCTGCCATTTCCTTTTTGGCTTTCTTCTTGCAAAGAAAGAAAGAAGTTGCCATGGAAACTGTAATTCCTACAACTTTGCAGGTAAAGAGAATCTCGCGTTCAATCAATCAAAAGCGATAAATTTTCTCTTTATTCTTTGCAAAAAAATTGTTAGAATCGCGATACAAAACTAAACACAATTTTGAGACGGCATTATTGGTTTATAATGATGGCGTTGGGAGAAAACATATTCAGCTGAATATATTTTCTCCCAACTAGCCATCATTTATAAACCGATAATGCCGTCTCAAAATCGCAGTTAGTTTATAATAATCATATGGCTTAACAATTTCCTGTGATTCAATTGAAGGGTTCCCTATGAAAATGGCCTAAGTGACTTTTTTGATGATTTTTTTTTCATGTGGTATAAAATTATATCAATTAACTTTCCTATGCCCAAAGATCAATGTCTAGACATCCATCAAGTTATTTAGGCCATTTTCACAGAGAACTCTTCAATTGACCTGATCAGACATGCCATTTTGTGTATCATGGATCATAAGTAATATTATTGTATTTTCCATATTTGGGACCACTATTCTGGAAGTTGATTTACTTACCTTATCAGTTTTGTTTACTAGGTAGTAACTCCTCTCTATGCCCAGACCACTTTGGTCAATCTACAAAGAAATATAGTATATAATGAATAAATATCTGAATAGATAGAATGATTACAGCGATTCTTCATCACATACATCCTCCAGCAATTTTTCTCTAGTATAATGATTTTTCATGAACGTCAATCAAAAGTGTTTCCATAACCATGATTGGAAATTATGTGCACTTGAAAGACTTGTTTTTGTCCAGTTTTAGTGGCTACTGGCTGCTTTTTTTCAAACTACTAGGTCCGAAATGATAATAGATACTGGAAATTTGCTGCTAAAATAATAATAATTTATTTAATAATAACTCTTTATTTACTGAGAATATTATAAAACAGTAAAGCTGTGCATTTTTCCAACTTGGTTCTACTTTTGAGAAAAATCATAGGAGGGAGATATGATTGAGAACCAATGCAAATAAATGCATGCACTGACAAATATATTGCATAGGGTGGATTACATCGTGGACAAATAGATTATTGAGTGAGTGATTGCATGGATGGATGAATGGAGGCAAATGGATGTGGAAAATGAGGAAAATGGAATGAAAAATAGACGACTTTCAAAAATGGCGGCCTAGTACATGAGAACGAGGCCACAAAGGCCTTGCTGTTACCAGAAAATAAGCATGGTGACACTTCTATTGCTATCAAAGACGATGTGTTCCTTTTCCTTTTAAAATACCTATTTTATGTGCATTTTACAGGATAATTTTTATATATTTAGAATCACTTGATGCAATGTTGATTTTGGAGGCCTTTCTGGCCTCGTTATCGTGAACAATGAGCCCACCATTTTTGAAAGTCGTCTATAGAACTTTCCCATTATCCTCATATTATGAGCAATGGCCCCAGTCCAAGCCTGCTTACTCAAGATTTGGTGGAATAGTATTTCCTGTTGTAGTGAAAATGGTATGCTCACAGCAGAAATTTGAATGTGTTTATAGATGTGCTGCATTTCACACTCATATGAGAATTGGCTTAGGTCCAAGTTTGCTTACACAAGTAGTTATAAGCTCAGTAGACTGTTAAAACACTATGGTTAGGGCACAGCATGTTAACAGCAGGAAGACGAGTGTTTTTATAGACAACACAGCACTGATGCATATTTAATAGGCACAGCTAGTAGTACAGTCTGACACTAGTGAAGCCATGTTGGGTATTGGAATACGAGATTATTTCATTTTGCAACTATTAGGACTTTGAGAAGCTTAATGAATTATTTATCAGATGCACCAGCAAATGTCACGAAAAAATAAAGTTCAAAAATTGGAGCAAAAATATGACCCGAAATGTTTATGCTAGCTGAAACGTATTGAAAAAAATAATAGAATAACAGAAAAATATAGAAGCTTAATAAAATATAAATAATAAATAGGGATACCAAAATATGCATCGAGAAATCTTGAAACTTTAAAATTACTGCAATTTACCTTAATAATATTTCTTGAGGAGTTTTTATCGTCGGCATCCACATGGAAGCTGAAAAAGGCGGACGTGCGAAAGTTCAAATGAATTTTCTTCAGCGTTTCTTTGAAGACGAACTTTTTATCTGTCCAGTTTTTACTACTGATGCTCCATCCCCCAATGTCGTCGATAATGTTCTTTAAAGGAGTCGCTTTAAGCTCATTAAGCTTATCAAGGTTCATGCAGGAATCGTAAAATGTCTTCGCTAATTCGATTGCCTTGCTTGTAGCATTGGTGCTGTCTTTGAGTAATCTCTTCATTGTATGTAAATTCTGGTCCCAAACGTACGAAAATGTTCCCCAAAACGATCCACTATCGGGGATCGGGTGCTTTTTGATCCATCCACCGCATGAATACTGGAAGAAATCCTCGCATGGATCCGCTGTAGTGTTCATAGCATTGTACATGTAATGCGCGGCGTCTAAACAGCCAGGAGTCAAGCACACTTCCTCCGCTTCTTTCAGCTTTTGCTCAGTTTTCTTGTACGATCGTTTTGAACTAGACAGCAATGCGCCAAGTATTATACAAACAAGCAGAAGAATAAAAATCAACACGGCAAGCCAGAATATTGGCTTTTTCAAGATCTCGTTCAATGAGAAACGATCTGAAGGCTTCACAACGGTAATAACATGTCCTTCTAAGCTGTCATTGTCGGCCATGCCGTCTTCCCTGCTCCCGCCAAGTCCTATGAGTGAGTCTTCTTCGTCGTATTTCAGGAGTGGAACATGAGTTGTTGTTTCTGAACCTACCTCGCTTGACATGATAGATTAAGAGGATTGTAAAAACAATGGATTCAGCCAGCTCTGTTTAAATATCTGGAACGGATTAATATTCAGCTAGACGAAGACGCGCCGACATCGTTCAGAGCGCAACAAGAACACAGAACCGTAGAGCTTATTACATGGCGTACTGAAGTAAATGAATGAATCTTGACGAGCTGTAGCCTTTCTGCTGAGTAAAAGCTCGCTGGCAGTTCTTTTAAGGTACAAATGTCCTCGCTATAAAGCTAGTCAAAATGCAATGCACAGTGCAATGTGCAGTCACAGCTATGGCCGTAGGGCAATCACTTTACACTTATCTCACAAAGGTGAAAGTGTGATCTTCGAATGACCTTGACTACGGATGTCTTTTACTTCGCCTCAACTTCTCTCTTTCAATGTCCACAAAAACCCCAAAACAGTGATGAAGGAATAAATAATATTCAAAACACAGGTGACAGCTCTAAAGACGACGAAATAATGACGACACAGGATATTGGACTTCATATCATGACGTCATCATGCCATATGCCTGAGGGATGGCGGCGCAACTGCATAACATCATCCTCTGGCATATCATATTGGCCATATTTCCATAGAAATGAACACTAAAGTCTGACATCATCTCAATTTCTGTTGAAAAGCAGCCAGCGGCAAAGTAAATTTTTTTCCGAAATTCAACACTCAATGACACAAAACTATAACTCAAGTCAAAATTGTTCAGTTTCTTTTTGGAGAAAACAAGAAATTAACCATTAGAATTTTTAATCATTTGTAAACATTCAATTATATTGCAAAATTCAGATGGATAGTTTCTTTGCGTATTTCCTTTTTAAATATGCTACCAGATTACACTTGAGAAACGACATACACAATTATAAAAGAGAAACTTGTGATGGAAAGAAACTGCTATTCATCTTTTCTTTTCAGCTTTTATTAATTTATATAGCACTTTTTATTCATTTACTCATTCATTCATTTATTCATTTCAATTCATTCATTCCGATCATTTATTTATTCAGTTTTCATTCTTCATTTTGGCCATTTTTCTTTCCATTTCTTTTACTATATTCAGTTAAGAATTACAAAACCAAAAACTTGATAACAATAATGGAACAGACTTCTGAAAATTAGAGAAAGCCATTCATTCTTTTTTGAGTGTGTGTGTGTGTACAGTGTGTGTGTGCAGCGCACGCGCACGGTCGTTGTGGACATATAGCGAAGCGTGTTGTTTTCCAATGGATTCTTCCAAATGTATGAACTGAGAAAACATTCGGGAAAACTATTATGTCCCACTGAGAAGCGACGACAGAAGCCCCAAGTGAAAAAACATTTTGACACAAATTACTGAGACAAATAAATGAAAATCTATTTCATTTCATTCCATATTCTATTCTCTAGCTATAGACTGCGAGCAGTCCCACTTTTCCTCCATCAAAATGTACTCCAAAATATGAAAGAGCATCTCGATATTAGTAAAAGTGCAAAGTTTCAGTTTATAAGATGAATAAGAGAAAAAATGACAGCAAATTTAAGAGAACTGCAGCTATGAGAAGTTTGAGAACACTTTTTTCCCGCCAAATCAAGTACACTTGATGGGCTTCCTTTGGTACGGAAAAGCACGTGACTCGAAGCAATTACATAATAAGTCAAGGTCCATTTGGATGTGAGCCACAAACTTAAGTCTTTCTCCGTGGATTTATCATGGAGCTCGGCAAAATAGCCACGAATATGATTCGTTCTGTCACTTCGGGACAGGTTAGTTAAAAAAACTATTTACGATTGCAAAGCAATTTTGATTTGATTCGATTCTTGCACTTGATAGACTGTCGAAGTCCAAAGTCTTTGGAGCAAGCAAACTGCAGTCATTGCGTTTCTTCGGCGCTTTGGATGACAACTGTGTAGGCTGTGGTCGGTGGAGCTAAGCTCTATCAAGCCTCAGCTAGATGCACACAATGTTGCTCTGATTGGAATTGGTCTCGAAGAGCTCGGCTTGGAGGAATTTCAGGAGGGAAAATTCTTTAATGGTGGTATGTGCCTAGATACGCCCATCATCCCATTCATTTCCCAATAAAACTCGGTTAGAACCATTTTATTTAATTTTCTTACTTTTCTTTCGTATGGGAAACAAGGAGGGAACGTTATTTGCTTGGTTAATATAGGATAGTAGTTGGATTTGCAAAATATTTTTGGTTTTCAAATTCATTTTGCTGACATCCGTTGTCATCGATTCATTTGACAAGATAGATTTTGAAAACATGAAAATTTACATTATGACTTGATTTAAGTTAATTAACACCTGTATATGTTGTGGTTTGCAATTATTAACCACTTTGAATATTTGCTGAAAATCAAACTGGCTTAAGGCCAATTTACAGCATACATTTTTTGCTTACAACTTGTAGCATGTAACGACCCTACAACTTCTTACAACTGTTGCAAAGTTTTAAAACATGTTTTAAAATCCTACAACCCTTTGTTCTTGTCACATGCAACAGTTGACTAAGCAAGTTGTAGGGTTGTTGCATGCAACATCAATGGTGGCAGATTTGAGTAGCTGTTGCTCTGCTGACAGGTCTTGTCCTCACGCCTTAGGGGGCTCGTTGGCAGAGGACAGTGGTTTAATATTCAGAACTGCTGCCAGATTTCAATTTAGTGTGTGTTAAACAAAAAAAATTAATATACAAGTGACTCTGGTACTTATTGTTGTGTATTTATCTATCATAGCTGTTGTCACACAAGTAATGTAATTTTCTATATTTATTTTGTAATTATTTCTTTATCTATTTATTATTTATTTATTTCTTGTAAATTTTCTAGTGATCTATTTTAAATTTCTATTATTTTGTATTTATTTATTTATTTCTTGTAAATCTCCTAGTATTGGTGAAAACTACTTTAGGAGCAAACTTATCGAAGTATCGAAGACAAGTTGTAAGCAAAAATTGTATCGTGTAAATTGGCCTTTAAAGTTATTAAGTAACAATCCTCTTAATAACACAGGGAGCCTGGCTTGGTGACTTTAATGCAAATAAAACAATTACGTAGCAGACTATAATCTGATAATCTGTTAACACCATAACAATATCATGATGACTCAATACATCCATATTCCAGATAATCTGTCTGGTCCATAATATAACTAGCCTGTACTTAACCAATAGTATGATGTCACCTCCCCCCCCCCCCCCCCCCCCGTTGTCCCCCTCCCCTTCCCCACACCCCCTACCTCCCCCATCCCCTACCACCCCCGGAAGAAGAGAGAGAAGGGCTGCACATATGGGCTGGTGTTATATTGAGGACCTAATTTTGTTTTCTTAATTCTTAATTGTACAAGAACTTTACATTGATGCAGAACAGAAATGTTATAAAGATCTTGGGTTTAGAAGGTAAAATGCCAATTATTATATAAGGTGATTCCATTGTTTTGCATTACACACACTAACTGTGCATGATTATGTAGCTTGTGTGAGTGTGCACATGTTCAATTTTCAAGATGGCAAATAAGCAACTAAAAGCAACAATGACTTGAAATACATTAAAAAAAAGAAAATATTGATAAAGGAAATTGTAGAAATGTTGTAACATTCCTGGTGACTTCATAACATCAATTTTTGATGTAAGAATTCTACCAAAATATTGTGTAAAATGTCTTGCGACAAGCAAAGTTTGGTCCAAAAACTCTTTTGGGTGAAAAGATCTACTAGATATGATGAGATATATATTTTACCCAGAATTTAATGACCGCGTTTGGGGTGGTTGGCCCAGCGTGTTCCCATGAAATTTTACTCAAATTTTATGAGATTCTGAATAATTTTTTGGGAGGGGAAGGGAGTGAAGATCCCATTTCATTCTTTCTTATCCTTTTCTTTTTTCCTTCTCTGTTGTTTTATATTTCTCTATATGTTTTTAGAGTCAATTATTTAGTTGCTTGTATTTGTATTTTTATCACAGATACAATGCACTAACCGTTATGGGTGGCTTAATAACTAGAGAAACAAGACATTCATTATCAAAGGTGACAGTCTAAGGTTTTTCAATAATATCTATTTTTTATTCTCCTATGTAATATAACAGCTGTTTTATCCAGTAGGTTGCTCACCCATGTTTGTTTTAAATGTTGCAGGCTAATTCCAAAGGAATAAAAGGCAATCTGAAAGGTGATGGAATGCAAACTGGTGGAATGTTAATTGTTACCCCAGAGTCTAAAGTATTACTTAGCCATGCACAGACATCACCTGGCTGACCATGTATCAAATGAAGTAATCTTAAAGGCCTTAGGCATTGACACCCAGACAGCTGCAGAGACAGACACAGCTACTAGTGGTGAACAGGCAGAAGCAAGCAAGCCTCAAGTGAAATGTACAGAAGATGTTTGTACTTTACCACCAAAGGAGAAATAGAGGTAAGCCTTGAAAGTGAGGTCTCATTACAGTCACTGGTGAAAGCTCTCCTGGCCAGTGGCCTGCCTTTGATTCCCGAGGGAGGGATGCTGACCATAAAAGTTACCAGATTGCTGATTCTGACCCCTAAAAGGTGAGATGAGCATCCCTGCCCTCTTATATAAAATTATAGGAGTTCCCCCCAGGCATGCCTTCAATACCATCCATCTAAGCAGACAATAAATGACTGGCACCATTGGAAAATGGTCACAACCAGAGCTGATGTCTTGCAAGAAATAAGAATGGCAGGCTATCATGTGGTAGCAAAATGATGACTGGTCATTAAACAGAGCTAATTTGACTTAATCCCTTGGTGAAATAGCTAATATAGTTGATATTTACAATGGAAAACCCAAAAAGCTGACCAGCTGTAATGTATTTGCCCGGGAGGGGTACTCCCTATATTGGTGTGCTAGGGATGATCATCGTATTTTTTAGGGGTTGAAATCGCCGATTTGGTATTTTTTAGGGGTCGTCAGAGAAAATCCAAGGTTTTTCAGAAAAGATGGTATTTTTTAGGGGTACAAACAATGACACTTTGAATTAGTGCTGTTCGATTGTTTTCTTTGTCAGTTTTTTGTTTGATTTTTTGGTATTTTTAGGGGTATTTTTGAGCTGTTTTTTAGGGTCGAAAATTTTGGCATTTGGGTATTTTTTAGGGTACGTTTTGGAGGTTTCCGACGATCATCCCTAGCGTTTTGACCCTGAAGAACCCCCCCCCCCCCCCCCCGGTGTATTTGCCAATATTACTTTCAACTAAGCAATCATCCAATCAGCATTGGAGGATTCTCTTAATATCGTATGTCTTGTCTGAATGCTAATTGGAGGATAGCAAGACAAAAAGTGTGTAAATACATTAACAGTGGTCACAATTTTGAGCTTCATAGTGTAAAGACAAAAAAACAAATTTTGATTTTCCTTTTAGAGCGCAAGCTCCAATAAAAATGACAGTGACCAAATTAGCTGGTTCTTGATGCACATATTCAACACTTATTTACTGGGACCAAGGGAAACAGTATGTTTTGTGGTCCCGAGACCACTGATGTTTCTCAAGGCAAAGCCAAGGGAAACATTGGGGTCAAGGGACCACAAAACATATTGCTTTCCCGAGGTTCCAGTATGTAAGTGATATACCAACTGCCAAAGAACAAAAAGCAAGATGTCACTTAGTACAATGAATGTTTTTACTCAAAATTCACTCAAAACTTGTCAACAAACTGACCTTTTTTCGCACACTGTTTTTTGGAGAATTTATCAGCTTGTTTGGTGGCATTCCTGATTGATGATCTTTTTTCTCGGAATAAATTATGTTTATTCGTCTTAATAGTTTGAAAATAAGCATTAGTTTTGCCTCATGTCTGAATGATTGAATTTGCAAACACGCGCTGCCAAAAATGTGCCTTCAAAGCTCAATCAACTTCCAGTTTTTTATTACTGGTCCACAACATATTGTTGCCCATTGCCTAGGGAAACATCAAAACTTGTTCGCGTTCACATGATACCCTCTCACCCAATCAGAGCACGAGAAAAATAGACTTTGACAGTTGGTATATAACAATGCAGTTTATTTAGCTAAAATTTATTAAAGGACTCTAATATTGATCGAAGGACAGTACAGGACCCTTCCAGGGGCATTTACCAACTAACATGATCACTGCTTGGTATTCAGTCTAACTCTTCTTCTCTCTTTCTCTTTCAGATGTGTTTTAATTGATTCAAAAATTGATGAATGATTAATTAATTGATAATTAATTATTGTACCTGGACATAGTTATAAACTAAAAAAACAGCAGGATGTAAAAAAGTACTTATGATACGAACTTGATAAACCTGTTTAACAGGATAATGTTGGTTGATGAAAAACAGGATTTTCCTGTTTGTACTTTTTATGGCAGTGGTTCAGAATTAGTTGGATGTATATTAATGTATGACTACACCATTTGATGTGTATTGATTGTATTTAAGCAATAAAAAATTTCAGTGTCTTACTCTCACTTGCAAAATAGTTGGACAAATAGGTAGATTTAGCAAATGCAATGTGATTTAAAAGAGAGTGTGTTGTTCTTGCTAACAAAAACTTGTGATGGTTGACATATTGGTGGAGGCGGGGCCTTGGAACATTGAGATCAGGTTTGAGCTGCCTGCATAGCAGCCCTCCAGGAGATTGGGGCAAGGGGATTGGTGGATTGGTGCAAGGGGGGAGGGGATTATAAATCAATGAGGGGGATTGTGGCAGGCCCTCTTTTCTTTCACCACCCCTACCCCCTTCCCTCCCTCCTCCCCTCCCCATCCCCTTAGTGTGTGTGTGTGAGGGGGCACACTTGGTGAAACCCTAACCATAATGCTGACCAGAAAATATGCAGTTGTGTTGAGATCATCCACCAAGTGAAGTCAATCCATTTTTGATTGTAGCTTTGATGTCAGCCATATCAAATTATGAAGAGGGTCAAAAAAATCCAGAATTCCAACTGCCTTTATGCATACTACTGGATAAATAAAGTCTAATGATATATATGTTGATTTTTGTCATAAAATATTTGTGGGTGAAATTCTAATTATGTACCCTTTCAAGGTAATAGAACTATATAATTATGTAGCTATATAGGTGAGTACCCCATCAGACATTGCAATAAGTCTTACCATACAAAATAATGATGACAGGAAAAAAGGGTGTGGGTAACGGTTTCTGGGTAATGTTATCCACAAGATAAGTGCTTTACTAGTGGACAAATTTTAATAGAGTGTCAAATGGTCAAAGCTAAGCAAGACTTTTCACAACCCTAAGACAAGCATGAGAGGCTTTTGCACTGATTTCCTTTGTTTTCAAATTGTGATACTGAGATGGCTTTTTGCAAAAAAATATAATTAAAAAAATTGGGACCTACAAAATTTGACTGAAATTTTGAGAGCTAGACTGATTTCTTTTAGGGTACTATTTGCCACCCCTATTCGTTGGACAAGGCCATATCTCTGTATATTTCATAATTATAAAATTATTATGCAACATGATGTAATTTCTATAATTTACGAACCCCATCCTCAAAATACTGATTTTCTTTGGTAATGTTACAATATTACAATCCTGCGACATCATGAATTTCAGATTTCCGGTTGCGCATTCAAAATCACCATATTTGGATGACCGGAAACGGAATTGGCAAATCTATCGGTCCCGGCTTGCTCAGTCCACGTCTGTCAATCATCTATTGTTTATGAGCCAATCACAGTCCACGTGGGAAGATTCCAAGCTTCACTTAACATCTCTGCACACTACGGAACGTGACGAACCAGGGAGTGTGAGTAACTTGTGATACTGTAGCTTTTGAACAATCTACCAAAATGTCTGAAACAGAAGAACTAGCAAACAAGCTGGCTAGGAGACAAGCTTTGAATGAAGATGAAGGAATGCCTAGAAGACAATTGAAAGTCTTCAATCCGTACACTGAGTTCAAAGAATTCACTCGCAAGCAGATCAAAGACTACGAAAAAATGTTCAAAACGTGAGTATAGATTTAAATGAATCCCTAATACTGGAAAAAGCTTGCATTTAACTTGAATGGTCATTGTTATCTTTTGTGGAATTTTTGCTCAAAGATCAATTTGATGATTGAAATCAACACGGCATTCATGTGACTTTCCAATCCCGTCCAATTTTGTCATTTTCATGAAATTTAACCCTATTTTTCCACTATTTCCTCTAAGACTTATATCTTCCGAAATCAATACCTCGTGATTTCACTTTGTAAACCTTTGTATCATCTTTGTCCTCTTTCTCATTAAAGACGTGTTTTTGAAGCCTGAAGTAAACTGTACTGGAATCCAGCTGCGCAAAGCCATTTGCTTTGTACAGTTGTAATATTAAAAGCTTCTCATAAACGCTATAAGTATTAATATGTTTGATTTTGGTGTTTATCTGTGAACATGGACATTTCCTCAATCACGCGAAATAATGTCCGTAGCATTTTGTGTCCGTCATAATTTCCTGTTGATTCAAATTTACATTTGCTTCTTTCGTGTGATTGTGTTTGGTTTGAAGGGAAGTTTCGGCTCGTAGTTATTCAATTCTAAAGAATCAAACTTTAATTTGCAGATTTTTTCTGAGCTGTAGTGCATTGTTTCTCTAAGGTGTAGTGTTCAGGAGCTGAAGTTCTCGTTAAATTGGGCGTGCTTTGTACTGTGTCGTTTACAACGTCGCCACCCGGAAACAACATGCAAGCTATTTATAAACTGATGTTCAAACCTATTATGAATATGAAAATTGAACAACAATAATCTTTCACTCCGCGAATATAATCCCAGAAAGTTAAATTTTGATAAATTTTCAGGATGTTTTCTTTATAAATGTTCTTGACTAACAATTGTATGATAAATGGATATATTTCAGATCTAGTTTATTTAGTAATTAAAAGTATTTCCTTTGCATTCAACTCATGCTGGGCAAGAACTCCATAGCCGGATTTGCACAATAATGGCAGCTTGACATATAGCTGAACAATTGTGTCTACATGTCATCTACAAAGTGCTTTCTCTGCCTGGCAACATATTGCCACCTTAATTAATTTTGGATAACATCTAAAAAGGTGGTCCAATTATTACACCATATTTGGCTTATAATGGATGTTGTGGACATGAGTAAAACTGTTTTTGAAGATAGTGGTTTGGTCAATTATAGGAATGAATAAATATTTGATGCAAAGCTATTGCAGAATAATTAGTGTCTGGTTCATACATCATACATAATTAAATTGAACATAAAGGGTTCACGTAATGCAGATGAATATATCTGCCAGACTTGGGAAGGGGTGGAAAGTAAAAGATCTTGGGTGACCAGACACACATGACCTCACTCACCACAGGAACCCCAATAGCTCAATATTTGGCTAGACCTGCCCAAAAACATTCAAAATTTTATTATCTGCAGCTTTTTTCCTCAGAAAATTCACACTTGCCGAACACCTGCACACACATAATAAATATTATGTGGCATTTCTATTGTATATTAAGATAATTTTTTAGAAATATTGAGTAGTAGCAGATAAAAGTGCCAAAAACTAGGCAGACATTCTTGCAAGTTTTAATTCAAATTTTCGTTTGGATTCACAGTCAAATTTGGTTTTTACCAGTTAGGAACAGTACTGATCTAATAGAATGCCTGTTTAACTATTGTAGAACCTGGAAGTTGTTTATATCCTGCATTTTTAGTTAGGTTTAGTAACTTCAAGTGGAATGTAAAGAATATAATTATATGGCTAATGAGCAACAAAACCTCATTTTGAATTCAAATTTTCACTTTGAATTAATATTTTAATTCAACTTTTATCAATGAATCAAAACTAACTACAACAAGCTAAAATATAAACTTTCTGAAGGAAATTGGTTTTAGCTTTGTACAACACTATCTTATTCTTCGACTGAGAGGTTTTTGTCACTCAATGCTTGAATATGAAACAAATCTCCACTTAAAATAAACATATTTTTAATTTGATATTTTGTTTTAGATATGACTGTTAACAATGACCACTACCTGGACATGATGGAAATCAAGTTAATGATGGAGAAACTAGGAGCACCTCAGACGCATCTTGGCCTTAAGGCAATGATCAAAGAAGTTGATGAGGACCATGACGACAAAGTCAGCTTTCGAGAGGTAATTTCCACTTCCTTATATTAGGATTGATTGTATGTAACAGTGAAAAAGAAAGGAAGGATGTACCTGTATAAATATTGACTTAAATAAAGATATAAATAAAATAATGTTATATATTAAAGTTGAGTAGTGAATTTTATTGACCCTATAATCACTCATTTATTTTCTTTCTTAAATCTCTCTCTTTTTCTTTCTCCCTTTTCATCTTTCTGCCTTACTCTTTCTCTTTATCAGCAGAGCTTTATCAGGTCTGTTTATGAAATATCAATGATAGTTTACGGTGATACTTAGGAAGGGGCTTATAACTGCACTTTTTTCTCATTTACTGTTGATTTGGCTTATAACTAGGGGGATTATGGTGTATTTTTTTCTATTTTTGGACACTCACATGGTCAAGGTTCCAATACAGGTTTTCCTGGACCACCCTTCAAAATTCTGTTTTTACAACACTTGATACTAATCGTGCAATCTGATTGGTTGATTAGAGTGTGTCAATAAGAGGACAGACACACTGCTGATGCGTTTTGGCACATGCGCTCATTCTGTTGCCCCGTTTGAAAAAGATTTTTTAACTTTTATCTCAAATAATTATTGTGAAAAACGAAATGAAGATGGTTTTGAGTTGTCTGTCCTCTTATTGACACACTCTTGATGTCATAAAATGTTTAAAACTTTGCAGTGAAATCACTTACTTCGCTTGTGATTCCACTTGAATTTAAGAGTGTGTCAATAAGAGGACAGACAACTCAAAACCATCCTTCAATTTGTGATATCATGTATTTCTTTGTCTTTCAGTTTCTTCTAGTGTTCCGTAAAGCTGAAGCTGGAGAATTGCTTGAAGACTCGGGTCTCTTTGCTCTTGCTCAACGTGCAGAAGTTGATGTTGATGAAGTCGGTGTTGGAGGAGCAGCCAAATTCTTTGAAGCCAAAGCCAAACAAGCACAGGCTTCATGCAAGTATGAGATGGAAATCCTAGCAGAGCAAGAAGAGAGAAAGAAGCAAGCAGAAGAAGCTAAAAAGAGGAAAGAACAATTCATGGCCAAAAAGGCAGCATTTGGAGTGAGCTAACTTTAAAATACAAATTATTTCTATAATCATTTTAAATAGCCCAAGTTCTAAATAGATATATCATTGAGGAAGAACTTTTTGAAAAACTAAGCTGAAACTTAGGTCTGGGCTGAAGGCTTATTTTTCAAAAACTGTTATAGCTATATTTCTATACGTGTTGGCCAATTTTTAAATTCGTTAAAGACATACACTAGAAATGCTGAAATGTTTAGTAGATATTGCATTTTATACATTTTTACAAACTTTATTTTTATGCTCATATTTTATGCAAAAAAGTTGCAACTTAATTTTCTTACAGTGTCAAGCATATAATATTCTCTTAGCATTGTCTGTTTGTGAATTTTATTGTTGCCTCTTATTATTTATGTGCATTTTAATTTTAGGGCATAGATATTAAGAGTCATTAATATTTATGTAAGACCTTGAGTAAGATGGCAGTGATAGTTGATAATTAAAAAAACAAATTAAAGAATGTGTTGAAAAAAATGTGCATCTCTTGAGAAATATGGGGAAAATGTTTCCATTGAATCAACATCTATATACACAAATAATCATTATTGAGGACGTAAAATGCAATCTGTGCTAAGCTATGTTCGCTGCAGCAATGACTGTGACAGGTGTGGAATAAATATGGCTATGTGCATTGACACATTTGTAACGAGGTTTAATACATTAAAAACAAGCTTAAAAATAGCTTACACTAATTGCCTTCTTGCCAAAGCGAGAAGGAATCCCAATTAGGGGGTTCAATAAATTAACGTATATAACCACCCTATTGCCTTACCTTCATTGCATCATGGGATGGAATATACAAAATACAAGTTCAATCTCTACATAGAATTTATTTGCAAGCCAATAATACATTTTTAGGCAAGCGGTCATTGGCCTGTAGCTCCTTTTTAGTGACACTCTAAACTCACCCTAAACTGTGTCACCCTATATAGATTGGGTTCTGGGGGGAGCGGGGGAAAATAAATTAATGTAGCTAAGAATTGCTCCTTGGTTTTGTTGAGCTTACCTATCTGCCTGCCTTTCTCTCTTATTAGACAGCACTTGGCGATCAATTTTCTGAATTTTTACATTACAATTCACTATGATCATGAACTTAATAAAGTGCTTTAAGGAGCATTATAAAATAACGCGAAGAAACTTTACTAACATTACAAGTAGTTCAGTGTTATGTTTAGTTCTGATATAACGCATGCTCTGATTGGCCAAAGGATGTATGCTCTTGCACTTTTTGAAACTTTCTCACGAATGAAATAGAAAACTTGTCTTAAAATAGTAATTGTATTATATGCGGAAAGACAACTCTATACCCCTGCATGTACTGTGTGCAAATTTAGAGCATTCGACGATTGAACAAAACATTCGAAAAGCAGTTGAGCGATCCTTAATTGAACGCTTCTTTCGAATTCGTGTTCTGCTCTGGTTCAATCCTGTGCCGATCGTAGAGCGCGCGCGCGCGTTTTCTATTTCTTTACAAGTGCATGCACGTCATTTAGCTTGGTTTTCAAATTTTTGGTGTCTTTATGTACAGGCTTGATTTCTGAAAGCAATGTTTTATGGCCTGTCAGAGCTTTCATATCCGTTTTACACTATTCTTGATTTAGAAATGAACATTGAAATTGCCCTTGAACAAAAAAGGTTCGATCTATTCAGTGCATTTTGTGTGCGTCTATACTTTCATAGATGCACAGATGACGTCGATCAGAATGTGTTGAGAGCAAAAAAGGGTCTGTTTCACTAGATTCTAACGTCTTTTGTGCATTTATTAGAGAACAAAACGCAAGAAAATGTGGAATCGATTTGTTTTTATATATACCTATTTCAAAAAAGGTTGTCCTTGGTTTTGGTGCATACTGCATAGTGATTACTGCATACCAAGACTGAAATGTATTATGGACAATTTGTAATTGGGTAACAAGAGGCTTTGCTAATGTTGATTCTCTGTTTCCTCTCAGGTTGAATCTAAGTAGACTTTTTCCGCAACTTTTCTACTTATAAAAATTGTGAAAAATTATGACCCAAAATTTGAAATCCACAGTGTATTTCGGTCTTGGTATACGGTATTCACTATGCAGTATGCATTAAAACTGAGGACAACCTTTTTTGAAATAGGTATATATATTTATCGAAACGTTTTAAGCAATCAGAGCGCGCGTATTATATATTCACGAGTTCTCGGACAATCAAATTAAGCGCGCGTATGATCCAGTGTATGGAAAAATCTGCTTGAATAGCTTGTGATATTAATTGATTTGTCACGAATAAAGCCGTTATACTAGCTGCATGCACAGCCAATCGCTGGTTGGCACATAGCTTAAATTGCTTTATAAAATTCTTATTTTTTACAAGGTTTTATATCACTAGCCATCAATAACAGTTTGACGGTACATCAGTTGCAGTGATAATGTCCTTCGTATAGTGTAGTAGAATTTTTCAGAACAAGGCAAAACATGTCCATGCATGAATGAACAATTAAGCAAATAGTTTACATAGTTAATATGTACTATACAACGGCATACTTCGAAACAAGTTGTTCATCACTAAAATGAGAAGTCACTTCTGCATGATACTCAGTGCCTTTGATGGATAGTTTACATAGTTTGCTTAGAGTTTTGATATCTACATTGAGCAATATATAAGCCCGAACTGGTCTATTAAACCTTTTACGAAGCTTACGAAATTAGAAAGCTTCAAAACAGTATTTTTAAATTATACGTTGCACTATCAGCTTTTATTAATTGTTCTGTCCCATGTAATGCCATTTTGGTTTGCCATTTCCAGAGGAGATGTATAAACCTATAGTAGAGTACAAACACTAAAAGTACAGTGTGCAATACTTTGCACTATTTAGTACTAGATAGCACTAATTAAACAATAGAAACAGAAGAATTTGCATAATTTAGCACTGACTATTTAGTACTATTTATGTTGCACACTTTTAGTTTTTGTACTCTACCTATATGGAGAATATGTTTTTAAAGGAGTTTTTTGTAACTTGTTTCTAAACAGATTTTCTTTTGATATTTTCGCGGTGAAACACAATAGACAAGAAAAGCTACCAATTCAGTGCAATGTTCCCCACATTAATTTTTCTAGTATTTAAACTCAGAAGAGTTATCTCTAAAAGGAAATCATCCAGCTAGCGAATAAGAATATGGCAGTATATGTGCTTCCCTACAAAGTTAATTAATAGCGATTTTTTGTCAGTTTTATAGCCATAATGGATTAAACAATACCACAATTAACACCTTTCTGTACTATATACACTTCTTAGACGAGCCATTACACTTAATTGAATTTTAAACAAATTAAATTCTACGTCGAATTGCAGCTGAATACAGCAGCTTTTAGTTTCAAATCCTCTGGTTGGCTGGTTAGCTTAATCTTCAGCTTTCGAATCGAATACTGCTCCGTTATATCATTACATGCGAAATTAAAAATCGATAAATTTCTTAGAGTTTTGAGTTGTTAATAAGCTGTTGACTTTCTTTCTTTCGTCTCTTTTGAGAGCGTTCCTTTACAGGACTGTTTTTGCAGCCTCTTTTATCCAAAACATCCAAAGCACTCCCCCAACTTACCGAGCAGACATCTTGTTCCAACCAAGTCGCACTCTGTTTCAAGTCTTTGGAAATTTTTGGCAGTTTTGTAGTAGGATTATCATTGCCGCTTTTTCTTTCTCCGCTAGAACTTTCTGAAGCAATAGGGGGAAGATATAAACCATTTTTGGACGTGCTTTTTCGAGGGCTATCCGGTACTGTTATGTCTGGGAGTTTTAGAACTTGTTGAATGGCGTCGACTTCTGCGTTGTACATGAAATGACCAGGAATCTCATCAGCAGCGTCTTCGTGGAGTTCCTTCTTGAGATTTTGCTCAACATCAGTAGAAATTATCCCGAGCCGTCTGTCTCTTTTTGCTTTTCTTTTTCGTGACCGAACTGGTGTCTTCATAGCTGAAAAAATCTTTGTCACAATTTGATGCTAGCTATGACATAATGAAGTCTTCAGTTCAAAGATGCTTACATAATTTCTCCAGAGATTTCAGATTCGAGTGCTCTTTTTGTTTTGCAACTAAGTTGAATAAAACCTTAACGTTATACGATTGTTTTCTTTGCTCCAAAACGTCTTTGCTTATCCAAGCAACGTACTTGTTTACTCTCAACATCAAGTACGACACACGTCGGAAAATGCTTGGGGCAACGAGCTATGTTTGTTCTGTTAGCATATAAAGCCTTCTCTAGGGAATTTTAAGACAATACACCACAACAAAGTCCTATGGTTTTAATACCCAAGACAATTGATCAAGACAGGGGTATTAAAGGAATCAAAATTTAATTAATATATCAATATTCAGGTTTTTCTTTTTGATAGCTAAGAAAATTTACATCAGGAACTTGAATCGAACAGCAATAGCGTCTTGGCAATTCAGTTTTCGCAAATTTCTGTATTTTTTAGTAAAGCAGGACAGAAGGAAGAACAGGTTCCCGCTTGCAGAATTGGTAAATGATTTTGAATATGCAGATGAATTTATGTGGTATTTTTAGAGTTTTACAAAAACAGAACAGTTGATGAAACAACAGGATATCAGTCACGAATATACTTTACTCTCTGAGATCTGGGAAATCATATCAAGAATGATTCAAGCCCAGCTATAAGCTCAAGACTAATTTGTATGTAGGATCATGTCACCATTTGACAAGCATCAGAACTAAGAAATACTGCTAACTACTCAGCATGTACATGTCCTGCATGCTTTAGGTTGCAGGAACTTCTTTATATTAACCCCTTGGGGCCCTTTTCTCAAAAGACCCGATAACTTTACGGACCCGTTAACCTAAATTAAATCGAATAAGTTAACGGGTCTGTAAAGTTATCGGGTCTTTTGAGAAACGGGCCCCTGGGTTGTAATCCTGCAGCCTTCCACCTTTTTTTTCTTTTCTTCTTTTTATGTCCAATTGTACTTTATAAAAATTTTTGTGGTAAATAAAAAAACTTGAACCTACATTAGGGATTTCTGGCTGTGTGTTGTTGTTAAATGGAATGATTATCTTTCACTGGTGAACAGCGCAACGAACAGAAAGTACAGTTTTTCAACCCTCCATATTTTGTTCATTGTACTGTTCTGGAAGATAAGCATTCCAGCACTGAAAGGTTCGCAAATGAGCATCATCAAGAGTTTCCATGGCAGCGCGACGGGTAACGTCTGTCAGTGACGAACACACAGATCTTAGCTTTCGAAGTAGTGTCTCTTTTTTATTTCTTTTTATTGGGCTTCCACTAAAAATCATTACTTGTGTGTAAAGCCTTAAAGTCAGCAATTCTTGGATTGCCAGTGCCACATAAGCCCAGGCACATAAGCTGTATATAACGAGGTTGCTGAAAAGCTCAAGGATACGAAACGAAAACCCTCGACCCAGCAAGTCCAACAGGCAGCAAAGGCAGCTGGAGCCAAGTGTTTAGTTGGTCAGTGATGGGGATGCACAGAGTTCACAGAAGTTCGACAACACTAACAAATGACAAATTATGTCATGCATGCATATTATCAGAAATGGTAATGAACACGAACCGGACTGAAGAAGACAGCTCTAGCTCATACAAAAATTGGCATGGGCATGTAACTTGACGACCTTAAGATTTTAGGGTGAAAAGTTTTTAGATTAAGTGATCACGTGACCACGATCCTTGCTCCCATCAACCCATAAACTTTGATTTAAAACGCGGAGATGGATGTCGTGTGTAGGTAGGACTTAATGGTATATTTTCACTTCTCCCTAAGAGATGTATACGAATCTGCCTTAATACCTGAACTATCTTTGCTCGTTAAGGCGATATTTGCAGTTGTTTTGATTTATCAAGTAGGTCACGTGACCTATTTCGCATAATATCGCCTTAACGAGCAAAGATAGTTCAGGTATTAAGGCAGATTCGTATACATCTCTTAGGGAGAAGTGAAAATATACCATTAAGTTCTACCTACACATGACATCCATCTCCGCGTTTTAAATCAAATTTTTTGGGTTGATGGGAGCCAAGATCGTGGTCACGTGATCACCTTATCTTAAAAGTTTTCACCCTAAAATCTTAAGGACATCTAGTCTGAATGAGATCCTCAGAAAGGCCGCATGGATGATCGACTGCAAGCGCATGTCATCAGGAGGCATGACCAAGGTGCTATATATTCACAAGTACCGAATCCAGTGTTCACGCAACTGACAGTCACATGCATTTTGACAACTTTGCAAGGCCTACTATAGCCCCATGCAGACTATTCAGTAGGACCAGCAGACCAGATAAGACATCAATTTTGGGTGAGCCGTAGTCTACGTAGCAGGGAGGCGAAACAGCCTGCATTGCGGGCGTTTTGGGGAGAATGGAGATGGGCCGGGAGGGGATAATCAGGGGCGGACTTAGGGGCGGGGTGCAGGGGGTGCGAACTCCCTCCTGATCATGAGACGACCTTGAGTCCTTTTTTCTCAATATTTTTTCAAAAATCCTCTCGGCAGTTTCCAATTGTACCCCCTCCTGAAGACAGTGCGCCCCCTCCTGATCGAGATGATCCTGGATCCGAGCCTGGTAATTCCCTCGTGATCTCTAAGCCCTAACCACCAGTTATGCTAGGAAGTGTAACGAACAATCTCGATCGTTCGTCTGATAATCATGTTAAAGTTAAGCGGAACGAGGCTCAGATTGGTGCTAGCTCGATCCCTCGGATATACGTACACATCAAATTTGGGCATAGCGGATCTCTAAAATACACAGGGGTATAGCATGCATCCAGCGCTGAAGTCTTTACTTCCCCGACACACGATGCAACTTAAACTTTCTTGTAACTTGCAATACAGAGCTGCACCGTGTGTCCACGTCACCTACCCCTGCAACAGTGAGCCAGTTGCGGGCGCAACATGATTGATTTTTCACGCCGATGGCCCTAGGAACAGAATTAGTTGCGCGCAACTGACCTTCTGCGATCAACAAGCTATTAGTCTATCTGTTTTCTTGCAAATATACATGAAAAACTTGACTGAAATGGCGTGCACTAGCTGACGTCATCAAGTGCGTGCTCAGATTTTATTTCAGAAATAATGCTTGCTGTTTTCATAAAAAAATCATAAAAACCGACTAATTTTTCTCGATCTCTATATTTTTTTCATGTATATTAATACGAAATCATATGGTTTTCTCGAGCAATTTGGAATAAATTTGGAGGGGAAGGAGACAGAAGGAGAGGGGGGAGGGGAAAAAGAATTAAGAAAAGGAAAGGAGAGCCTCTTCCGATCAATTCCGTACAGAAAATATAAACTTTTGGATACTTGTTAAAAAGCCAGAGGCTACTATCGTTTATTTATATTCGGAGCTTGCGCAAATAAATAAACTTGTAATATTATGATATTTTAGGTCATTTGAGTTTAAGTTTCTTTCTTTTTCCTTCCTTCCTTTCTTCTTTTTTGTGATACTCGTCCTCAATCCTCACTGCAATACGGTGCAACACGGTCAATCTTGACCCTCAGTGTCACGCCATAGCCTGGGTCGAGCATGAAAGCAGCCCTTTCCTCAGAACGTCGAACACGAGTCACACGTGTTTTGATAGTGACTCAGAAAAAATTGGAAAAATCTCACGAAAAGACGTTCTAACATGGCTAAATCAAAGTCTGAAAAGAAGGTAACTTAATGTTAAAGTGAACTAATCACACGTGGCTTGAAAACTGCTCTGCTTTTATCGGTAAAGCTTGTGTAAACGCAAGCCGTATAGCGGGGACAAGCGTTCGTAGAGAATACATGCTTCGTTTTAATTGCAATTTTTCGCCTTTTGGAAAGTCCAAACACCTTGTTTTAAGCTTCTTTATGAGAAGTAGTCTCCAATTTGCTACAATCTTGGTATTTTAATTCAATTTAACGTCGAAAAGACTCCAAAAAGTTGAGGAGATCTGGGTGCTCACTTGTTTTGTCCGACCACGTGTTGGCTGTGTGAAGCAAACTTCTTATAAGAGCAACTTTAACCGCTGTGATTGCTTGTAAAAGTCACTAAAACTCTTTAAACATAATAACTTCACTATCCTTTTAGAATGTCTGTTTAAAACCGTTCTAAATCTCGATAAAATGCATGATTTAAAGGGTTCTTGTCGATTTCAAGTTTGTTGTTGTTTGACCTCATGGTTTGTTACGCAGTATTGTGCAATCAAGTTTTGAATTTTGAATAGATCATAAAGATTTTTCGCAAATCCATTGCATTGTGGATGAATTCATAACTTATACTAATAAGTCCTCAATAACAAGGAAATAAAAAAGAATTAAGCTTAAAATGTTAAAATAATTAACTTTTTAGTTAACTAACTTTTCAACTGGTATTTTTCAAACTCCTTTGAAGTGCATTGCACATAAGTTCCAAAGTTCAAGTCATACTTTGGAAAAAAAAGTTCACAATCAAAGTTTTGAAAAGTTCCCAATAATGGTGGTTTCAGCTTGGGTGGCAAACTTTAAAATTACTTTCCTGCTAATTCAGAAATTTGTTAGAATCGAGTTTCTTAATTCAAGTTAGCCATGGAAGTTCCCAGTTTGAGGATTGAATTGTGAAGCAGAGCACTGCCTTGCTTTGTAATGCAAATCATTCTCAGTTGTTCTCAGTGCAACCTTGATTCTAATTGTTTCAGAATTTGCATAGATGTTCACCATTAAAGTCGGTTGTGATCTTTAACTTTGGAACACACTTTGGAACCCACTTGTCAAAAGTTATGTGAAACTCACTGCAACACAGCCATCAATTGCACAACTGGCTGCAATAATGCCAGTATCAAAGTGTATTTTTTTTACAAGAGTTAAATAGACCATTTCATAGTTATATCTTTGTCCAATAGCAGCCTCAACTGCACGTAATTTACTCTTTGGAGTTTTGGTAATGGCTTGTACCAAAACCAAAATAGGTTTTATGACGTAGCAGTTGGAAACTGTGAAAAGGTCTATTGTGATCTCTAGTAATAGTGAAGAGGCACTAAGGCTGGATTCCACATGTATTACATGTAAAGTGTATCAGTTTTACATTCTATAATATACATCGAATCAAAATATGGTAGCAAATTTGAATAACTATTGTTTTATACTGACTAGCCTCTCATTCATGTGAAAATGCTTTTGTGTTTCCACATGAAAATGAGGCTAGTCAGTCCAGAACAAGAGTTATTCAAATTTGCTGGCATATTTCAATTCAGTCAATGATAAGAGATATTTTATTATCAGTAATTTATGTTTTTGACTTCATTAAGGTTAAACCGGATGAGACAATAAAAGTTAAAAAACAGAAGGAAACCATGGATGAAAATAAAAATGTTACAAATGGAGAAAAGAAAAGCAAGAAAAAGAAGGTGAAGAATGGTCCAGTCAAGGCTCCTGTGCCTCCTGTCAAGAAGCCAGCTAGTTCAGTAAGCGCTTTTCAGTGATACATGATTTCAAACCACTTGTATATAAGTATTTGCACAAACATTGACCTTTTCCAAAGACTGAATTGCCTGTTTGCAATAGATGTCATATCCATACTTGAGAACATTTTTTCTCAGCTGAATGACAAATTTTCACTAGAACACTATATGGTTGAGAGCATATGAAGGGCAGTGTTTGCATGTCATTAGAAGCTACAAGATAATGATATTTAAGAACTTTTATCAGCTGATTGAAAACAAGAAATTATTGGCTCCTAGGTACACTAGTAATATATGGATTTTCATGTGTTTTGTCTATGACGTCTTTGAAATACCAGGAATTTACCTGAGCAGTCGCTTTTTGAAATGTTAATGTGCACACGGTTCTTTTAAATCATCTAATAAACAGATTTCCCAAAGTTCATTTTGGTCTCAGCTTCTATGTTTTAGAGGCTCAATGTTTTTGCAAATAGGTATTATAACACTTTTTCACCAGTCAAAAGTCTTGACTGGGAGTTGGGAGGCTACAAGTATTCAGACATTGATTGTGAAAACTCCACTTCTGTCTGAATTTAGGTAGTCTATCAACCAATTCCCTTTGTCTGACAGAGTGTATAATTACGCAGTAATTACAGCAAAATGCAAACTGTGTACTGCCTACGGCTTGTGCTGTCCTTACACTTCTTTCGTGCTCTCATCACATCCTGCATGCTGTATTACTGAACGGAGCATGGAAAAAGCTGTTCTATTTGTTAAGTTGATGGCATTCACAGTTCTCACACACATGTGTAGAACATTCCATTTCTTGTGCTTGATGTTTCTGTACTCTATTTTAGGATTCAAGTTCAGAAGATTCTGATGATGAAATGGAAAAAAGGTTTGTGTTAATATAATCTCCTCTCAATTTAGTTGTATTGTTAGTGCATCCAGCATCCATGTAAGAATAATAAGAATTGTCTTTATAGAAGACACTCTATACAAAATAGTTTCTCACTTATTTGTGGCATAGCTTGATGGGGTTAAAATGAAAGGGTGTGTGTGTGTGGGGGATACAGGGGTTGTGCACCCACTCCTAAGACAACATTGGGCCTTTTCCTTCTTGAAACATTTGGAAACATCCTCTGGCTTCTTTGGACGGTTTCTGATTTCTGAAATGCTCCCCCCCCCCCCCAAAGGTTAATCTGCTCCTGAAGCAGGGGGGTGTACAATCTTATATTCCATCTGTTTCTCAAACACAGCATATCTTAAAGTTTACCTTTCCAAATTTCAGCTCTCCAACCAAGAAACAAGCTCCAAAACCTAAGAAAACTCCACGTAAATCCAAGTCAAGTTCATCAGAGTCTGACTCCGAAGATGAAGTGCCTAAGAAGACTACTTTAAAATCTGACATTTTGAAGCTCAAAGGCATAAAGAAGAGCTCCAATTCATCTGATTCTTCTGACAGTGATAGTGAAGATGAGAAAGAAGCACCAAAGAAAACAGCAAAGAATGGTCATGAAAAGAAAGCCGCAGGGAAGGCAAAACCAGCTAAAAAAGAAGAACCAAGCAGTGATGATGACTCAAGTTCTGAAGATGAGAAGCCTGCCCCTAAGAAGGCAGCACCTAAAAAGGCAGCACCTAAGAAGCCAGAAGCTGTAAAGCCAGCTAAAAAAGATGAGTCCAGTGATGATGATTCTAGCTCTGAAGATGAAAAGCCTGCAAAGACAGCACCCAAGAAAGCAGAGGTTTCAAAGCCAACCAAGAAAGACGAATCAAGCAGTGATGACGATTCTAGCGAAGAAGATGAAAAGCCTGCCCCTAAGAAGGCAGAAACCAAGAAACCAGAGGCTGCAAAGCCAGCTAAAAAAGATGAGTCAAGCAGTGATGATGACTCCAGCTCAGAAGATGAGGAGACTGCTGCTAAGACTAAGAAAACTGAAGCCAAGAAACCAGAGGCTGTAAAACCAGTTAAGAAAGATGAGTCCAGCAGTGATGATGACTCCAGCTCAGAAGATGAGAAACCAGCCCCCAAGAAAGCAGCCCCAAAGAAGGCAGAAGCTGCAAAAGCAGCTAAAAAAGAGGAGTCCAGCAGTGAGGACTCAAGCTCAGAAGATGAAAAGCCTGCTAAAAATGGTGATGTTGGACAAAAGAGGAAGAAGTCTGAGCCATCCTCATCAGAGGATTCAGATTCAGACTCAGATGAGGAAAAAGAAGAGCCTAAACCAAAGAAAAGCAAGAGAGAGGTAGATTTCTGATATACTTAGTTTCTTTTTGTTTCATTGCTTTCAACACACCTGGTTCTTACAAAAAACATGTATTCTTGGTTTGTATGTGACGGCATGGCAGCCATCTTGGATGAAACATGTGTCAATGCTGTGCCATCAGTGGATATATCACATAACCCCTTGCTTAAGGCCAGTTATTTTTAGTTAATCATGCAATGATGAATAAACTTAGGACACCTTATGAATGTGGTGATTACAAAACAAGTTTATTTCTGAGCATGATTCCAAAAATACAAATGTGTAAATTTACCTTCTGATTTATGCTGTTCTTTTCTTAAGAAAGGGACGACAACTATAATGCTGGTAATTGTAATCACTTTAAGATGACCTTTATAAAATAAGTAATGTTTATGAATACAGGATTCAGACAGTGATGAATCAGATGAAGAAGAAGAAGAGAAAGAGGAAGAAGAAAAACCAAAGAAACAAAAAAGAAAAGCTGAGACTGAAAATGAAACATTCACTCCAAAGAAGAAGAAAGAAGACCAATCCTGTAAGAGTTTTATTGGTATCTATAGATACAAATAGAATCTAATATTGTTTTACCATATTGTCAGGGAAACCCTGACAGAGTTTACACTCTAGTTAAACAGAGTTCCTTTTAAGTCAGGCCCACACAGAAATCCAGGGCAAAAGGAGAGGAGATAGCAAAGGAGAAAAGTATGCCCTGGGCATTTGACTACCCTAATCTGTTTCCCAAAGCCAAAACTTATCAATGCTTTGATTGACCTCTTGCAATGAAATACCATATAAGGCAAATATGAAGCATTTAGATTCTCAGACTAATAGAACCACACATTGCAACTATTCTAAACAATGCATGCAGTCACAATTTATTAGTTTGAAAAGAACCATGTGATAGATTGTATCTCTATGAAGGTTGGACACAGATCAAACAAGTAGTTTCTCATGCTTTGAGCAAATATTGGTGTTGTAGTTTCAAAGAGAGAAACAAGATGCTCCAAAGAGCTCCAAAGTAGTTCAGTCACTAAAGCCTAAGTTTTGTAACATTTTTTCTTTTTGTTAACAGTTAGTGTATTTATTGGTAATCTCTCGTATGATGCTGATGAAGAAAGTTTAAGTGCTGTGTTTGAAGAGAATGGTGTAAATGCCTCTACAAGAATCATCAGACGAGATGGCCAGTCACGAGGTTTTGGTTATGCTGATTTTGAAACTGAGGAGGACTACAACAAAGCTTTAGAGATGAATGGGACAGAGTGCTGTGGACGAGAAATGAGAATCAACCCAGCCGACAGTAAGCCTAATACACCAAGAAGTGGTGGTCGTGATGGGCGTGGTGGTCGTGGAGGAGGACGAGGACGGGGAGGTGGAAGAGGTGGAGGCAGAGGAGGTTTCAGTAATTCTCCTCAAAATCCTCCTAATAGTTCATTGATTATTAGAAACCTGTCAGTATAACACAACAACAGAGTCACTACAAGCAGCTTTTGAAGGTTGTTCAAATGCTAGAGTGATTACTGACAGGGATACTGGAGAGTCTAAAGGGTGAGTGCTTGGATGAGACATAAATATACTTAAAGGCCCACTTGGATGAAAATCGGTGAAAATTGGAAACTGATTATTTCTAGATATGAATATTAATATAGTTAAATGACTAGCTAATCTCCAACAGAATATCTACATTTTAAGCTCTTTATCACAGAGACATTTTGGTTTAAAACCCTAAAAGAACAACTGGGGTTGAGTAAGTGATGTCATAATGACTTCATTTACTCATAATTTAGATGCTAATGACCTTAATGATTTTATCCTGTCTCTTTTGGATGCGAAGAAAATAATTGCTTCATGGTGATTATTGGTGCCATATACATACATGTAGGTTTCACAGGAGTTTTAAGTCAGTTTCAATTTTCATTGATTTTGTTGTAAGTGCTCCTTTAAAAATTGAATAAGAGAACCATTTTGCTTGCCTTCATTGTCCAAATTGTAACACCCTAGGCTCTGGTTGTATGAAGGGTGGATAAATCCTTAATCTAGTGGGGAAAAAAATGCTGGTGTTTTCTAGTGCATTTATCCCTTTGACAAGGATATAGTCCAATAGATAGAGCTACCCACTTTCAATGCAACTGAAGCCAGGTACAGGTTTACCATTAAGGTGCTGTTACACTGTGCAATTTTTCCAGCAACTTGTCTCGCAACGGCGTTTCAAAACAAGTTGCAAAGAAAATTATGGTGCTGTTACACTGTGCAATTTTCCCCAGCAACTGGCCAAAAATATTGCAAGTTGCTAGGGAAAATTGCACAGTGTAACAGCACCATAATTTTCTCTGCAACTTGTTTTGAAACTGCCATTGCTGAGACAAGTTGCTGGAAAAATTGCACAGTGTAACAGCGCCTTTAGTTTGCCTTACAATGATGAACCTAACTTAGGACACCGATGATTCTGTTTAACACAGATATGATCACAAACAAAGTTATATTGCTGAGTAAGGCACAGATTCACATATTGTATTATTCACATTACATTATATAAGTACAGTATATTGTCTCTGACTCTTTCTTGTGTCATTGCAGATTTGGATTTGTCGATTATGATGATGTAAAATCAGCGACATCAGCCCTCAGTGAAATGAGTGGAACATCCATTGATGGTCGAGCTGTCAGATTAGACTATTCTTCCCCCAGGCCATGAAGGAGGAGGAAGAGGTGGAGGAAGAGGCGGGCGTGGTGGTAGAGGAGGCAGAGGTGGAAGAGGCGGTGGCCGTGGAGGTAGAGGGGGAGGAGGTAAGAAAATATATTGACCATAGTATTTTTGTCTCTTGATTGAAGGATAAGTTTTAATGAGCAGTACATTACTGAGTATGTGAATGTTGCTTATGCTTATGTCACTAGTAGACAAAGAAAAGCACTGCTAATGAGTAGTACATTACTGAGTCTGTGATGTGTTGCTTGTGCTTATGCTTATGTCACTAGTAAAAAACAAGCACTGCTAATGAGCAGTACATTACTGAGTTTATGTATGTTGCTTGTGCTTATGCTTATGTCAGTAGACAAAAGAAAAGCACTGCTAATGAGCAGTACATTACTGAGTCTGTCTATGTTGCTTGTGCATATGCTTATGTCACTAGTGAAAAGACAAGCACTGCTTATGTACAATTAGAGAGTCTATGTTTGCTGTGCTTGTAGTTGCAAATATGACCCAGATTCTGAAATAACAACCAAATGATCTGCTATTCGTGCAAATTTCTGCCTTACAGTGATGAACTAACTTAGGACACCGATGATTCATAATGAACATGATCACAAACAAAGTTATATTTCTGAGTAGGGCAGTACATTAAAGCCCATGATGGCCATAAACTGTACAATGGATAACTGTTACTAGTCAGATTAGCATTAGAACAAAACAAATTACACTCAGTACTGCATTCTTCGTGAGAAAAATGATGAGCTCTGTTATAATGAATAGCTGAGCCTGTAAAAGTAATGCTTATGCAGGGTTGTGAAAAAACATCCTGTGATCGGTGATTTCACTGGTACTTAGAGAATTTTGCCAGCTGAAAGTCGTAGGGGAAAAGTGAAATAATCGGCCAATTAAAAAATAAAAGATGATAACAGAAGTAAAGGCTTTTTATTATGAAGTGTTACCCAGTGCTGTCTTCTACAGTTCATTCACCATCCTTAAAATCTTTTTGACAACCCAGGTTTGTGCTGGTGTGTTTAGTGAAGGTTAGATTTAATTAACTTGAATTATTGTCCAAATTTTCTAACCATGGTTGTCTTCCTTGTTTTTACAGCTTTCAGTGCCAAGAAAGGAACCATCCAAGAATACCAAGGATCGAAGATAACTTTCGATTAGTCTTCAATATTTATAGATATTGTATTTTAATCAATGATTTTATTGATAACATTGTATCTTTCTAATCATGAGAGAAGCCCTGGCCTTGAAGGAATAAGGGTTTAAAAACCATACTATGCACAGTTTAAGTATTTATAGTATCTTGTCATCATTTAATGAGATGTACATTATATTGCAATATGTTGCCATCCATGATTTGGTCATATGAGAATTTTTAAACTTGCATTAGTAGTATAAGCAGTTATGTGAGAAGGAAAACTACAGGCTCTGTTATTTTTACATTTTTTTATTTTATTTGAAGAAACATTACCTATAAAATTGTACATGAAAGACATTTGAAATCATAGTTTTTGTTCTAGTGTATCATATAAGTTAGGTTTATTGGTAAACATGTAGCTTGAAAAATATTTTGTCCTTAGATTAAGAAAATACGCTACCGGAAAGCCAGAAATTTACACTCGAAATTTATAAAAGTGAAATTAATTTCACCAGTAAAAATTTGTATTCTTGCTAATTTAATGATTCCATTTAGGTAAATTTCAATAGCAACCAGAAACTCACAAAAACGTTTTAAGTTGCCTGTGAAAACAATTTTTTAGTGCACATGATAAACTTCCTAGCCTTAACTTTGATGGTTTTTGTGAGAGTGCTTAGTTTGTGTTACTTTATACATTTTGTATATAAAAATGTAATTAGGGTATACAGAATATGGTACATTGACTATCCACTTCAACTCTTTTTTGCTGTTTCTTTTTGATTACAGTATACAGATCTTGACATATTCATCTGTTGAAATAAAACTATTCCTTCTGTCACTGAATGTCACATTGTGATTTCCCAAACAAACTGTAACCCAATGAATCCTGGCATGCAGGAGCCCAGGTTCATGTTAATCACGTTCTCATGGTTGCCTGCGCAGCTTAATTTGACGGGCCAAGAAAAACCATTTCCAACTTGAAGTATAAATTTTGAAAATTGTTATAACTAAACAGCGATTCTTGTTTATACTATAAAAATGATGCTTTATGTTTCAAATTGTATTCAGAGGAATTCTTTTTCTGCCGATTTCGAGATGCGCGCGCAATTTTTGAGAAAAAGTCGCAATGATCTTCATATTGTCCAGAACTGCTGCATGGCTTGTCGCAAGCATATTGATATGGGATGGGGAATTATTCAGTAGACGGGTTAATGCAGCAGGAAAAAACTGGACTAGGCGAATATCCAGTCCTGGGGCGTCACGTTTTGAAAAGAGAGACAGGATAGCCTGGGAACCAGGCTGGGGAATATCATAAAAATAGTTTAAACAAATACCGAACTAGTCGAAGTCTCTGATATACTGGAATCGGGAACTAAAGATTTATTCAGTGCCGAAGTGAGTTTTAGAAACTGATTAAAAACTGATTTCAAATTATTATCACCATGCATATATCCATGACTGCATGATGGAGAAGTATTCATCATTCTAAAGGAACCTTGCAGGAAGAGATGCAGTCAACTGAACAGCCACTGAAGTGTTACTGATGTACGGTCCACGTGTGTTACTCCGCGAATATTTTATGCTTGTGCTTAATTATTCCAAAACTGTTCAGAAAGAAAGAATTCTCGAAGCTTCTCGACTATAAATGCATCGATCGATGTAGTTAAAGATCCTCAGTTAGGAAAAGAGGTCTGGAAAGAAACAGTATCCTGCGATAAACTCTAACTCAGAAAACAGTAGTGAAAAGTGAGAGAGCGACGGAGAGAAATTAGGGATTTAGTAAGATTGAAAAGAAAAAAAGCTAAGTGTCGCTATGTTATTAAAGCGCTGGCGAAAAAACTTAATTTGGTTTTTCACGTATTGGTAGCCCGAAGCACTTTATTGGAATCTTTCGTGATGCTGCTCTTTTTCAGTCTTAACACAAGCACAGTCTTTACAGGACCCATATTGATAGCAGTTAATTTTATAACTGAAATCTTTATCATGTAAAAATATGTTGTCATTATTATTGTTATTATTATCCGAACATTTCTAATTCTCACTCTAGATCCGTCCACCACTGATGCATAGTTTCAAAAACCACTGTCGCACAGATGCCGGTGAGATGGATGGCTTACAAATAAAAATAAATACAAATACAGACTGCTTTTAGTTTGTGATTCTTTGAGCATCGTTGATTCGGTTGATCGTTAATACCCGGCATCTAAGAGGGTTATGCATGGTCATCGCTGTCTATTGAACGGGTAACGTGCCGCTGCTATAACTGAAAGTCGGTTCTAAGCTAGTAGAATGCAAGATCAGAGGTGCATGATAATATAAAACTTTTATGATGAAAATGTAAAAATTCGAAAAATAAAGGTAGGCCATGGGGTGGGCCATATAGTCACGGTTCTTTCCTTTAGGAATGGTATGTTAAGGCTAGGAGGTTTTGCCAGAATAGCCAGAAAACGATAAATAGCCTTAAATAGTTTTAATGATGAACAAACATAAATATTGAACTTCAACATTTTAAGGTATTTTTTGTGACTATCGAGGTGTCACGTGACTTTGTACATGAGAGGTGGACCAGCGAAGAAGATAGTTTTGTAGAGAGCATATTAGTAGAATCCTCCTTTTTCCCCATTGGCCCATTTTGAAAAAGGTAATTTATGATGTCATAGATCATGTGACAACTCGACTGTCACGAAAAGTGTCACAAAATGTTAAATTTATCAAAATGTATCATATGGCAAAAAATCTTTGATTTGCCTTCTCAGTAACCTGGGCTTAAGGCAATTTATCTATTGAAGCAAAACTTCCTTGCCTTAACATACTTGCATGCATGCAAACTAGGAATACTATCTTGTCATTCAAAGTTGGACCAATAGGAATTGAGCTAGTTTTTCGTAGACAGATCAATCAAGCTTGGGTATCATTTTGCCTAACTCAAGTGTTTTACAGCTACAAAATTCGGCAGAGCACGCCTATCTTGCAGTCAGAATAGTTAACAGCTACCTTATAGTTCAGTTGCTCATCTACATGTAATAGTACTAGAATACCTCTAGTAGAAAAGCCCAATAAAGTTTAAAGTATCATAATTCCCAGTGTTGTAAACATGTAAACATTTGGGTACTCAATCAACGCGTATTGTATTGCTTCAGTCGGCCAAAGGGCACAATCTACAAAGGGCGCTGTCACCAGTCTACGCACAAGCAACAACAGCGGAATAACAAAGAGTGAGACGGCCATGGATTCTCAGTATCTCTACTTTATAGCCGTAGTTTTGCTACTTGTGATCATTATAAAGACACATGTTATCTCTAAAGCCCTTGATGCATTTTTCTTCTCGAGCTTCTATCAGGGGATCTTTGCAAGGTTCATCAGGCAAATGACAGAAAAAAAGAAAGCGTCTGCAGCGCACATGGAACTCAAGGAAAACATGTGTTCTGGCGTTGCAAAGAATGCTGAGGAGCTTGGCGGAGATGTTTTGGAGATAGGGGCCGGAACTGGGGCTTCATTGCCGCACTTACATCTTCCCAAAGGTAGCTCTCTGGTTGTGGTAGACAGCAACCCTCACTTTGAAAAGCATTTTCGAGAAACCCTCTCCAAGTATCCTGACATCAATCTCAAAGAATACCTCGTACAAAGTGCTGTAGATATGAGCAATATTCCAGACAACTCGTTTGCTGCTGCGTTTGTTATTGAAGTGATGTGTTCCATAGAAGAAGCACCACTGAGGAAGATGCTGCAAGAGATCAAGAGAGTCTTGAAACCAGTATGTTTTTAATGAGATCTTTTAGGGAGGGGTTACTTTAATGGGGCACCTTGAGGCAAAAAAAAAGAAAGTACATATGATTATCCGTTCAAGACTGCTTTTTCTTTTTATTATTTAACTGTTTTGGATATACTACAGCATTTTTAGAGTGATTGTTAGTTACTGTGTAAACGGCCAAGTCAAGTTTATAGCACCTAATTCTGATGTGGACCTACTGACACTGAAATATACTTAGAATATTTCGATAGGTTACCGAAGGAATTTCGACTTGTGAACTCGCCAGAGTTTTTCCAGTGTTTTTCAGTTGAACAAGATGCACGATAGAAACCACGTAGCGACATTCTGGGTGATCTAAAACGCTAAACTGACAATTTGACATCATCGTGTTGACATATTCACCTGTATTTTTGATTGGTTCAGGGATGGAAACTGTAATTGATTATCAAGACAAAAGGTCAGCCAGTGTTGACAGATGACTCAGATTTCAAAGCCTTAATACCAAAATTATATTCCTACTAAATACACTAGCAATAGTTGAAAATGTTTCTCAGTACAATGTGCAAAACCTTGGCATAAATGCAGCCGATTAAAATATTGTAAGAGACAGATGTCCCATATAGCTTTTCTAATTCATGCTTTTGACTCTCGGGTTTTGATAATTAGTGTTCAATTCATGCTTTTAACATTCATTGTTGTGCCAGTTTTTTTCACTGGAATCAAAACAAATTCTCAGAGAAAAACAAATGAGATAAAGAAATAAAAGTGATGTAATATAAGTGAAAAAATGCTGTTTTGCATTTTGTTAAAATAAAAGCGATGATGCAAATAGTAAAAGAAAGAAAGGGAAAAATTGGTCACTGTGCTTAAAAAAGAACGAAAAGAAATAAGATAAAGGAGAATAAGAGCGAGAGAATAAATAACGAAAAAATAAATAAAAATAAACGAGCAAATCAAAAGTAACGTTTTGTTCAAGGAGGATTGGCAGATCTTCCCATAATGCTTTGCGCACAACTTATATTATCACTTTTTGCTGATCACGTGATCAGTCATTTGGCGATGGAGTTCTTAGAGATAGGAGCTCGTAAGTCGAAAGCATTTATGGACAAAACCACAATAATTCTGCATTGCCTTGATTATGGACAGACGCAAAAGGTTGTTATCGAAAGTTGTCTATGTTTAGAGGTAAATACCGTCATTGGTCACAAGTTTTCCTGAGAAAACAGCCGGAACTGGAGGTTTTTTGTGTTCCCTTTTACAGACTTTACATCAAAACTACAGGTAGTCAGCGAAAGTCATAGAAAACTATCTTCTATGGCTTTTATCAAGAACGATCAAATTGTGTTGTTTTTATGATCAAAACTAATAATATTCTCAAAACTTGGACAAAAGTGTTCGTACTTTTGACTAATCAGTGTGACTCAAGAAGCGGTGTTTTTGACAATAGTTTGACAACTTTCATCGAAGGAATCTGGCAGAATGCTGAGCAAAGAGTTTTCTGTTTTTATAATGGAACTATGACTCGAAAAAAGACGAAACGGTAAAATATAAGACCATATAACTTACAGTTCTTCAAGATTTGCAAGTCTTTACGTGCTCTTCGATGAATCAGGCAGCGTTCAACATGGTGAATTGAAAGCCGTGTTTTTGGCTGAAGCTGAAGAATGAGGATTTTGCTGGTAAACGAGAAGCTGTCGATTTGAATTATCTATTGGCTGTTTACCAATAGCTTGTGTTAAAACATCTCTTCACTGGCGTAGTTGGATTTTTACGAATAATGTACAAGTTGTCTCGTGGCGACGGTCAAGTTTGGAAATCTTCTTCTGTACATTGTACATGTCTTTGTACGTAAGTAAGAAAAAAAAAACTTTGTTTAATTTAACTGACTGGCGTCGTTTGAAAATTAATGCTCAACCGAGTCGTTGTCTTTGAATATTTACACTTTTTTTGCTTGTGAAACTCAGTTTGTATTGTTTGTAAATTAAACTAAAATTGGAAAGATGGAAAGTCTTTTTTTTATATCTTTAAGTTTTGGTTTCCTTACTAAAGTAAAATTTGTAGCCACTCAAACTCATTCGTCAGAAAACCATGTCTTTATCGGTGAAAGCCATTTAGTTATCAACTCCATAACTCGAAGATAGCTTTAATTCCTTAGCCGAGTTTTTGCCCTTCCCATCAACCACACGTCATATTGGCTTTCTTGTTCATAGTTCTTCAACCGTAAAAGGGCAATGTTCATGTCTTTTGTTCACCACAAAAACATGGAGCCCTTTGGAGCCCTTTCTAAAAATTAACATCCAAATTTCTTCTTCTATCAGTTAATAAGGGTATTTTTCCTATATGTTCAATTTTTTAAGCTGATTTTTACTTATTTTGTTGGGTTGTTTGTCACTGTCCCGGCATTTTCTACAAACGGTGAAAAAAACGATAATTCAAAGCGACGAAAAAAATCAACAAAAACAGATCACGATGTTTTAAAGTTTTCTGACATGGAAAACACATGTTAGAGAAGGTTTTCTTGCATTTCTCTTGTCTATTTTTCGCCAAAAAACGATAAAAAAACAACTTCAAAAACCAAATCTCAACCACAGAATCAGCTGTTCCAATTTATTCACTTCCGGTCACTACGGTAATTTGTGCGCAAAGCTTCATGGGAAGCTGGTTTTGTTACAACACTTGACTAATCTCGCGATCTGATTGGTTGCTTAAAGGAGACACACACTGCTGACGCGTTTCGGCGCGCGCGCTCGTTCTGTTGCCCCGTTTGATAAGACTCTTTTTAATTTTATCTCAAATAATTGTAAAAAAACGAATTGAAGATGGTTTTGAGTTCTGTCCTCTTATTGACACACTCTTGACGTCATAAAATGATCAACACTTTGCAGTGAAATCACTCGCTGCGCTTGTGCTTCCACTTGGTCGACTTTTGAACACGTTAAGACATCAAGAGTGTGTCAATAAGAGGACAGACAACTTAGAATCATCTTCAATTTGTTAATTTTCTCCCAAGATAATAATGAAAACAAAACATGATTTTCAGCTGATCATTCGAAGATTCGAATCAGTAATCGAAAATGTACTGATTTTTATTGTTGGCAATACTTCTAAGTCATAAGTATAAATCAAATTGCATTCTGCAAACAAGAAAACTGAGAGTGCATGCTGTGACAACTCTTCTAACCTACGTTACTTGTTTTGCATTTCACAGGAGGGCTGTTTCTATTTCGTTGAGCATGTTGCAGGTACGTTTTTGTCTACTTGACTGTCTCTTTTTGAAGCTTTCTATATATAGGTGACAGACAGTAAATGTTGTCAGTTAAATTCAAACATTGGGTCATATTTAAACGAGAAAAACTTTGCTCCTTGACAATGCAAGGATTTGTCTCTTTCTTTACAGGGATGGATCTAGGGGAGGGGTGCAGGGGCTGCACGGGTTAGTCCCTTTTCTTTTCGTACCAGCCTGATCCACACCAATTTGGTACCTTTTAGGATGAAAATGGAAATTCAAGATGATCATCTCAGACTTAAATAGATATTGGAGTTCCTCCCTCTCCAGCCGCGACACGCGCGCGCGCATAAAATCGATTTGGGTTGCCTGTGTTCTCACACTGATTATCTATTGTAGATCAACGTGGTACTTGGAGAAGAACCTTCCAAAACCTGATTTGTTCTCAGTTCAAGATCTGGCCTCGTATGTTTTGTAACTGTCATTGTAACAAAGAAACATGGTGTTACATACAAGAAGCAGGGTTCAGGAGTTGCACTTTAACTTACACTCAAATGCCTGCAGTTAAAACGAACAATCTTTTTCTAAAACTCCTTGGTTCAACCCTGTTGTATTTCATGAAGATTTTTATGTCTGGACATGCTCAGAAATAAAAAATAAACTCTTGAAGGTGTACTCGCTTTTTTGGGGGGGGTGGGGTGGGGTGGGGGGGTGGGGGGGTTAGGGACGGGGGGGGTTACTTCAGTGCCGTGCGACCCTAAGGTAGTTAGATGTATATTCTGCTTCTATACTCAAAGAAGTATACACATCTAACTAGTACATTTTCGAGTGAGAATCATTATATGAAATCTATAAGTGAATGAAAATTATAATCTTGAATATGGACAGTTATATTATGTATGTATTGCAAAATGTGGTGTTAACTTATAATTAGTTAAATTTACAATTTATTAGCCATGAACTCCCAACTGTAAAGTATACGGAAGCTTATATGAAAAGTCTCGTCTCGTCTCGTCTCGTCTCGTCTCGTCTTGTCTTGTCTTGTCTTGTCCAAAATTTCCGACGAGCATCTTCTACCCTTCTATACATAAGAGTCCCCTCCCTTGAGTTCCTATGACCTTTTGTAATGCACACTTTGTTTAGTGAGCTACATCTACGTCGTTTAGCCTTTAGCTAATGGTTATATTTCTTGAATGCAAGTACCCCGGGGAGACGTACTCCATTGTAAAAGGATCGGGTATGCTCGTCGTATCTCTTAGGGGTAAAAATCAGCGATTTGGTATCTTTTAGGTTGTAAAAATTGAAGTTTAGAGTTTTAGCATTTCCTAGTGGTCTCTCTTAGGGTATCAAAAGAGCATCGCTTCATGTATTATCTTGTTCTCAAATGGAAGAAATTTGCCCAACACAAAAGCTAGTGCGGCGACCATTCAATTTTATGTTCATAATAATGTTCATTAGTTTGTTATCGCTGGTATCTCTTAGGGGTTAAAAATCGTCCAGCCACGCCCTTCTTAAAAGACTTCCGGTATCTTTAAGGGCTATTTTTGAAAATTTCCGATGAGCATACCCGATCCTTTTACAATGGACCGGAGTTCCCTCCCCCCTTTTAGTTCATCGTTGATATTTCCTAACTTTGGAACACTTATGTTATGTTAGGGAATAGAAGATAATTAGTACTTTAATAATGATGTAAGGGATAACCTTACAGATAGATTATTATAGAGTTGTTTTATAGGACGTTGTATCGTACAGCATTTTTAAGTCACTCAGTGATTGAGAGATTAGCTTTTGTTACTTTTTGTTATCTCGCTTTTTACTCGTGCCCAGGCCTTTAGGCCGGGAACGAGTTATAAACTGCAAATGTTTTTTTTTTTCTCTCTGTTCGTCGCCAGAAGAGGCCTTTCTTGCGCAATCGGTCACGTGTTAAAGCTCCTGATTGGTTAAGAGCGCAAGAAACAATGCCCTTCATTCATCACCTTTGAGCGAGTGCGAACTCTTCGAAGGTCTTCGAAGTGAACGCCAGTCAGGAACTTTAGGAATGCAAGATGGCGGACAGCCCAAAAAATGGCTTTCAAAGACAGGCTTTTCCAGCAGTGAGACAATAGAAAATGGAGCTTTTAACTCGAGATATACCTAGACACTTATAAGAGCTTCAGAATGGGCTGTTATTTTGAGCTTGATCTCCAATACTTTGACCAAATATCGAACTCCGATGGAGTACTTGAAAACTGAAGCTCTCGCGACTCGTAGCAATTCCTTTGAGCTTGAAATCTACGAATTTCTCACCCTACATGTTGCTAAACGAACGCATATAGAGGCAAGTCAATTATATTTTTCATTCAAGAATTCAAGAGATCTTGAGACGTTTTTGTAATGAATTTTAACACAATTCTGGCCAGACAATTTATTTATATATTTTCATGGAATCAAGGTTCTATTTGACCTGATGCGTTTGGTCACGTAATAGATAAAACATCTGAAACATGAACGCCGAAAAAATACACGATTTGTTATTGTGTCAAAAACGTCGTTGTAGAAGTCTTTACAGCAAACAATTGAGATATATAGTGAAATAAAAAGTTGAATAAACTGGTATATTTTTGCATGTTGGGATAAAGGCAAACACTAAGCTGCTGACAGACAAATTGACTAATCAGATATTCTCTAAAAAGGTCAAAAAAGGTCTTTATTGCTGCGAGCGAAGCGAGCAGCGACACTAATCTTGCACATGCGCGGCATGTTTATGTACCAGCTCTGAACTCGATTCTTGGTAGGCACGTACGTATATGTATGTAGCGAACGATGATTTGTGACGTCATCCAAATATGCTTGGAATGATCGCTGACCACGCGATTGGAGTCTTTGTTTTCTAGCTAAGTTGTCGTTGTTATTCAGATTTATCATACCCGGGAATCCACTGAATCCTGCTTTGTATTCGTGGAAGTGTTCAGCAAGGTCATGAACTGTTTAGTGATATTTCTCAGGAAAGACAATGTCCTTTTATGAGTTTTTCATCGCCGCGTTGTACGCTCGATCGAAGCAAGACGATATAAAGTTGCATTCCAATGTTCTCCTCTTCAAAGAGGTAAAATCTCTTTAGAAAGCCACACGATATCGCTAAAATTTTTGGTGAATCGAAATTTTGCTTTCTTTACGCAGACTACTCTTAGTAGTTCAGTTAAATCCACATATATTTATGCATTCTCTATACATTACAAGGCAAATTATGTGTCAGATATTAAGCACTCTTTTTATAGCTGCCAGGGAGCGATACACATCCTTTACTAACTAAACAAACTTTAATCAATTAGTTTTATAATCATTCCTAACACTGTTTGTGATTGTTTGAAAAAGCAATATATTTCAGTGAATAAAATGTACTTGTACATTTCTAAAACTTGTGTTGTCGTAGTCAGTTAGTTTTATAATCATTGCCATCGCTATTCAAAAACCGTGATCTCCGTGATCCGCAGACATGGGTCGTATATTGTCTCGTAATGAAAGCACCCTTGTAAACCTTCGACTCGATCACGTTGAGCTGCGCCCTTCGTAATTCAGCACTTGGCTGCGAGGAAGGGTGATAGCTACCCCAATTTTTTTAAATTAATTTACTCAAAGTGCTAAATATTTTGAACTATGTGTGTCCGACACTGAACCTGGACGGAATTATGTTCTGTACTGAAGTCCAATACGGAAGGTCAACTAGCAGTGTTCGTCACACAACGCACAGGAGATTTGATATATCAGACAAAGCGGTGTACTTTCGTGAGTTTAGGGGAACAGTTCTGCTAACGTAGATACACCAGCTGTTTTCTGCTCGCAGCATTTCACTTTCTATTAGAAACGGCTAGTTATGTTACGGTTAAGTGAAGAATGCGTGAAACGGCTCGGGCAAGAGTACGCACGGGGCCGGTCACTGAAGGGCTCCCGGGGCACGAGTGAACGCACGTGTGCGTCTAGTCCTTAATTTCGATTTTGCTGTTGTTTAATAGCAATCCATAGCTTATGGCATGCAATGTTGACGATTCATTTTAGAACCTAAGTTCTTTCCTTTAGCTAGGAATGATTAAAGAATTGCAAACTAGGAATACAAAGTATCTTGTCCATAACTGGACCAATAGGAATTAAGCAAGTTTCTCGTAAACAGATCAATTGAGCTTGCGAATCATTTTGCCTAGTTCAAGTGTTTTGCAGCTACAAAATTCGACAGAGCACGCCTATTTTGCAGTCAGAATATTTAACAGCTACCTTATAGTCCAGTTGCTCATCTACAAGTAATAGTACTAGAGTACCTTTCGCAGAAAAGTCCAATAAAGTTTAAAGAAGCATCCCGTGTTGTAAATATGTAAATATTTGGGTACTCAATCAACGCGTATTGTATTGCTTAGGCCAAAGGCATGGGCACCAGTCTACACACAAGCAACAACAGGGAATACTGACAAAGAGCGAGATGGCCATGTTTATGGATTCTCAGCATCTCTACTTTATAGCCGTAGTTTTGCTACTTGTGATCATTATAAAGACACAAGTAATCTCTAAAGCCCTTGATGCATTTTTCTTCTCGAGCTTCTATCAGGGGATCTTTGCAAGGTTCGTCAAGCATTTGACACAAAATCAGAAAGCGTCTGATGCGTACATGAAACTCAAGCAAAACATGTGTTCTGGTGTTGCAAAGAAAGCTGAGGAGCTTGGCGGAGATGTTTTGGAGATAGGGGCCGGAACTGGGGCTTCATTACAGCACTTACATCTTCCCAAAGGTAGCTCTCTGGTTGTGGTAGACAACAACCCTCACTTTGAAAAGCATTTTCGAGAAACCCTCTCCAAGTATCCTGACATCAATCTCAAAGAATACCTCGTACAGAGTGCTGTAGATATGGGCAATATTCCAGACAACTCGTTCGCTGTTGTGTTTGTTATTGATGTGCTGTGTTCCATAGAAGAAGCACCACTGAGGAAGATGCTGCAAGAGATCAAGAGAGTCTTGAAACCAGTATGTTTTTAATGAGATCTTTTCGAATAAGATTTTAGGGAGGGGCTTGTTCTTGGAATGGGACACCTTGAGGCAAAAAAAGACGGCTTTTTTTTCTTTTTACTTTTTAATATTTTGTAGTAATAGAGCATTATATTTTCGGGTGATTGTGAGGTCTGTGTAAACAGCCTAGTCAAAACATGACCAAGTTTAAGGCAGCTAATGCTAATGTGGACCTACATACTGAATATTTCGATTTTTAAAAAAAGGTATTCGACTTAAGGACTCGCCAGAGTTTTTCCAGTTTGTTCCTGTGCAGCAAGATGCCCCCCCCCCCCCTCCCCGGGCAAGATGCACAATAGAAACCACGAGGCGACATTCTAGTTGATCTAAAACGCTAAACAATTTGACATATATCACCTGACTAATTTCTGATTGGTTCAGGGATGGAAACTGTGATTATCAAAACAAAAGGCCAGCCAGTGTTGACAGTTCAATTGAGATTGCGACTGTTATTTCTGTTTCTGGGCCCATCTCTCACAGTCCTCACATTCTTCTAGTTTTGATATAGCCACACTAGCTAAAAGTGTTTTGAGAATAGATTTCGTTGACAAGTAGTATCAAAGAATTAAATTGCTGTGGAGAAACCAGACATGATTCTAGAAGTAGAGCAGACACTACACACGAAGATTAGACGACTACCGACACCACTTGGATATGTTTTGATATCTTTCTTTGTGTTGATATCCGATTACATACCTCCACTGGCGGGAGTATTATTTAAAATCTTTCGGTTTCTATTGGATTTGATTTTACTCAGAATTTCACTATAATGCTTCGAAGTAACATTTTTTATAAAAGTATTTTTCCATTTACATGCATTCTAACTTCTGTATCAGATAAAAACCTCGCCGTCTCTAATTAAGGTGATTCCTCTGTTTTGCACCACGCACGTCTACCGCTCGTGGTTCAAAAAGCACAGAATTACGACTTTGTCAGCGTTTTCATTCAAATTACCGACTAAAAATGCTTAAAACACAATTTGAAACATTTCAGCAATTTTTGCTGCGTTAAATAGGGAGTTTTGTAAAACTCGTCCCAGTACCTTATTGGAAAGTGCAGATTTTACCCCAAATTTGATGATAATTTTGAAAATATCTTTCGAACCAGCAACCAGGTGACCCCCATTTCAAAACTTGCTTTCTCTGTAATGATTCACACAACATAGTTAAATCTGCCCAATGAATTTCAAGACTCTGACCAGAATAGTACTTTTTTACAACACTTTATACTAATCTCGCAATCTGATTGGTTGATTAGAGTGTGTCAGTAACTGAAAAGGCCAGGCGCGTTTTGGCGCGCGCGCGCTCGTTCTGTTGCCCCGTTTGATAAGGTTCTTTTTACTTTTATCTCAAATAATTGTTGTGAAAAACGAATTGAAGATGGTTTTGAGTTGTCTGTCCCTTATTGACACACTCTTGACGCCATAAAATGTTCAAAACTTTGCAGTAAAATTCCACTTGATCGACTTTTGAACACTTTATGACGTCAAGGACAGACATCCCATGCAACTCAAAAACATCTTCAATTTGTTAACTTTCTTCCAAGAAATCAATGTTTTGTAATCATGAAAACAAAACACGATTTTAAGCTGGTCTTGAACGTAGTTTCGAAGATTGGAATCAGTTAAAAATTCCTTGGCTGATTTTCATTGTTGGCAATACTTCTAAGTCACTAGTATAAACCAAATTGCATTCTGCAATCAAGAAAACTGAGAGTGCATGCTGTGTTATATTGACAACTCTTCTAACCTACGTTACTTGCTTTGCTTGCTTCACAGGAAGGCTGTTTCTACTTCGTTGAGCATGTTGCAGGTACGTTTTTGTCTTCTTGATTGTTTCTTTGTGAAGCTTTCTATATATGGGTGACAGACAGTAAATGTTGTCAGTTAAATTCAAACATTGGGTCATATTTAAACGAGAAAAACTTTGTTCCTTGACAATGCAAGGATTTGTCTCTTTCTTTACAGGGATGGATCTAGGAGAGGGGTGCAGGGGCTGCACGGGCCCTCCTGACTTGGGCCCTTTTTCTTTTCGCGCCAGCCTGATCCACACCAATTTGGTACCTTTTTAGGATGAAAATGGAAATACAAAATGATCATCTCAGACTAAAATAGATATTGGAATTCCGTCCTCTCCAGGCGCGACGCGCGCGCGCATAAAATCGATTTGGGTTGCCTGTGTTCTTACAGTGACTAATGATCTATTGTAGATCAACGTGGCACTTGGAGAAGAACCTTCCAAAACCTGATTTGTTCTCAGTTCAAGATCTGGCCTCGCATGTTTTGTAACTGTCATTGTAACAAAGAAACATGGTGTTACATACAAGAAGCAGGGTTCAGGAGTTGCACTTTAACTTACACTCAAATGCCTGCAGTTAAAACGAACAATCTTTTTCGTAAACTCATTGGTTCAGCCCTGTTGTATTTCATGAAGATTTTTATGTCTGGACATGCCCAAAAATAAAATATAAACTCTTCAAGGTACTTGCCGTGCGACCCTATGGGAAATAGATTTTAGTGTTTGATTTGAACATAGTTAATAGAGGGGACTGGTTAGGAAGCCTTTTGTTGCTGCGAGCGAAGCGAGCAGCTTACTATTCGTGCAAAGCTCAAGCTTTTCAGCGATTTTCTCGTGACGTCAAAAAACGTCATCATAATCAGTTAACGTTAATGCATGGTCAGTGGTCACTGGATATACAAGTTGTGGTTATAAAAGAGTGTTGGTAAGTATGTTGTTTAGTAATGGATTTCTTTTGTATCTTTGACTGGTAAATAATTAGGGAAATTTTGCTTATGGTTCTTTTAATTTTAGTCAGTCTTTGAATCAATTTTGAGAGAATTATCAAGCTGCGTGATCGTGTTAGCGGATAGGTAAGTTGAAACTTAAGTTTATGTGCTATCATGTTCGATATCATGTCGAATTCAACCCTCATTCGTCAGTGCAAATATTTATAAAGGTCACAGGCTAGTGACGTTTTACAGGCAGTTTAGTGATGGTTTTAGAGAAAGACAATGATCTTTTATGAGTTTGTCCGCACTTTTGTTGCTGCCTGTAAACGTCACTACTAAAGAAACAGCCTTTGACCTTTATGAATATTTGTACTGACGAATGAGGGTTGAATTCGACAGATAGCACAAAAGCTTAGGTTTCAGCTTACCGATCTAACACGATCACGCAGCTTGATAATTCTCTCAAAACTGATTCAAAGACTGACTAAAATTAAAAGAACGTACAATAAGCAAAATTTGTATTAACAATATCGCTAATTATTTACCCGTCAAAGATACAAAAGAAATCCATTACAACCAAGAGACCATAATACTAAGAGAGCGAAGCTCAGTATTGATGTCTGTGCCATGTTCGTGGCGGCTAAGGCTATTTTTAGTAACTTCGCCAGTCGCGCCCGCAAGGCCCTCAACCAATAGAATTTGCTTTTTGGCGTGCGCGCGGAAGGGACCGTTTGAATTCTATTGTTTAAGTGCCTTGCGCGCGCGATGGCGAAGTTACTAAAAATAGCCTTAGCCGCCACGAACATCGCACAGACATCAATACTGAGCTTCGCTCTCTTAGTATTATGGTCTCTTGTTACAACTCACAACTTGTACGTTCACTTAGGGTTTCACGGGTTAAATGTACCCACTCTCAATTGTTGTTGTATACCTTGCATACTCGCAGCACTTCACTTTCTATTAGAAATGGCTAGTTATATGTCTTTGTTCATTTTTTTCAACCGTGACCGTGCACAAATCTTTTATTTTTTCATTGTTTCGCCTTAATTGCCATGGTTGAGCAACTGAACCCAAATGTTTCTTTTCCGCTGCTTGTTCGATGTATTCTAGTTCAAAATTAATTATATTAGAATATTTCAATAAATAATCCAATAGACAACATTTCGGTTCATTCATATAGCCATTTTCTAATGAATTTAAACAAACTTTGTGCACGGTCAAGACCAGTTCAACATCCAGACTAGAACAAAGAAATGTAACAAAAGGCTTCCTAACCATTCCCCTCTATTAACTATGATTTGAAGTAGGTATAGGCGGATCTTTGTTAATTTAGAATATTTTGCTAATTAGCATACGGTTTAAAGTCAAGAAAATTTCAAACTGAGTCAAAAACGTAAAAGAATTACCAATTCATGTAAGTAATCTACCAAATTTTCAGCTCTTCTTGCAATATTAAACGCGATATCATATATTTTAATTGGGGGGGGGGGGGGATGCTCGATGTACCTTTTAGGGGTCAAAATCAGTGACCTGCTACCTTTTAGGATGTCTACAAGGTACCCTCATAAACTTTACAAGTAGGGTTCGAGGATTCTGTCTTTAATACTATTAGAAGTGAAAAGTATTTTTTAGGTACCTTTGAGGGGCAAAAGCCATGTGTTGCCACGCCCACCTGAATAAGACCCATACCTTTTAGGGGTCATTTCCAAAATTTTCGACGATCATCGTCCACCCTTCTAGAGTGCCTATGACCTTTTGTAATGAACATTTTGTTTAGTGAGCTATATCTAGGTCGTTTAGCCTTTAGAGGTCACATAGCTGGAAAAAACATGTAAAATTAGCAAGACAGTGAAGTTTGAAGGAATTTAATCCAAAACTCGCGAGAATGTGAATTTTTGAAAAGTGTGACTTTGCTGGTAGGCATCTCTTGCCTACCAGCGAATGTTTTCATACAAAATTTCGATTTCGGAAAATTCATATCTTCGTGAGTTTGAAAGTTACTTCATTCAAACTTCTCAGTTTTACTAATTTTGACGTGCTCTTTCCAGCTGTGGTAAATATATTTCTGTGGTGTGACTTTTGGAATTACATGATAAAAGCTCATTGAAAAGCGTCTCCTTTGCGCAGGACGTCAACTGTTATACTGATTATCTTAAGCGTTTCTCTGTTGTGTGTCTCATTCGTTCAAGAACTTCTAAAAGGTTTAGTGACCCCAGCGTATTCAAAAACAAGGTATTTATAAAAACTTGCACTATTTAGTACTACGATAATACTGCTAATGAATCTAATACTGCCTGGAGAAAACTAGAAGAAAGATTGGTGTCTTGACTTTCTCTGTGTTTTTACAATATGCTTATAGTTTACAATAAATTGGTTGTTGACCAGTTAGTTTTCTGTAGTATCTTAGTAACTAGCTACAACTTCAATATAATTTATAGTACAAGAATAGGATGCGGTCACTGCTTAGAGCTGAAAGCGTTTATTTGGATATTTTTTTAAGCTTAGGGACTGATTATATTTAAACCGAGCTGGACCGGTTGAGCGGGTTGAATTTTTTTTTGATTGTTTTCCCTAGAACTAGACCTTTTTGCCGTAACACTATTTTCCAACTTCGTGAGTCATCTTGCAATCCAGTCGTAGAATGTGCGGAACGTGGACTTCTTTTGTTTGAAATAAAATCTCCCTTTGTCTTCCAATCAAGAAGACATTAATATGGCTCCCAAGTTCTGTTGCTCGGAGCCTTATTAATATGCATTCTTGATTGGAAGTCCAAGGGAAGTTTCACTTCAAACAAAAGAAGTTCTTATTCCGCACATTCTACGATGCAGTTCTTGGTTTCAAGATGCACATATAATTTTAAATGTAAGCACAAAATAAACTAAAAAGGATTTGTTTTTACTCCATATTATATGTTATGCGTACTGCGTTTAGACATGTAACACAGTTCTGACTACCGAGTATTCGATGTGCTAATTTAGGCTCCGTAAACGCATAGAACTATTGAAGTCCACACGAAAACGATGAGCGTTACACGACGATGAACGTCACACCATCGTTTTCGTTTTAGAGTCGTCAATACGTATGCGGTTTCGTTTGTAAACGTATACTTTTTAACCGTGTAACTCGGTCCACACGAAAACGCTTTGTGAATGTTCCATTGATAATTCGTCTGCGCTCTCCACACGAAAACGGAGTTTTCGAAAGTATCCACTTTAGAGAACGTTAATGTAAAGCTAATGAAAGCTAATGTAAAACGAGAAAGCTAATGTAAAACGTACATATTTTCTAGTATTCTGTGAACATTAAATTTTGTACCCTACAGTACTCCCATGAACAAATACGTATATCATATGTAACAAATATATATCAAGGAGGTGGGGAGGTGGAGGGGCAACGGGGAGGAGGAGGAGGAGGTGGGGGGGGGGGGGGGGTTGATAGCACTTGGGTTGGACCGTTAGACTGAGTTTTATGCAATTGGTACAGGTCGCTCAACTAGCAACTTAGATGAGAATTGATAATAATACATAAATGGGGTTGTGCCCCCTTGTAGTAGTGAGAATAACATTGGATTTCGATATGCTGAAATTAATCTTTCAGTCTGGTTCTCAACTCTTTAACTGGAGGGGATCCTACTGAAACAGTACAATCATTAGTTGATGGCTAGATAAATGACGGTCACCGTCATCCAAAGTGCGTCCAGAAGGAGTCGCTCGAACTGACGGAGCCTCGTGCGACCCTGATGTCCTGATGACACCGGTATCTGACTTGATGCTACTCGGCTTCCAAAACCACCATTTGCGTCCAATCTGCGAGGATGTTTGAAGTGGTGTTTATACCATAATAATAAACATGAACATAAAAAATACTCAATTCTGATTGGTCGAGAACAGTCGGTGTTATTTAAAACAAGAATCGCTTTGGATTTATCGAAACGCTAATATTGGGATTCCTGCGGCTCCTCTACACATGAATTTTTTTAGGATTCATAACATGGGATTAAATTGGTAAAATATTGTGTTTTCCTTGGGTATTCATTGTGAAAAACACAACATTGGGTAAGTGTTACCGGTAATGTTTTATGATGTAATGTAAACGAAATTTTGTATGAAAACACTTACAGTTATGCAAGAGATACAAACAAATTTCAGTTTTTGAAAATTCGTATCTCCTTGATTTTTCAACTTATATCCTTCAAACTTCACAGTTTTACTGATTTTGATATGCTCTTTTCAGCTATGGTCATTGTTTTTAAGTTTGGGAACTTTTGGAGTTAAATGAAAAAGCCGTTAGTATGAAATGACTGTAGCAACTCACAAAAAACGTCATTTACACGTATAAGATTGCAGAATACGTCTTGGTAACAGTCATATTCGCATTCAGCATGAAAAATCAGTTTAGAATAGTTATGTTACCAGCCTCTACCCCAAAATGCCTTCTGCCCTTTTTGCGATCGACTTTTTCAGTTTTGCGCTTAGTCTATCTCGTCTTCTTACAATTCCCGCGTGCTTCTATAATTTACTCAACATAGCACGCTGCCTCGTTTTCTATTTCTACAATGAAATAAAATTGTCGTGTGAGATAGCTATAGAGCCAACCGACGTTGGGTCAACGGCATTGAGAAAAAATTTAATGAGTCGAATTCGAAAGTTCAAAAGCGTCTTACTAACCTTGACTGACATTTATTGACTGTTAACTTGGCTCATCTGGATTAGTTATCGACAACTAGAGTGGTTTTCATTTGACCGTGAAGGAATAGACAAACTAAGACCCAGTTCAGACGTCGAACTTTTGCCGCGTCGAATCTAATAACATCAAAGAAGGCCGTCTAATTATCCATTGTTTTCAATGCATTCGACGCGGCAAAAGTTCGACGTCTGAACTGGGCCTAATAGTTGGTAAAGACTCCAAAGCCATTGTTTTCTTCTGTTTCTTATCAACCACTACAAACAAAATTTTTCATTTTTCTTTCACGGTCAAATGGCAACACGTATGTGGGCAAGTACAATAGAAAGCTTTTGAATGACAACCGATATTACTACTCTTGGGAGAAAATCTCGATTATTTTGACCCCACCATGTCCGTGTCGTGATTCAAATCCCTCTATTTCCCTTAGTCTGTATGTGGAGACCTTAATGGTTTTTGTAGTTAATGTGTGAACCGATGCATGCACAAAAAATGAATTTGGTGCAGTGAAGTTTAATGAATTCAACTGTCGTATTTTTTAAACGTATTTTTTATATGCGTACTAGTTGATAAAAAATTAAAGAAACAATGGTTTTGAAGTCTAGTAGAGTGATTTCTTCTACTAGAATAAATTATTAGATATTATTATAATTATTCTACTTCACCATGGACCGTTATTTCGAGTGATTTTCATTTGAACATGAAGGAATAGACAAACTAATAGTTGGTAGGATTTACAACTCAACTCCTCCTCTCCATTCACAGGATTAGGGAATGAGCTAGCGCGGAACGTCAACTGTTATACTGATTATCTTAAATGTTTCTCTATTGTGTCTGTCATTCGTTCAAGAACTTCTAAAAGGTTTAGTAGCCCCAGCGTATTCAAAAACAAAGGTAAGTATAAAAACCACTATTTAGTACCACGATAATACTGCTATTAAATCTAATACTGCCTGAGTTGTTGTTTCTTGCTTAATTCATATAAGTGTTTGTACGTTTTTTGGGTGGACAAGCTCGAATGGATCATACGTTCCCTTCTAGTCCTTCCCCACTGCATATTTTTTTTAGTACTGAGTAGTTTTTTCGTTGTATTTATTTAATTTGTTATCAGTTTTCTTATATATGTATGACATTTTTCCCTTATGTTCAAATGCAGTGAAAATGGATTAATTAAAAAAAATTACATTAGAAGAAAGATAAGTGTGTTGATTTTCTCTCTGTTTTTACAATATGCTTATAGTTTACAATGAAATTGGTTCTTGACCAGTTAGTTTTCTGTAGTATCTTAGTAACTAGCTACAACTTCAACATAATTTATAGTACAAGAATAGGATGTGGTCACTGCTTAGAGCTGAAAGCGTTTATTTGGATTTTTTTTAAGCTTAGGGACTGATTATATCAACCGAGCTGGACCGGTTGAGCGGGTTGAATTCCTTTGGATTCTTTTCCCTTGGGGACCCAAAATAAAGGACGTCAGCCCGCTTAACCGGGCCAGCCCAGTTCATATAATCCCTAAAGACGCTAACTTTTATCCTTTGAGCTTCAATGGTGCGAAATCTTAGTTCATTAAGCTTCAAGTGCCAAATTCCTCTTTAGCGTATCGATATTTACTCACAACAAAAGTAAAGAAAACAACAAAAAGGTCAATTAGGTAAATTTGGTGCTTTTTCCTAATAAAGATATCCTCGAATGGGCTTCTAAAGAACTGAGAAGTACAATATGATCATATTCCGTGCAGAACACTTGAATTCATTAAGCTACAATCAGCAAGTTCCACTTTAGCACTTCAATGCTCACACACCAAAGAACCCAAGAGTGTGAGTACAAGGGGGATAATTGGTGCTTTTCTCGTCTTCCATAAAACTATAGAAGAGAATTTCAAGAAAAAATATATAGAAGTAAAAATCATAGAAGGGTTGGCCATCCAGCAAAAAGCACCATCTCTAAACAAATTAAACAAACATAGTGCTTCTTCGCACAACTGTTCCCTAAGAGAGTCACTTAATAACATAGCTGCTAGTTGTACTCATTCTGATGATGACCACCAGGTCGAAAACGTTTAAACTTTTATGAAGACTTTTAGCCTTTTATTTGTAAATATATAGAAGTAATTTTCCATGCAGTTTAAAATACACCTCGTGTAGAATGGAGCTACACGATTTCTAAATAAATTAATTAAGCTACAAGTAGAAGCATCACACCCATCGAGCATGAATGCACATACATATCAATTCGAATTACAATAAAGAAAAACATCACATAAGATCAACTGAGAAATAAAAACTGGTAGAGTATGGATGTTGCCTTCATAGTGCAGCTTGAAATTTCTTACAAAAATTGCACGCGGGCCGTTTTCAAGAAGAAGTATAGAGGCATTTCAATCGCCAAATTCTACTTTATGCTTCGACGCACACACACAAATTGCAAAGAAAATCATGGAAACACAAAAAGGCCAAGTGAGTGATAAAAATGGGGAAAATAGTGGATAATTTTGATGCTTTTTTCCAAGTAGAAGTATTAATAGAACATAATTTCCTTTGTTGAGAGACAGAACAGTACCATCTCACTGAAATAACAGAAAAAATTCAAAAATCGTGGAAACAATTTTATGTAAGGGCAAGTGGGAGGGGAGTAAAGAAAATCAGAGTGCACAACCGTCAACTCCTCCCTAATGTTGGCATTTGTACTCTCGCTTGGGCGTGTTTGATTGAATGAGCATGCGCGTGACGTCAGCTGCCGTTTTATTGAATTTGTTAAATGTTTGTATTTGTTGTCGATCATTCGTTCTCGAACGTGTAAAGAGTTCAGAAGCCACAACATTTTCAAACAGAAGGGGAAATGTAAGTAACTGAATTTAACATTGTCAGGATAATGTCAAAGCTAGAAAAGACCGTAGCGCCTTGATTTTCTATTACTTTTACTTTTTCTTACTTTGCAACGCCATCAAGGCAAAAATGCAAAGTTAAGGGTAAAGGGTTTCTCTGTGTTGTTACCATACATGTAGTCCGCAATATTAAATTGCATGATTCTTGGCCAGTTAGTTTCCAGTAGCATCTTTGTTTAACGAAATTCATAGTATAGGATAGTTTCCTTTACTTTACATGCTTTTCCTTTCTACGAAGATAGGGACACTGCAACAACGCATTGCATGCATTGCTTAGAGTCGAAAGGGTTTAATGGGAATTATTTTTTCAAGCTAAAAATTGTTGAGAGACAGATCAGTGCTACCTAACGTCGGTGTAAACTGACGAACCACTATGGTGATGCAGATGGTGAAGTGTTTGTTAACCCCCCCCCCCCCCCCATAAACACTTGCAAGTAATTCTGTGCAAGGGAAAGGGGGGGAGGTGAGGTGCATTTGTACTCTCACGCTCGGACGTGTTCGATTGAATGAGCATGCGCGTGACGTCAACTTTTATTCTGATTTTTTATCAACAATAAATACGAACACTTTTTCGAACGTCCATAGAGTTCAGTATCAGCAGCATTTTCAAACAGACTGCATTGCTTATCTTTTCTTAGATTGAGAGCACCATGAGCCGCCTTGTGATTGTATTGATTGGATTTGCTGTCATTGCTTCTGCTAGTGGATACCGTCTTCTAGATGATTTTTGGAAGAGAGGTAAGACTTCGTGTTCAAATATTTTACTGGTAAAGTTTCTAAGTAAAAGTATTCAATTCAAAGGAAATCAACAAGAATTTTAAGACTTAGAAATACCATGAGAACGTCCATTTTATGAGTTAACGTTGGCATGCAGAAACTCATTTCTAATCAAAGGTCCCAGCGTTCATGCTGAAGGATTTGAGGACAATTTGAAGTGAACAACTTTGCTATGATCTAGTAGATCTTATCTGCTATAAATGACGTCATAGCACTGATGGGCAACGCCTAAACAAGAGAGTATCGCTGGCGCACGAGACCCCGATGGCTTGGAAACAGAGCCTACCAAATTCCGTTCTCGAGACTGTCCAATACCAGAGTTGACTTAACTGAGACCTAAATTTTCATTTGTTTCAGCCAATGCGAATGCTTTGGATGGTTATCCAAGTTGCACTTGTAATGCTAAGTATTCCAGTTCTAGCGGGAAAAAATTCGCTTCTGCTTGCCTGTCAAACTGGGCGAAATGCGATGACGTTTATTCCGATGGCCGAACATGCTGTCGCTACACGGGATAATATAACATGAATTGGAAACCAAGCGGTCACGTGTAATTAAAGCAAGTGTCTGAAAGTTACAAATAAAGCTAATGTAAAACGTACATATTTTCTAGTATTCTATATGTGTACATTTAATTTTGTACCCTACAGTATTCCCATGTACAAATACGTATATCATATGTAACAAATATCAAATTAGTTGTGGACACGAACCCATCACAAAGAGCATCCATATATTCATATAAGTTAGCATCCCCCCATCCGTTGGAGGGAAGGGGGAGGGGTAACGGGGAGGGGGGTTGATAGCACTTGGGTTGGACATATAGACTGAGTTTTATGCACTTGGTACAGGTCGCTCAACTAGCAACTTAAGATGAGAATTGATAATAATGCATAAATGGGGTTGTGCCCCCTTGTAGTAGTGCGAATAACATTGGATTTCGATATGCTGAAATTAATCTTTCAGTCGGATTCTCAACTCTTTAACTGGAGGGGATCCTACTGAAACAGTAGAATCATTAGTTGATGGCTAGATAAATGACGGTCACCGTCATCCAAAGTGCGTCCAGAAGGAGTCGCTCGAACTGACGGAGCCTTATGCGACCCTGACGACACCGGTATCTGACTTGATTCTACGGCTTCCAAAACCACCATTTGCGTCCAATCTGCGAGGATGTTTGTAGTGGTGTTTACACCATAATGATAAATATGAAAATCAAAAATACTCAATTCTGATTGGTCGAGAACAGTCAGTGTTATTTAAGACAAGAATCGCTTTTGATTTATCGAAACGCTAATATTGGGATTCCTGTGGCTCATGAGAAAACAACAAAAGAAAACAAAGAGCGCCTGCTAATGTCTACTTTCACGGATTATGTGCCATCACTCTAAAAATGTGCAATAGAGTAATGGTTTTCATTTGACCGTGAAGGAAGAAACAAACTAATAGTTGGTAGTAGATTCTAAAGCCATTGTTTTCTTTTGTTTCTTATCAACTACTACAACCTAAATAGTCATTTTTCTTTCACGGTCAACTGATGAAAATCACTCTACTTTGCACTATTTAGTACTAAATAGCACTAATTAAACAACAGAAAATAAAAGAATTTGCATAATTTAGCACTACTTAGTACTATTTATGTTGCACACTTTTAGTGTGGTCTAGTGTTTGTACTCTATTTTACGGTGAACCAAGTGCATTTGTTAAAGTGTAATAGTGGAATGACAACAAAAGAACACAATGGAATCAGGGTGAATTAAGGTGTCATTATACCAAATTCTTAAAAAGAATTGCTACCCTTTTATCCTTTCGAAAGTTTTAGCATGGTTTGTTTGATAGTATATAATGGCAGTTAGTAGTTCAAGTTTTAGACCAATACCCACTTCATGTTTTGGATCGTCTTGGCATCTTTGGCCTTGACACGCATGACAAATGGCAAGGATTATTTGATTATTTCTCTATCATTAAAAATAAAGTTTGAATGAAACATTGGTTGGCAAGAGATGCTTAAAAAATCAACTTAATTCATATTTTTCGAGTTTTGAGTTCCTTTCCGCCTTCAAACTTCACTGTCTTGCTAATTCTAACATGCTCTTTCCAGCTATGGTAATTCTTTTTCGGTTTTACTATTTCAAAAATACCTGATACAAGACATTGCAGGCCATTCGTCTTGCACAGAACAAAACAATTCCTCTTGGATTTCTTTCTGCTCTGGTCACTAACTCAGTAAAGATTTAAAAGACTCAAATAAAGTGTTTTAAACCCGCCATTAATTAATCACTATTTCTACGAAAAGCTTCGTTTTCTCTGAGCTGTAAATAACTAATTGCATATCAGTGCAAATTCATGACCTGGAACACCGCGTACCATCAAAGGCGCGGAAATACGGGCAATTAATTAACAAAATCATGCAACATTTCGCGCAACATTGTTACGCTGCAAGTTGCAGAGCAAATGTTGCTCGTATTACACCTCCTGCGTAACAAATTTTCCTTGTTGTACAAAGTAGAAGTGGTGGTAATACGAGCAACATTTGCTCTGCAACTTGCAACGCAACAATGTTGCGCGAAATGTTGCACGATTTTGTTGCCCTTATTTCCGCGCCTTAAGAACGCCGTGACAGACGTTCCCTCCCCGTTTTTTCCCCGTAGGGGGGAGGGGTGGGAATTAAACGGCTGTACACAGGCTATACCATGAAGCCAAAAAGTGCTCAGACATCAATCAGTGAAAGTTCCGCATCTGTCTTGAATAATTTTGGTTTTCTGTTGGCAATTTCCAAATACCTGTTAGAAATCGCCGTAACAATTTGCTGATATTTCTTGGTATGAAGTTCCTTATTAACAATTGTGTTCGAGAAATCAAATGCCCAAAGGGTGATATTTGGGCTTTTGACTACAGTAGCGAACACAACTTGATGGCATCCATTCATCATGATGCCCAAACTAGCAGGAAATGGAGTGCAGCCATGTGGAAGCCAGATTCAGGAGAAACTTTTAAAGAGCTTTGTCGACACGATTTGAAGGACTGTTTTGCCTCGGATATATTGTTGCTACCAGAAGGTTTTATAGCTATGATAAGTTACCGAAAAGGCTATTGGCGCCAGCAACGTATTATTATATATTCAAATGATTCTGGAGAACTCATTTTTGTCAAAGAACGGTTTGGTGGTTCTTCAGGAAAACTGACATTATGTCCTCAAAATAATATTCTTATCAGTTGTCAATCCAGTGTCAGCGAATTTTCGATCGATCTCGAGAAGAATGTAAAACTTGTAGAAAAGCAAAGAATTAGCGCTCCACTGTGTAACTATTACATTTGTTGCTCAAAAGATGAGCACAATATTTATTGTAGTAATTTTCGAGGTAATTGCATTAATTGTTTCGCCGATGTGGACTGTACAGCACTAGATTCTCAATCAGTTTCAGAAAATGCCCAACATAAGACAATGATTGAGATAAAAGACTGCTACGTCGACAAAGAAATACACAGATTTGGAGAGATTATTGGTTTGGCTCATGATGGCAAGAATATCATTGCTGCAATTAAGGTCCAAGGTAAAAACTTTAAAATCGTGTGTTTAGAATCGACTTATGAAAGAAACATTGGGCATGTTATTGTCTATGGAATGAATGGCGAACAATTTCGAGACATGTGTGTTAACGAAAGAGGTGAATTGATGGTTTCTAACGGTACTGATGTCATCAAAGTATATAGATACCAAATGCCAAACACTTTGCAAGGGTTATGCCGTCATGGCATTAATATGGTGCTGAAACTACAGTGAAGATAAAGTTGAAGGTTTACCAATCCCGCGAACCATGAAAAACTACCTCTTATTTAAGGCATAACTGAACCTATGTATAAATCGTGTTTAAAAAAACTGACAAAATTTAAGAAGGTAAATGCAAGAAAATTTAGGAAGCATTGAGAAACATTACTTTTTTGAAAGCTGATCTTACATGTAATACTGTATAATGTATTCGTAGAAATGTTACGTTCTTTGTACTTAACATACATACTTTTGTTAGACCGCTATGTTTTAATAAGTTACTCTTCCAGTTTTATTGAACAAATTTCTTGCTTCGATATTTCTCATTAAAATCGGCTTAGAAATACCTCTCTAAGTGTGTTACACATGAATTTTTTTAGGATTCATAACATGGGATTAAATTGGTAAAATATTGTGTTTTCCTTGGGTATTCATTGTGAAAAACTCAACATTGGGAAAGTGTTACCGGTAATGTATTGATTCCATAGCATCTCCAAAGTTGGGAAATTTATATGTTGGTAGAACTATGGACAAAAAATTATAAAGCAATACATACTTTCAATAACTACACAAAGAACTGAACTAAGGCCCTGTTTATGATGAGTTGACAGTCCCTGGTAGCCTGGATATCTCTGACTTTTGTATACAGTGACCGTTACGAATTTTTCGTGTGGTGAGCGGTATTTTCGAATTTTTGATGCGGGATTGCGGGATTGACCATTTTTTGTGCGGGATTGCGGTATATTCGTGTTTTTCGTGCGGGATTGCGGGATTCGTAACCCCCTAGGCCCCCCTCTTTAAATGTATATAGCTACAGAGTTACAACCTTTTCTAAAATTAACAGACAATCATGAGAAAATAAAATATAGCCCCACTATTCCTAAGTCCCTGAGTCGTTGCCAGAGACTAAAAGGAAGTCAATTCAATGACGCGTATAAGGGTTCACTTCCCATTCTTATTTATTAACCAATCAACGGTCGTAATCCCGATTTACACGACTTCCTTTTTAGCGTTTTATGGCACGGAACCTCAAATGTTTGTAGGCACGCGAGGCCTTCATTTTTGGTATGACATCCGTAATTATAAATTTGTTGACCTGATGCCACGATTTAGAGATGACGTGCTACAAAAAGGTTGTCGTGGTCTAAATTAGCAATCGTTATTTTTTATGGCTGTCATAACACCAATTCCAAACGCTTGAATTGTTTTAGCTTCGTCATTAAGTAGCGTTTATATTAAACTGATATTTCTTGAACTGAAGTTCACTGAAGTCGTACACGACATATCAAATGCTCAGTGAAATTATTACTGGTTGCCGTAACCCAGTCTAGATATTTTTAACTCGTGGACTGCAAATCCACGAAGCAGAATTCGTCAATAAGTTGTAAACTATTCCGAGGAGGCTTGGGAAGGAGAATAAACGAAATCAAGATGGCCGACAAACATGCTCAATTCGACTACAAAACAATCTTTTTTTGGCTTCTATAAACAACTAAAACACATTTAGAGATATGCCAGGGGGAAATTCTGATAGTTAACTCCTTATTCCTGGCCACATTTTGTATTGTACTACTCTGCTTGGAATAATAATTATTTTCATCGCATCTCCGTTGAGCTGTTCGATACCACGTGAAACCCTTCTGAATGGACTTCTTACGTCGCTTCAAGGCAAGTCCAACATCCTATGCTTTTTTCAAGCAAACTGTGTGCCCACAAAGTTTGCAACTACGGTGTATCTAAATTGGACAACGCTAGCTGAAGTCAAGCTTACTCTACTCTGCGTGCAAGTGAAGAAGGAAGACTAGCTGGCAGGGGTGGATCCAGGATTATCTCAGGAGAGGGTGCACCGTCGTCAGAAGGGGTCGCGTCATCATATAAATTGGAAACTGCCGAGAGAATATTTTGGTAAAATATTGAGAAAAAAGGACTTAAAGTCGTCTCAGGAGGGGGTGCGCACCCACTGCACCCCTCCCGGCCCTATATGAGCTGGTGAGGAGAATTATATTCGAGAATTATATTATATATTATGTATTTGGATTTCAGAGTCTCCGGACTTACACAGGTGATGGCATTATGGTTGCTTGGCTACTAAGCCAGTAACCACAAAAATGGCGGACTATTGTTGACTGCAAATTTGCTTTTCTCAGGTACTTATTTATGTTTTCCTGACGTTCATTGTTAGTTGTTGAGTTGAGAAAAGCACATCTATGATATCCTTGTGCAGTTATTTTCGAAGAACATTTGATTTTAAGGAATCAGTTTTTTCAGCTTTGAAGTTTAGGAGTTGGTGAGTGTCGGGCAACGATCTTTGAAGTGGATTAGTGAAACCTTTTCTAAAAATACTTTGTAAAAGAAAATAATGACATAAAGTCAGAAATCAAATAAAAAATCTTCTTTATTCTTATTAGAAAATCTGTGCATTCAAAACACTGAATGTTATGTGCTACCTTGACTTCAAAAGATTATTATAGGTAAATTATGTTATTATTCATTGTTAGTATTTACCTATATGTTATCAGTTTGTACTGATTTTTCCTTTTCGTTGTAAAACTTTAAATTTTTAAAAGCTCGTTGACTCGCTATCTTTAGTCGATCGATCGTAAATCGCGAAAAATATTTTCAGCCATATAATTAATAAATAACAGGACTCCATAGACCCTTATCACACTATCGTGACATTATAAAATATTTGATTTATTGGAAAACCGAATTCAGTATCAAATTCATCACATCGATATTAGTAAAATTGCAGAGTTTCGTAAAGATTGCCCTTAAACTGACGAAGATATGAATTTTTAAATGTAAGCATTTGGTGAAAATTTTTGCAAAGAAATGTATGTGTTTAGCATGATAACGAGGCTCGCGATGCATGCGATGCCCGTCCACCATACATTTCTTTGTAAAAATGCTATGTTTTAAAAATTCATATGCTTGTCAGTTTAAGAGCAATCTCCCCGAAACTTTGCAAATTTACAAATATCGATAAGACAAATTTGACAGTGAATTCCTTTTTCCGATAGATTAAATTATTTATGATATCATGCCAGCGCGATAAGGGTCTATGTTTGTCCAATTTGAAATTAATTGAACTCAAAACATTCCTCTGACTGCCAAAATTGGACTCGGCCGCAGGCCTCGGAATTTTTCTCGTCCAATTATTTTCAAATTGGACAGCACTTTGATGAGCTTCGTTCGGGAAAAGAGAGAAATCGGCCCGATTCGCAAAAAAATCTGTTGCAGCAACAGATTTTTCTCGTGTCGGGACGATTTTTTGAATGAAGAAGGAGTGCTAAAAACAATAAAACGCAAATCGGGCCGACATATCGCACCGTGTAAACCGGGTTTTAATCCATGACTGTTGGGCTACCTGTGATGGGGTGAACAGTCACGCGAAAGGTGTCACGCGAAAGCTGTCACGCAATGGTCACAGCCGCGTAGTTGACAGCTAATCGTTGAAAGAATGAGCAAATCCAGGTAAGGAACGGTTTACTGATGTATAATACCGACGTTAAACGGCTCAGAAAACATCACTATTTGACCCTATTTGTCCTAGTGCCTTTGCTCCATCGAATCGTTCATTTTTGACGTGAAAACCAGGGAAGATGGAAATATTGAAAATACATTTAGGTGCGATATCTGGAAAATATCGAATATCAGATATTACAAGATATTAGAATTGGGATCGGTATCTTATAAATATCGGATAATATCGGAGATTATTGAACATCAAGCACTGAAGATATTAGAAGGAGCTTCGTTCTATTGATAGACAAATATCGGATAATATCGGAGATTATCGAACATCAAGCACTGAAGATATTAGAACTAGTCTAACTAGATATCTATTATAGAAACCCTATAGGCTTGATATTCGATAATCTCCGATATTACTAACCTCTGGTAAGGGCTTGATAATTCGGTGATAATCTCTGATATTATACGCAATCATAACACACTGACAATTACAAAAAAACGAAATATTAACAAAATAGTCGAGTTTTTAAATGATCAAAACATGAATTTGAGTGATCGCACTTAATCCGTGAGATTGTACTAGCTAAATAATGCAAAATAGCACTAATAAACAATGGAAAACAAAGGATTATATATTTGTTAGTATAAAGTAGATTTTGTACTTTTTCACGGGTTAAGTGCGACCACTCTTTTAAGGGTGAAGTATACTATGTCGGGACCAGTAACAACAAAATGATCGATTGTCCTCCTTTAATTTTTATTAAATTGCACCAACAGCATGATTGGAAATTTTCATGGTTAGTACACCAGTCCTTTTGTTACGTTTACAAATTATATAAATTATTATAAAGTGCAAACAATATATCCGTGAATACAAGTTGCAAATGTGTAAAATTTTGTACAACTTAAGCAGTAGAAAACAAAGGATTTAGTCCTAATAAGAACTATTTAGTAAAATTAATGCACGCCATATATCCGTGAAATAATTAAGAAATATGTATTGTCTTATTGCACTATTATGTACAAAGGAAAGCTAGTTGATATCACTGAAGCAGAACAATTCAAATAACAATATTTTTTCACGGATATATAGCGTGCACTCTACTGTTTGCACTCTAGATAATAAGTTACAAAATCACCTTCCTTTTTCATTGTTTCATTGGTACTATTTTTAGAGTAAATCACTAAGGCTCCGTCCAGACGGAAACGATTTCATTTATAATCGACAAGCACAACAATGCTTTAGAGCAGAGAATGAGGGACAAAGGCATCATGGTGTAAAATGAATTAGTTATGAATAGACAGATATAGATATATTGATGAACACATTTTTGAAAACATTTCAGTGAAAAAGGTTGAATATAAATTTATATCGTAGGAATATATAAAGAACAGAAGGAATCAAAAGGAATATAAAGGACCATAAAGATGTATACTCTCTGACGGAATTGAATTCATAACAAAAGCCAATATCCAATAAAGCTCAATATTTCCAAGCTTACAATTGTTCACATCATGGCCGATTGAGATTTCTTAAATGTCCCTAAGATATACACTAGAAGGAGCTTCGTTCTATTGATGTCTTTCAAGACTATTAACTGAAATCAGATGACGTTACCTGAGCAGGAGGGTTTCTAATACATGTGTAATTAGAATACTATCGGATAATAGAGTGCAAAATACTAAAAGCATGAAACAACTGCTAATCGGCTGTCGGTAAAATGAGGGCTGCGGACTGCGGACTGCGGGCTGCGGACTGTTTGCGGACTCCTATTTTTAGCACTGAATATCAATATTTTGTCAATATCGTCAATCATCGTCAATAAAAGAAATATCTAAAATGGTTACCACTAGCCTGCGATGCATCCGGAATTTTCTCTCTAAATACCGGATGCATCGCAGGCTAGGTTACCACATGTTATTTGAATGGAAAGCTTTTGCTACGCGGATTTGCTGTGTTTTACCATTGTGGCTGTATGGAAGCCGGCCAAGGTATTCAAATACCTCTTGAGACACCAAGCGCTTTTACTGACTACAACATGTTTGCCCTTAAGAGTACGATTGCTAGCTCGTTGCGTGACACCACAGGTTGACACTTGCCGGTGGTTGGAAGATTTACTGAGAAAGGTATGATTTCATAAATTTAATCATTATCTCAAACTTTGAGCTAACTGATAACTGATAAACAACGGAAAGGTTTGTGTTTTAACTGATATGGCGATCCCCCATTCAGACACTGCCTAAGCCGTCGGCTCCCTCTTTGTTCCAAATCAGAGGACATCATCTTTAGTTAAAATCTTTGCAGTAAAAACTCTTTTGACTCAAAAAATTTCAGAGCTACAGAGTTTTACTTGCACTTTGCGTGAAAGTATTTTGCGTTACTCAATTACAAAACGATGGCTGCTTTTTTTTTTTTTTTTTTCCAAACATCAGAATTCGTTCATTTCGCGCCTAGAACAGGGAAAAGAACATATCTCTGAACAGCATGTCCAAAATAACTCCTTGTGACCCATTCCACATTGATGCGTCTAGGTTTTTAAGGGAGGGAAGTAACACTATTCTGGATTTTCTGAGTCTAGGAACGTCAAAGGTTTTACGCACGTAAAAGATCAACAAACGTTTGCGTGACCTTTAGAAGAAATTACAAACGTCTGAACAGTGTAAGGCCAGACCTTACAACGAAACTATACCGCCTCCAATCCCACATTGTACCTTAAGAGGAGATCACATAGCTATACTGAGACTGATACATTCCGGGTGTTGATCCACTCTTCCTCTTCTCTGTGTTTCGCTTTGCGCACTGCTCTTTCGAGGCGTCTAGGCTGCAACAGTACCCGAGTTGGCGTTCCATTGAGCGTCTTGTTATAAACGGCTCTTGACTCGACGAACAATTAATGAACTTTGTAGTTAACAATTTCGCCTTAACTTATTAACTTATAGACGTTGATTGACGATATTGACAAAATAATGATATTCAGTGCTAAAAATAGGAGTCCGCAAACAGTCCGCAGCCCGCAGTCCGCAGCCCGCATTTTACCGACAGCCCTAACTAATCAGACAAAATAACACTAATTAAACAGTGGAAAACAAAGGATTTTGCGACTATTTGCCACTATTTAGTCACTAAGTTGTTTCATGGTTTTAGTGTTTGCGCTCTATAAGAATATCGGAGATTATCGAATATCAAGCACTGACCTAAGGGAAGTAGGAGGGGTTTCTAATAGATGTCTAGTTAGATAAATATCAGATAATATCGGAGATTATCGAATATCAAGCACTGACCTAAGGGAAGTAGGAGGGGGTTTCTAATAGATGTCTAGTTAGATAAATATCAGATAATATCGGAGATTATCGAATATCAAGCACCGACCTAAGGGAAGTAGGAGGGGTTTCTAATAGATGTCTAGTTAGATAAATATCAGATAATATCGGAGATTATCGAATATCAAGCACTGACCTGAGAGAAGTAGGAGGGGTTTCTAATTTATATAATATTGGATATTATCGGAGATATCAAGCCCAAATCACTAAAGGGGGAGCCATAATAGATAGATGAGTATCAGATATATATTCGATATTCAGAAAGCAATATATCAGATAATATCAAGAACATATATCGCGCCTAACTCCGAAAATATGGACAGTATCGATATGGAATCCAGACACAGGATCATAAAATACCTAAGGTTTACTGTTGATGATCATATTCCTTAACCAGGCTGTCCGGCATATATTTGTGAAATTGGTGAGTGGCATACTCTAGAACTGGTATTACAATATGAACTACCCCTTCCAACTTTTTTGTACAGCTCATGACTGCAAATGATCACGGCAAGGGTCACGCCGACTCGGCCAACTTCAAAAAATTATTACTCGGAACTTTGTGGACGAAAAATCTCGACCAAAAGTTCATTTCAAAGAAAATTTAATTTAGAAAGCTCACGATGAGAACTGTTTCTGTGCTTTTTATAGCTGTGTAGATATTTTGATTTTTTGGTGAGAGCGATCGTAACGGTGTTTTTGGCCCGAGATGCAAACCGCTGACCTAAATTTATGTATGCTTGCTTAGAGTGAGCGCTCAAAATCGCTCAAAAACTCAAATTTTCAATCATGTTTCTACAACAAAGTGTTCATTAATGATCAAACTACAGTCTACTAGACTTTGAAGTATTTCAAGAAGAAAATTTCTGAAAACAATGCCGTCACGATCTCTGGTTTTACGTTTGGGCTACCTGTGTCAGTGCACATTTTGCTACTTTTTCCCAAAAATCTTCTAAAAAACCTTCATGGTCTCGTATAAGAATAAAATTTGGACCGTAAATAATATGGCTAGAAGTTTTGGACGTATAATTTTTACTGAGTTTTTTTTTGTGGTTTTCGTAAGACTAGCACTTCAATATTTAGATACCTATACTATAGATCGATTTCACGTGACGTCACGAGAGAACTAAAATCTAAACTAAAATTCGGAGAAAGCTGATTGCCTGATATTTTGTATGTATCATGAAAAGAAGTCGTCTCTGGAAATTTGGTCTGATTCTGTTCATCGCTTGGCAAATTATCGGCACCAAAATTGTGTCACGCCATGCAGTCACGCATTTTCAAACGACGTAAGAACACATCAATTTGCTTTGGCAATGAACTTAATTGTCATTTTCTATATATATAATCAATAAAATGAACAAATAAATGTATTTTTAATATCATTTCGATGCTTGGTATTTATGGTCGCCATATTGGTGTACATATTGGTGTACACCAATATGGCGGCCCCATACATTCTTACCAACAACAAGCCCACATTCAAACATTCGTATCTTCGTGGTGAAAAGCTCTTTTGACTCAATATTTTCTAGAGTTGCAAAGATTTAGTTGTTCTTTAAGGTACAAGCATTTTTATTTTATTTGATGCTCTGAAACCGACTTTATTTTTCTCGATGACGTCAGTGAAATTGATCTATACAGAGAATACTTCATGGAAGATGCGCATGCGGGAACTGTACAAAGCACTTTCCTTGATGTTTTCTGTTTATCTTAAATTTTTGTCATTTTGCTTTAATTATTGTATAGGACATCAATTAAGAATCAATGTTTTCAAGTCTCAAGTCCAGAATCAGTATTTCAAGGTATGTATACCAGGAGCCGGTTGTACGAAGGGTGAATAGCGCTATCCAGCGGATAAATCCTTATCCAGCGGATAAAATCTATATAAAATCTATGCAGTGGATAACTCTTATCCGGTGGATAACTTTTTCCAACCTTCGTACAACTGGGCCAAGGCCTGTAGCCAGAGCAAATGTTACTAAGGGACTGGTCATTGTTTACAGGGAGGGGGAGGGGGAGGGGGAGGGGGAGGGGGGCTGGTGCAAATGAAGGTATTTGCTCAATTTTGATGGCCCCTCCCCCCTTTCTACATACATTCACACATAACATTCTTGAAGAGTGAGCATAAAAATCTGTGGCCTGCCCTCTATTTGCACCAGCCCCCCCCCCCCCCCCCTCCCTCCCTGTAAATGATGTCCTGTCCCTAAGGCAGCGCTATTATTTGTTTTTTGACTTGGTTTTTGTTTCACGATTAAATCAAATCATTCTAGTGCTTATTCATACTTTTTGTAACTAAACCTACCCATTGTAAGGGATCGGTCATTATTTACAGGGAGGGGGGGGGGGGGGGGCGGCTGGTGGAAATGAGAAACTGTGATGCACAATTTTTGATGGCCCCACCCCCCTTTCCACATACATTCTCTTATAACAATAATGCAGTGTGTGCATGAAAAATGATGACCCCCCATATTTCCACCAGCCCCCCCCCCCCCCCCCCTCCCTGTAAATAATGACTGGTCCCTAATTCTACCAAAAATGAAATCTGTAATGTAATAATGTTTGAAAAAATAAAATGTATTGTATTGTATTGTAGTGCTGGTACTCTAGTTTTTGTTACAACTACTTAGTATCATTTTTACCGACAGAGTCTCCACAAGAAAATTCAATTTGTACTTGAAAGCAATTCGACTGCAGGTAAAGTAAATACAGACGTGAATTAATTCATTACCGTGCTGGTAATACGAAGTAAACAAAAAGTCAGTTTTTAAGGTACCTTGGGTCCCTTGTTACTGCGTATCTACCTTGCGCATTGGCGAGCAAGCATGCACCATTCGTTTTACCGTGGGGAGTCTGGCATTAGCGAGTCAACGAGACGGTGCGCGTAATTGCGCAGAAATTTGTTTCTAGAATTCACTTATAATAATCATTTCTTGCAACTCGTCAAGGTATTTATACTATTAGAACTGTTAGATCTCAGATCTGTCTTTTAAAACAGTCTATGCCTTTTATTCCGGATAAAATTATTCGGATCTATAGACCACATTGACTATATGCATACATTTTGAGCAAAATCACGGCGAATTATTGCAAATACCTACTAGATCGTATAGTTCGATAACCAACACAATGATCCCAATTTTTTTTCTCGGTTTTTGGCTTCCCTGAAATACACAGCGAGCCACCTTAGTAATGTTCCGAAAACTTGCCCTTCAATAAACTATACTAAATTTGCAACAGAAATGAACGAGCATGTAGGGTTTGGGATATAATAGTACCATTTTATGTAAGCCGATTTTTGTAAACCCGCGAAATACATTTTAAGAAAAAAAGAATTTCTTCTCTCCACCTATTTCACATCTATAGCTATATAACAATTTGCTTAATGGGTTAAATAAAATATCTCTAGTCTTACATGAAGTACTAATCTCTGACTCACAGGTGTTCACAGTTGCAAGCGCAGCCACAAAACTTGTGATCTGCGGTGGAGGTAGTGGTGCACATGCGTGGTCAGGCATCGCTTCATCTCAACCTAACACTGAAGTTCGTGTTCTTACCTTGTCACAAGACAAAGCACAACGTTGGTCTGACTCGCTTCACTCAGGAGACTTTACCGTCAATCTTCACCATGGTGAGAATTTGTCCTCACAGTTTAAGACCAGACCAAAGTTGGTGACTGAGAAACCGGAAGACGCAGTACCCGGATGTGACGTCATTGCCCTTGTGGTACCAGCTTTTCGGCATGAACATTATTTAAAGGTAATAAAGCCTTATATTAAGCCAGGGATGATTCTGGTTGGTTTACCTGGATCAGCAGGGTTTGTGTTCCAAGTCCGTGCAATCCTTGGAAACGTTTTCAACGATGTTGACATTTTTGATTTCCCAACATTACCATGGGTAGCAAGGCTATCAGAGTTTGGAAAGTCCTGTAAAGTCCTTGGGGTAAAAGAAACGATGTTTGGTGCCCTTCAAACTGGTAAAGTTACTAAAGGAAGAAACTCATGTGTCGTTTTACAAAACCTTTTGGGAGGAAAAACCTGTACTTACGGTAAAAGGAGATCTCTTGGGAGTCACTGTCATGGCAACGAACTCATATCTTCATCCTCCAATATCATACGGTAAATGGCACAATTGGAACAACAAACCTCTAGATAAAAAACCGTTGTATTACCATGGAGTTGACGAAGAGACAGCCTCTGTGATGTCTGACGTGTCAACAGAGGGAATAGCAGTAGCAGAGGCTCTTGTTAAAGCTGGGGTAGACATAGACGGGTCAATAATGGAACATATTTTCGACTACTGTAAGAGATCTTTTGGGGATGATATTGCAGATAAAAGTTCTCTTCACAGTGCTTTAAAGACGAATGAAGCGTTACGTGGTCTGACACACCCAATGGTAGCGTTACAGGATGGGACATGGATACCGGACTTTGAACATCGTTATTTCACTGAAGATATACCATGCGGATTGGCAGTTGTACGAGGTATTGCCTGAGGTAAGCTAGGATAAAATATTCTATGTACAAATTATCACTGGGCGTCTAGACTATATTCATTGTGTATGGACTTACAGTGAGCTTTACATTAAAGCTGGTTGATTTTCTAGTACTGAAGAGCTTTCTAAAAACTTGCGTGGAGTGGTGTTCAAACTAGAAGAGCACTCGCAAGTCCAACTTGCATCGAGTTGCATCTCATTTGATTGACCTACGATGAGCTCCTTTAGTCAAAGTAGTTTCCATGTTATGTTATATGTGTTAAATTTTAAGCACGTTTTAAATTCCAAATCAAATTGAATGTTTGATGGAGTTCAAATTCTACCAGACATGTTTGATGGAACATCAAACAACATCAAACACCACCAAACAAGGTGGCCAGACGACAAAATGTTGGATCACCAAACAATGTTTGAACGTGTTCGGTCATCAAAAATTTCCCGTTTGGCCGGCGGGCCTTAAGACAAGAAGGGCGGTAACAAAAACAACACAAATTAATGTTTCATCCATTCCCCTGAGAATCAAAAGATAAAGAAGTGGTAGCTATGTTGGATCAATGAACAAGAGACACAAATGAGAAATCTTTTGTTGAAGATCATCCAAGATGGCTGCTGTGACGTCACATGCAACCCAGCAACGATTAACCTGATAGTGTAACAATAAAACAGTTTACACGTGATCTTTACTCATCTCTCTAAATAATGTCTTCCATCTTTCATTAAGGTGCTGAATGTAGAGACACCAGTCATAGATAAAGTGATACTTTGGGCTCAAGGAAAAATGGGAAAAAAGTATCCTTGTGAATGGAAAAATGAAAGGAGAAGATGTGAAAGAAACATGTGCTCCTCAGCGGTACGGGTTTACTACACTCAAGGACTTGATTGGAAAGTAAAACATCGAAGACAAAATTCCTCACTGTAAACATCTTGTGAAATACCCGGTATTTTCTCGATTTAATGTTGGAGGCGTTTATGAAAAACATGTCATACCAAGTAACATTGTCATATCTGTAGTGTTCGGTAGTTGAGTAGTCTCGCTCGTTAATTTTTCCCGTTGCTTGGGCTTCCTATGTCAAAATTTAAGAGAAAATACACCACAGGGAGCCCAAGCAACAGATTGTTGTTAAATTTTATTAATTAATTAAATATTTTAATGTATAAAGATGTAAATATCTAAATGTATAAATGCATCGATAAAGATAAACTAAGCACAAGGAGCTTGACAAAGTTACGAAAAAGGTCTTCTGTTTTACATGGGATATTGTCACTGTTGTAGACATTTAATGAGAAAACTAAGAAATCTGATTACTACTATCATTATACAGAATTAATGTTAGATATTTATAATCGCAACGCATCAGTCTTGGATTATTATTACTTTAAGTACCATGTTTTCGACTTCTTAAGGCTTTTTTTTTGCCCTGGTTGATGCTGTCGTCCTACAAAATGTAAAAGAATATCTTAGTTTCGCCAAAAGTAAAAGATTGATGACAAAAATACGGTCAATCTTACAAAAAGTTTCAGAAGCAGAGCATAAGTAAGAGACGAGCCTCAAGTAATCACGGTGATATCGAGGGGTGTTTACATGGCACTAGGATCATCCTAGTAGACGAATCATCCTACGTACCTGCTATACATTTACTGCATTCTGTTGAGTAGGATGATTCTAGTAACCGAAGTGAAGAAAAATTTCCATGTAAATAGAATGCAGTAAATGTATAGCAGGTAGGATGATTCGCCTGCTAGGATGATCCTAGTGCCATGTAAACACCCCGTAAGAAGATTTAGCAAACTCGCGGATGCGACGCATGGTCACTTGAAAGATCGAGGACTCCACGCGCGCTGACTTCGAAAGAAGACGCAAAAACAAACGAGATGGTGTCCTGACCTCGTCACGGTAGTCACGCAACGAACGAATGTGATATATTCTTCGTCTTGTTCTCGCGTCGTGTCAGCCTGTTGTCCTGTTTCGGGGCTATCTTTAGAATTCTTCGCGACCGCTGGCCACTTAGACGAACTGAAAGTATTTGAATATACGTGGAGTGGATACTAGGCAAGCGCGTCGACGCGAGAACAGGACATGGGATGACGAAAATATCAAACGATGCGACGCCACGTTAAGGACGTCACTTTGCTTGTTTTCGCGTCTTCTCCTTTATGTCGGCGACGTTGACGGTCATTTCGACATAATCTGTCAGCGAGTGTGGAGTCCTTTTCACGGCTCGTCGTGTCTCTCCAATCTACCTACTGGTACTTGCGCTCCCAACGCGAGATGATGTTGTTCGAAGCAGACCGGAGCGGAATGACATTTAAATGTCTCATTTAGGTTCTGAACGTTTTCATCGGAGCGCGCGTAGAGTGAGTTTCCTTGTTATGCTCTGTCGGTTTCATTAGTTTCCCAAGCTTACCTAGAACCAGCAAGGTCACTGTAACAGGGTCAAAACCATGCGGTACATGAAGCTCTTTGATGCAAATACGACAACGTTTGGTTGTAATGTACTAAAAAATAAAATAAAGTTAAACGATCTTCGTCAACTACGACAGTAACCTAAGGCTCTTACCTGACCGACCGACTGACTTAGGAGGGAGGTATAAGTAGGTAGGTAGGTAGGTAGGTAGGTAGGTGTGTGGGTGTGTGGATGGATAGGTAGGTAGGTAGGTAAATAAGTAGGTAGGTAGGTAGGTAGGTAGGTAGGTAGGTAGGTAGGTAGGTAGGTAGGTAGGTATGTAGGCAGGTAGGTAGGCAGGTAGGTATAGGTAGATTTCATAATTAATTTAATTTACAAAAACGATTTTCAAGGACGAGTAGTTGAACTGAACTACGATTAGAACCCTGTAATATGAAGCATGAAGCAAGATAAATACAACAGGAATTTCTTCTCGCCCCACCTCGATCCAAGGAGCAATACTGTTGTGCCACGGAAGTGCACCGCCTACAGTCGTCTTGTGACTCGCGCTGATTAGAACAGTAGGAACGGATGTGTAGTTTCCATTGAAAGCCATCGTCTGTGAATAGTAAACATTCTGATATAAGTCCTCTTGTTGCCCTTTTGTTCGACAAGCCAGGAAGACCTTTTATGACCTTTCATGACAAGTACCCATGGGTTGTTAGAGCTCAATATTTTGTGGCAAGCTCTTTTAGGCTCAAAGAACAAAATGGGGAAAATGAAATATTAAATGCATGCACGATCAAACGAGAGCGAACCTCAATCTAAAGGCTTGAGTTGCGTTTCGTTGATCGCAGTTTGCGACAGCTTGATTGCGTACGCTTTAAACGTGATCAAAATTGTTGACCAAAGCTGCGTTGATTTTTGAAACACTAGCTGCAGAAAAACCTCGCAAGTTTTTGTTAAACTTTTTTATAAAGTTTGTATGTTTGTACAAAAAATATCGCGTTCGCCTCCGTGGAGTAGTGGCAAGAAAATTGCATCGACGTAATCCTCGTTGGATTCGAACCTAGTAATGAAAGTTATCAACTCACAGGGGCGGAGCCAGGAGGGGAACCCCCTTTCTCATTCTAAAAATACAACATGACCTAATAACCTGTATTTATTGTTTGTACAATATAAATTGTGAAGTGAACCCCCTCTGTCCAAACCCTGGATCCGCCCCCCCCCCCGACTCACCTGACAAAAGGCAAAGTTGTTTTTATATAAAGGCATGTTCTCGTTAGGGAAGGTAACGAGTCGTTGTTCTGCCATCATGTCTGACGGCAGGGAGCTGTATGCAATCCAGTTCTGTAAAAATAAACGTGGAATTGCTTTCTTTGGATCATTCTAAGGTGGAGGAATTTTTAGAGCAAGAATTCAACAATAGAAACAATTTGAGTGACAAATCATCTGTCCTCCCCTTTTCGTTATCATTCCACTTCCTATTTTTCACTTTCTACTTCTCTAACTCCTCTTTTGATATCCAAATCAGTATTCCTTTCCGAGCACAATTCCGATGGGGAGATTTCTTCTTTTACCCTTCCCTTAAAATTCCGCGCCCCTTCGTTTTCTTGAATATTTTCCACCTTTCTTTGGAATATCCTTCCTATCCACATTCTTTTTTCATTTCATTTCTTTTCTTTTCTTTCTTTCTTTGGTCCAATTTCTGTCCTTTCTTTTTTCCTCTTCTCTTCTCTCCTCTCCTCTTCTCTTCTTTTCTCTTCTTTTCTCTTCTCTTCTCTCTTCTTCTCTGCTCTGCTCTTCTTTTCTTTTCTCTTCTCTTCTCTTTCCTTCTTTTCCATTGCCTTCCCTTCCCCTCTCTTTTCTATCTCCATTTAACAGTATCTTACAACACGAATGTCTTTGTGGAGTCCATCAAAGTTCTGAAGCTCGCGAAGACACATTTGAAATGACGTCACAGTAAGGTCCTCAATCCATAAGGTGGCAGCATCGTGTTTCAAATCAGTGGCCATGTGTTCAGCGGTTACTAACACGTGGGGAGTGGTCTTAAAGTTATTCTAAATGAATTTAAAGGAGAATACGGTTTTAAAAGAGAAATTTAGGTCGGAAAATGAACGCCGGCAGCATTATTGGTTCAGTCGGTTGAGGTTTCTGTAGCGGGAGGTCGCGCGGGTCTCGCGTTCCAGTCGGACACACAATTAGAGTCTAAACTTAACTAAGGAGTGGTACTTATGTAATTATATCTACGAACGGTTAGCCTTCATATTGTAATGTATGAGAAGCACGCGATTACAATAACTGCCTTCAATGGATTACCTGCGGTGCCACTAGGAATCCCATTAAGTTACAAACCTTTGGGAAATCGACTTTCTTACATGTGGTCCCATCCCACCAATCAGAAATCTTCTCCTCGCCAGCTACAGCCTCTCTAGGGGCACCCTGGTAGGCTATGTAATCAACAAATGTGAGCCCACTGTCAGGCGTAGGGCGGTCTCCTCTCCCAGCTTTCAGTGCGCACACGCTGAATGACGTAGTGGTGATGTTCTCGACCCAGGTCACCGCGGCGTCGTGTACAAAATCGGATGTGAGGTTGAAGTAGTTTATTGAAGTCTGAACGTGAACTCGTCGCGTTGTGTTGAAATCTTGAGGGAAAAAGTTGTTTGATCTACACTGAACATCTGTGGTATCCAAGTTGAAGGACAACACGCCCGCGATGAATAACAAAGGCTGACGATAAACACAAAAGAAAGTAAAATTACAGCAATTACAGGAGAAGAGAAGAGAAGGGAATTGAAGAGAAGAGAATTGAAGAGAAGAGAAGGGAAGAGAAGGGAAGGGAAGGGAAGGGAAGGGAAGGGAAGGGAAGGGAAGGGAAGGGAAGAGAAGAGAAGAGAAGAGAAGAGAAGAGAAGAGAAGAGAAGAGAAGAGAAGAGAAGAGAAGAGAAGAAAGAGAAGAGAAGGGTTACAAAACAGGAGACGACAATGAATTGAATCTAAAAAGAGAGCAACAGAAATGTGAAACAATATTTAATCACGTGACTTACGGACACAGCTTCCACGACGTAGTACTTTGACACCAGTCCTGGTCTGACAGACAGACATTTTAAAGTAACACATGTTTTGGTACGTCTGACCATTGTCTCCACACACCAGGTCTTCATAAGAAGGGCAGGACGTCTGACAGACGCAGCGAGCATCCTTAGGGCCAAAGGCTTTACAATAGGCATAATAGCTACAGTGTACATTGATACACGGATGAAGGGCTGTAAAGAAAAATTACAAGGTTTATAAAATGCGTTATAATGAATACCCAAAGAAAGCAATGTTTGAAACAGTATGTTCAAAGAGGCCTCTCCGTTGTCAATTCCCTATATTGGAGGTAACAATAATTTTGAATTGGATTGAAAAGAGGCGGAAACCATATTAGATGAACAAACAACAGCTAATAAGAAATCGTTAGTTATGTATGCAACCAAGCAATAGACCAGTTTCGAGTTTTCGTTCATTTGCTGCGTGTCACTTCAAATTCCCGTAGTTTAAAACTGTGAGCAACCTTTCGAAATGTAAAGCATTCACAATTCAGATGTACTTATCTTTCCATGGCCTGTTGCTAAATTAAGGTCTAAAGAAAACAAATGGGAACTGGAAAGGAGCTTATTGTTTGACTAGTTTAGGCTTGGTGAAGTTCATAGGTCGCTCATTTTGTAAATAAAGCCAGCGGTCAGTTTGTCCCCAGCCGTTATGATATAAATTGACAATTCTTCAATTGCAATCGTGCCAAGAAAAATGAACTGAACAAAAGACAAACGAACTGTTTGAGGATCCTTGGACTCCAATGAACTTCTATCGATACTTTTGCCAAAGATTAAGGTGTTTCAGTCAACCCTTTTCTCCTCTCACCTCCGATAGCAAGATAGTTTATGGTAACTGGGTCGTGATGTTCATCGTAAGGTTGAAGGTCTTTCATACAAACACTGAACCCACTAACCTTGATATCCTAATAAGAAAAACCGTTAAAAATTGAAATTAGATCGCTCAAAGTTCTCAAGTAAGTACGGTGTCACTCTGGGAATGTGTCACGTAATACAAGGCACATTTGAACCCCCGGGCACTAAACAAAGCATTTACATTAATGAATTACACCTTAGGTGTTGCGCGCTAAAGAAGTTACAATGGCGGATCCAGGATAAGTGGCACATCTACGTTTAGTCCCCAGGTGTCAGCTACGGCATACCTCTAAGGAGTCATCAAAGCGCGCAAATGCCAAGCAAGCAATGTACCGCGCCGCCCGGTTGGCTCAGTTGGTTGAGCGTCGGTCTCTCGTGCGGGAGGTCGGGGTTCGAATCCCGGCCGGACCAACACTCAGGGTCTTTAAATAATCGAGGAGAAGGTGCTGCCTTTGTAACTACATCTGCAAATGGTTAGACCTTCAGGTCTTCTCGGATAAGGACTTTAAACCGTAGGCCCTGTCTCCCATCCCTTCCTTAAACCTGTAATGGGGGACATTAAAGAACCTGTTGAGCTGTTCGTAAGAGTAGGGGATGTCTCCCGGTTCAACAGTCTGGTCTCAAATACTAATTATTCACTCATGATTGTAAGCTGCACGGCTGCCTATGGCGCCTTAAAATGCAGTCTGTAAAATTTCATTTTTCATTTCAAGCATTAAATCATGACAAATTTACCTCTAGCCATTCTGTAATAGCGTTATTAGCTGGGTACACAGTCTTGGGGTTACCCTTGTTTGACACATGACTTGATGTAGTGATCATCACTGGTGGCGCATAAAAAGGAAGGCTGAAGTTTTTGACCTGAAATCAAATTGAAGCCAAAAATGAGATTTTATGAGCAGTATCTATCGACAATCCTATTTCATCGTGTAACAATCTTTCCACAATTTAACATGGCGACTCGTTTTTCGCAAGGTCAGTTGTATACCTGGTGCACCATTCAGTAAAATCACTCAGTGGTATAAAAAATGCACTAATTTCGAGAATGGCCAAAGGAAGTGGGAAATAAATTAATGATACATACTTTTTATTGCACAGATTTTTACGTGAATATGACCAAAATCACAGCTAATAGTTTTTTATTCCCCTTAGAGGTTTTCACGCTAAATTGGGTCAACATTGTCAAAAGGGAGCGTTGATAATTTCTAAATTGATGCAAGCCATTGGACATAATTTACGTCAATAGTCTTCTGAATTTTGTTCTCGTTTGAGCACAGGAATGATAAAACGTGCAAAATATTATATAAAATCATGCATTAGAAAAACGATTTTTTTCAGTCATCTAATATATATATTTTTATAAAGTCATAAAAATCTTGAATCTGAGAAAGTCTGTCAGTAGTTATCTCCCCTCCATTTGGAGCAGTTGGAAGGGAGGGGAGGGGAGGGGAAGGAAGGGGATCGAGCGGAGTACTGTCTAACTCCAAACAGCGCCATAGAGGGATGACACCTAACGATTCGTGTATATTTATTCCTTTTTTCTTTCCTCTTCACAGACCTTTTTCTCTCACCGTGTTTTCACAATGACAATACTTACTTTACAAAAGCTGTAATGCTGTTCTTTTCGTAGGACCTCAGTGTTAGGAAGCACTAGGTGACTTTCCACGGGAATGAGTGACTTCCACACTTGAGGGATGTTTTCTAGTGCAAGCCAGGACTGCATAACAACCATAAATACAGTTTTGACTGGAAGCAGTGAGGTGAAACGCATACCAAATTCGGCCATTTGGGCAAGATAAATATTTATTGTTAGCAGTAACGCGCTTCTAAAATATAATTTGTTCTAATGATGGTGAAGAAGGAGGATATGTTTTACTGTAGGGAAAAGAATAAAGGTAGATCTGCATGAGTATATATTTAATTTCAAATAGAAATGAAGCGCAGTGCGATTTTGTGTACTGTAACCCGTCACATTTCTTAGCTGACGTTAGTGCGTATTGTAATATTGCACCTAAATAACGGTCTTTTACCATAAGATACGATTATTAGCCCGTATATATGACACATAGCTACACAGTAGTCGAAGTAAATCAGCAAAGGAGATTCGAATACTTTTGATTTCGATGATTTTCTTTCTCGCGACTTTGTGTAACCATCTAGCGTTTATTTCTAATACCACTAACATTTATTCAAAATAATTGATGAAAACTGATTTATAAATCGTACAATTTCCATAGAATATAAACCATACTAAATTGCAGACATTTTGGTGCAGATTTGATGCTAATCGACCTCAATGATCGGGAACAGTGTACAATTGCAAGGGCGGATCCAGGGGGAGGGTCGCGGGGGTCAGGACCCCCCTGTGTTTATCAATGAATATGTCATGAATTTGCGACAGCAGTAATTTTTTTCTGTGAAAAGACTCACTTTTAACATTCACTGAAATATCACTAAGCAATGCCAACCCTCTACCCATTCAGTTGTAAATATAATATTTTTGTTTCTAATAAAAAGTGTTAAACAATCACTAGTCTAAGCAATTAATGTCATATTTTCAGCGAGTTTCAATGGCTTAAGACCTTTTCTTTTGGGTTCCCTGTTTGTAAACGTCACGTGACCCCCACCTTTAAAAATTCCTGGATCCGCCCTTGAATTGAAGCTTTCTGTTTATGAATTCGACACGTACAAAACATACAATAAATTTTTGTAAACATTTCGTATTTAGTGTATTTATTCTAGTTACAAAGCCTTGATTTCTATATTGCTTTAAGACGCATTTGTCGTTGAATCGTTTGATATAATGCTACCAAAAGAGTTAGTCTAGATCTAAAGGTAAATTGATAATTGTAGTTGGAAGTTTGCTGAATTATTTTCGACAAGCGAAATCTCATGTGCATATGTTATAGTTACCAGGCCCACGCGGTTATTATTACCTATAGCTATGTATAATGCAAATTACTTATCACAAAAACAGACAAATTAAAGTTGTAATTACGTTATTTCGCATCGATATCTATCATTTTATGAAATAAATAGTACACATTTCAGATTATCAAAAAAATCTTCCTTGTGACGCTATTGGGTGCCTCCTCACTGCTTCCAGTCATTTTCAGACGGTGTGTTTGGAAAAGATTGTTTTCTTTATAAACGTCGTTGCGCAAACCCTTGGGCGGTACATTACAAAATCAAAACAAAAGTCCCAGTTGCTGTAATAACTATTTTGAAGTGTTAGTCACGGCTCTTTTTATGCATAACGTAACGTATTTTCAAATTTCTTTTTACTTGTTGTTATACCAACACAGTCTAAACTACTTTGCGTTGTACGTTTTGTGAAAGGATGACAAAAAGTTATTGAATGCCAGGATTGCCCTCCCTCATTAGACCCAAGGCCCTGATTATATATGATCGACGGTGAGTTGTCCCTGGTTGCCATGTACACTAATTAAAACAAAAGAGTTATCCCGGCTACCAGGTACAACTCGCCTTCATGTAATTGAAAATTAGACTTGTGGTGATTTCTTTCAACATAAAGTGATTCACTCTGAACAGCATTCATTCAGCATTCTGAACAGCAATGCGTGTCTTATAGCTCAGTTTTCCAGTGCACAACGAGACGAAGCCATCTAATCCAAGATGGAAACAGCAAAGCTGTTCAAGATATATAAAACACAAATAGAAAAGTGTTCAGTATTTCTCTTAAACAAAAGTCAAAACAGATCTTCACTCAAAACGAACGCGAAGACGAAACGTGACTTACCTGTGCGCTAGCACAAAAGAGGAAAAGGCCTGGCCTGGCTTGTCACCGGGTTTTATTTGCATAACAATAGTCGCTTTAAAGAGTGGGCTTCTGCGTCCTGCGCAATGAGATACGCAATGGTTATGTCATAATGTGGAGTATGGTGAAAGAGAATTACATCACATCCGGTAATTTTAACAATAGGCTCACCACTTGTATATTCCTATGCATTCCATCAAAGTTTTTCAATTCTCTGAGACAAATCTTGAATTCAAACGTAGTCGGATCTTCAATCCAGGCAGTTGTGGCATCGTAGTGGTAGTTGATGGTGGAATGTACTGGCGTGACGTATATGTAAGGAACTTTAGAGAAAGACTGGAAGTACAAATATTTCATTGAACTATAAAATTAGAAAGATATCATACTTTTTAGCAGCCATCAGATGAAATAAATATTGCTTATTAAAGATCGATACATCTTATGTTTGGGAACCAGACCATTAAACAACCTCGTTCCCAGGCCCTATCCCCTTTGCTTGGAGGTGGGGCCTGGGAACGAGGTTAACCATTTATGACGAAACTGTTCTTAGAAGGGTGAATTTTATGTCAAGCTTCGAATTCGGTTGTTCTATAGACGATTCAAATTCTGTCCCCTAATAAACAAGCTGTGACATTATAATAGAATAATCCAGGTAATTCAAAACATTTCTAACATTTTTGAAAAGATTAAACCTCGTTTTAGATATTAAGGTAATTTAATTTCATCCATAATTATGCAGGCATCCGATACATATATTGAAATACATATATTGAAGAGGGCTCAGATTTTTTTGGCAAACGCTGTACTTCAAGGGTATCAAGAGAATGGCGTGTCAAGAATTTATCTGTCAGGGGTACTCACACTGTAGTCATGATCAATTTAAAAATAATAAGTATAAATGTAGTATCAACGTAAATGAGCCGTTACCATGCCAACCATATCAATAGAGACACACTTCGTTCCCGTCGTCCATAGCGACACAGCTTGCTTTCCCGCCATGCACTTCGGTGGTACTTTATCAAAAGCCATCCATTCAAGACTCACACGACGCGATGAGATTATTGGTCCTGACGTAGCAACACAACCAGTAAAACCGGTTTGAGTGATTTGCTCGACCCAAGTCACTGCAGCTTCATAAGTGTAAGCAGCCTCGTTCTCAAGTACTGAAAGCTGAATGTTAATTGAAGAGGATTGGAAGGATGGGGTGAAGTTGAATCGCTGACATTTGAATTCCACGACAGGCTTGACTTGTACTGTAGTTTGGCCATAAAGGAACAAACTGTCTGCAAATATATGAATTTAAAAAAAATAGTGGGGTATGCCTTTAAGACTACGTAACAAGAAATAAGGCTATATTCAAAAATCGCGATGGCGTCCTTACACTGCCATGGCAACTCCGATCAAGACCACACCTAGCTCACAACAAACTTTCGTCTATATCTAGGTCAGCTAGATAACCCATTTCGAAATAGATCACCACTCTACAATTACAGTGCGTTTGTCCTTGGTTAATCGAAATAGACTAGTATATAAATACCGAACACAAATGTTCGATCAAGACCCTGACAATGTTACGTACCTGTTAGGGATACGACCATCAGTAACACGGCAAAAGTTGCAAGGCCGAATCTCATCGTGAACCTACGCATTGCACCTAGAGATCTACATAGGAAAACAACGCAAGGACTTTTCAGTTTTAAACTTGCAATGAACCTTGCAGTTATAAGCAGCAATGGGTACTATTCGCATTCACTGTGGTGAACATTAGATCGAGGTTCATTGGGATAATCAGCAGATTAAAAAAAAAAACGAAAAAAAAAAAAAATGGTTGCTATAAAATTTTGTTACGTAAATTGGAATATCTTGTGATTATTTTGTTGCATTCTGGGATCCCGTGGATGATATGTAAAAATGGTGAATCTTCATTGATTCCAACAGCGTACTGCAGAACCAAAAGAAATAAGCGAAACATCTCAGGCCGGGGAATCGTAAATATGCAGGAAATATTATGTGGACAAGTTGAAAGTACAAGAGCTAGTGGAAGCCGTTTAAGTTACAAAGCGACATACATTTTTGTTCGGTTTGCCGATTCCCCTTCATAAGCCTCGTTCAAATACTTAACACGGTGAATTACACTATTGACTGTACATACATCTAGTAATGTAGGTCTGTAGGATATCAGTCTAAGATGCCTAGAAGTATTTCATGTCACATAAAATTGTCAGTTCGATCTAAAATCTGTTATAAATAACCGAATCAGACGGAGGCGAGAATACATATATTTTGCCATGCCTTCTCACTCTTTCAATGTTGCTAATTTTGACAGAATTTTGCAGCGCCACTGTGCAAAGTAGTTGATATGCAAGGTTCCACAATGGATAAGGGGGAGGTGATTCAGGTTTATTCAGTGTGGGAAATTGTAGCACGAGCCATTAATTATATGGTTTTTCTACTACCATACCTTGTAGTTTTCGAGTTTCTTGCTTGCTTTCTTGGTTAATTGCGAGTACGCGTACAACAGATGTCGACTGCTTTACAAGAATGCTGCTGAAATAGTGCGAATTCTATGCCTTCGAACGTGCAATCGCACATGCATTCATTTACATCCAGCCACAAGGTGACATTATCCTAAGATGTGAATTGTTGTTCACATTGTACGTACAGGCTCCCTGACAAGCTATGTCTTCGAATACACACACATCCACAAACTACTTGAGCAACTTTTATTCCAATTTATCCTCAAGAACATTACAATATCTCAAACTTCAAAGTGAAGTGAAGTTTTTGTTTTGAGAAAGAGTTCATGTTTGAACCTCTACATCCTCAACAATTTTCACTTGGTTCACTTGACCTCAAAAGTCTCAAAACAAAGGCCTAGTTCTGACGCCGTACCTTCTTGTTCAAGCTGTACCGTTCTCAACTCCGCAAATCCTAGTTTAAGCCATATTGTTCTGCTGGCTTTAGTCAGTGCTGAATGCCTTGACCAATCTAAATCAAACCAATTCCAAATTTATTTAAGACGCCGACATTTCCATGTAAGTCACTGTAACAATTTGGTAAGGCACATGGCTGGTACGGCGTCTGGACAAGGCCTAAGAGTTTTTGTTGGAAAAAGCCGTAAACTGATCTGTTGAATTATTAGTCCTTCAAGAATATAAGGCTCCGATATTACAAGCAGTTGTTGGAAGGGAAGAAACAAAGTTGCGGACGGCAGTTTCTTGAGAACCTTGATTTTCGATACTGTTCTCTATCCTTTAAAGGAACAAGTTACCAAACACGTCTGCCTTTTTTCCAAATAGAAGCACTGAAGCAATGAAGATCCGTTTCTCCTGAGCTGCTATGCTCATCTACCATGACCCTTCCTTTTGTCAGAGGAGGTCAAATCATTGTCTCGCCTTCGTAGTACGCAAGTACAGACGGTTTTGCTTTCGCCGAAGACTTGAACCAAGAAGCCACCCTCGGAGAATCAAGGAGCTACCCTACGTCTTATGTCCTTCATCCTACTCACGACCGGCAACCGAGAAAGCCCCCTTGAGTAGCCGGCATGACAACAATGGCTGCGAATCCCCTGGTGGTAATATCGGCCCATCAGGCCCAACATATACATACGGGAAACGCAAAACACACAAGCTTGCCGGGGGCAGCGATATTCCCGTACCAGAGCCGGGATGGAAAATTGGACATGGTGGGGCAGCGGGCTGGATCCGCGGGTTTAGGGACACAAGGATCGGTGAGTCTGGTGTTGCTACGTAAATGCGGGCCAGTTGAGCGAGTAGAGGCTTGGATGAGCGGCAAGGGCATGGGAAATACAATGGCATATCCATAGTAACCAGCTTATTGGCTGATTCTTTCACGTGACCGGATGTGGTAGCTTTGACCATTTTGTCTGGTCCAGAACATATGAACCTGTCAGTATAAAGTATTTTTGGTTAGCCAATCAAAATGGTGCCACCAGGGATAATGGTGAGAAATGATAAATAATGGCCTTACCTATGTCCCCTTGGGCATTCATACTCGTTGCCGATGTATGCCCGTACCGTCGGTGGTCCCGCATCCCGCGCGTTTCTTCCTCGGGATCTCGTAGAGCCGCCAGTGGGTTGAGAAAGAACCATCTGAGTTGCACTGCCTTTTGTGTCTGCACACTGCTTCTGACTGTAAGAGAGAGCCTGGTATAGAGGAAGTGACGGGGTATTTCCGGCTAAGGAAGGAAGTTCATTGGGTGCGGGCCATGCTTCGTTTGACGTGTTTTTGCCGCTAAACAGTTTCCCTTGACTATCGAATTGACTCGTTAAATCTGCGTGATTCTCATTGGACAGTGGAATATCCCAAGCTAACAGGAAGTTACTTCCAGGGAAAAACCCTGGTTGTTCAAGTCCCTTCGCAGGCTGATACGAGGAGAGGTTACCAAGCCTACATAACGACCAAGAAGGAAAGAGCGGTAAAACCCCGTCCGCTGATTGGTCAGTCAACATAGTCTGTAAAAACGCTTGCTCGTTACCAAGTTTCTTTGTTGGGGCGATCACGTCACCGACATGAGAGTGAGGCTCCACGGTACTCAAGGCTTCTTCTGAGCCTGCTGTACTCATTTCCCCTCCCAAACCTACTGACGTCACGCTTTTATACTCATTCCCAGTCCCATCGTGTGACATGGTATCGAGGATAGAATGAAAACCACCTAAGCTGAAAAGCGAACTGGAGCTCTGACCATGGCTTCCGGTTGTGTGTCCATGACTTCCGGTAGATTCCTTTGAATCTCTCGAAATCAAAGCAGATTTTGGAATAGGAATAATTCCACTCACATGTGATAAGGTCGGTACTTCCTCGTTAGCAGACTCCACACCCTGCTTGATGTCCCCTCCGGAACTCTCCTCGTGGACTGGAGAACTTTTGTTCTCGGTGGCCATTTCCAGGAGGGGTTTCTCGTCATGAATTTCTGCGTCCTTTAGCGATACTTCTGGGGCTTTTGAAAGCGAGAAACTTGGATGACAGGGAAAGATAAGATGCAGAAGATACGCACAGCATTTATCCTCTAGAACTTTGAAAAAATCGTAGTTTGCCGTCTGATAATACAACAAAATATGTATTTATAAGTGAGAAACGACACGGTAAAATTGCAGCCGTACCGTAATTAACTGTAACCATATCTACGCATTGTGATTAGATGATTCACTTGAAAACAATGGGAAGCCATTTCAGTGTTATGACATACCGTACCGTGTACGTGCTGTAAGTCAGTACCGTATGTTTCCCACTCACACGATAACCATTCTTATGGGAAGCCATTTCAGTGTTACTGCATACCGTACCGTGTACGTGCTGTAAGTCAATACCGTACGGTTCCCACTCACGATAATCATTCTTAAGAGAAGCTATTTCCGTTACTGTACCGTGTACGTGCTGTACGTCGCTTAGTCGTACGTTTCCCACTTAAAACCGATCTATTGCCTGCCGTACCGCTGTTCTGTTAGTCAGTATCGTATGTTTCCCACCCTTGCAAAAACTTTTCTATTGGATGAATAGCAGTATTTTGCGCTGTAATTGGTTCAGAGGATGTTGTCAATTTCGTACCTTGACCGTGCCGGCTAACATCAATAACTTTCTTACCCTAATGTCAAAGGGGTCGTCCCTGTGTTCCTGTGTTCTACCACAGTTGCACGCACACAAACTCGTTATACGACTTGAATGTGGTTTACATGGAATACTGCCGTCGTCTCTTGACTTTTCGGACAGATATTCACCAAGGTCTTCTGGTACCTTGTGGTACTGTACAGAAAAATGTAGGTAAGTTGATGGTTTTTTAATTTTTAATTTAATTTAATCCATTTACACTGCATTTTAACATAAGGGAAAATGTACATACATATATAAGAAATCAGAAATTAAATAAATACAACGAAAAAACTACTCAGTACTAAAAAAAATATGCAGTGGGGAAGGACTAGAAGGGAACATATGATCCATTCGAGCTAGTCCACCCAAAAAACGTACAAACAAAAAACAGCAACAAAAGAACGTTAAAATTTTGTCATCTATCCTATCATATTCATCACATGGTGATGTTGAATGTGTGAAGCTAAGCTAATGACGATTAAAATGTGTTGATTTAAAGAAAAAGAAAAACCGGGATGATGGCAATGATCTGAGCCTGACGTAAATTATGACAATGTTAAATATATGATGATAAAGATGATGATGATAATGATGATGATGATGACTGATGAAGATAATAATCACATGATAGTGATAATGATAGTACAGACTGTCCCTGCTTACTGGATATACGCAATGTCTTCCTGTCAAACTGCGTTCTTCACAAAGCTGTCTTCCATTGAGCCAAATCTACAAATAAAACTCTCAAATTAGCTCAGTCCATTAAGTTACTGCTAGCGCAAAATTCATAGGAAAACTATGGTGGCGGTTATCGGTTACCTAACGGTGGAAAAGGGCCCTGCATTTTTCAGTTCTTACAAATACAATATTTTGAACTTCCCATAAGCGGGCACCTCTCGTAGGCAGACATGGAAACCTCCGGGCTGCAGAAGTTAAAATTACCTAGTCCCTTAAGTGGACACAGGGATAATGATGCAAGTATCTCAAAATAACCTTGGTTAACCTTGACACATCCTCCACATTTCCTATAACACCAACTCGTAGTCCGAACCGTGTCCGCTTACGAAAGGTTTGACTGTACGCCCAATTAGCATACAAAGTTGCGGTTACGATGTAGTTATCGTATACTGTACCGTTTCTCACTCATAGAAAATCGTCTCTATCGTCTCTATCAAATCTATCTCTGTCCAAGTCAACTAACCTTGTTACATTCGTCTTGTAGCTGTGCCGCATAGTGTTCGTACGCTGGTCCTCTCGCATGTAGAGCAAAAACCCTGAGAGCTTGTGCCAACTAAGGAAACAGTAACATATCAATAGAGAAGGGCGTGGCAACACGTGTTCAAAAGCTTTACACAACATTTACCTGATTAAGATGCACGTTTTGGGTGTAATGAGACGGGAGATTTTCAAGGTAAGCACTGCTGGCCAGCGGTAAGACTTTCCGACAACGACTAATAAAGAAACCAAATAAAATTACAATGAAATCTCTTTAAAGCGGACACGAAAGCGCCAAAGAAAATTTGGCGTTATGTAGGTGTCTGTTTCATAGAAGTTTCATTTACGAGGAAATGTGGAAATTTCAGCTGTCGGAACGGAGAGGTTCAATTGTATATCTTTATAAGGAGCAAGTGCAGCTCAGTTCGTTAGTGCGCGGCTTTCTGAAGCGAGAGGTCCGAGTTGGATTCCCAGTCACTTCACACTTGTTTCGACTTCTTTCCATTCTGTGTAGCTTTAACGACATGCTTTAAATAACCTTAAACCAGACCACTGATGGAGAGAGGGGGTAAAGAGCGCACCGTCAGCTTCCTATTAGGCCAGCGTTCAGCTGAAGGAACTACCGACACTAAATATAGTGCTTTACCTTTTTTACCTATATATGGTGTATAACTTGATAATAAATTGTAATAATAGAGACATGGCGCCCTGCCAGACTAAAATCTCAACTGGGGATTGGTCGATAGGTTACCAAAATCCAGAGAGGGAGTCTTCACCATTGATGTCTCACTGAACACTTTGTTGGCTTCACAGAAGCTTATCACCCAATTCTCAGACGACAATTCAGCCTGGCGGGGCACATAACTGCAAATGGTGGCAGTGTGACTTTCTATTTTTCAGTAGTGGTTTCTACCCACTAATCTCTTTCTAGCTTGTTGCCTCATGGGCCCTAGTGATGATGACACCTGCCCATGCGGTGCCCAACAAACAATCACGCACCTACTACAAGCTTGCCCACGCTACATGCCACCACATGGTCGTGAGAGCCTGGTCAGCCATGATGAGGAAACAGTGAAGTGGCTAAGAGACTCTGACGTCCCAGCATGACTGAGTTAACGAATGAACGAACGAACGAACGCCTTGGAACGGACCTAATTGCATTAATGTACTGTGAACCTTACCCTTCAGAGAACTTCATATCCAGGTCAAGCTGTGACGCCATTGTTGTAAAAGGTGGTGGAATATCAGTGGTTGTATTCATGTAAAACTCATACAAAGCAAGACAAACTTGAGCCCATTGGCGACATCGTGGAACCTAAACACACCACACATTGTCAAACTAATTTTTACGCCCCGGAATGCCAATATATTTAGGATTGGGATGATCGTTTTTGGGCCAAAATCAAAGGATTTGTACCTTATAAGGTACTCACAAACCAGACGCTAGAAAATGGGTACCTGAATGGGATTTGTTATGTTTTATTGATACCTTTTAGAGGAGAAAAAGGAACAATTTCCGACGACCATACGTGGGCAAATATATTAGAAGTGCCTCCCCCATCCCGCCTTTTGGCTTGCTCCAAGTGCTCCAAGTGGCTTGCTCCAAGTGGCTTGCTCCAAGTGCTCCAATGGTTTCGAGTCGAGATGTCCGATCAAGTTTCTGTAAATTTTTCTAATTCTAGCCAGGCAGCCTTGGCTTGATACCAAGTGCAAAGTCAAAGGGTGTGACTTCACTCTACTTTAATAATGAGTGCAACCTCACATCTCTAGCAGACCCTACTATATAATGTACCACAATGTGCCTACCTCTACATGTGTCCCTCTACGTCCCTCTACAACCTCATCTCTAGCAGACCCTACTATATAATGTACCACAATGTGCCTACCTCCACATGTGTCCCTCTGCAACCCCATCTCTAGCAGCCCCTACTATATAATGTACCACAATGTGCCTACCTCCACGTGTGTCCCTCTACGTCCCTCGGCAACCCCATCTCGTCCAGCATCTCCTGTCATGAGATTGTCTATTTGCTGCTTCAGATAGTCTTTGAATAGAATATCGTTGTCAGAGCTCTCAGCCGCCATCTCTTTAGGTACAGGCTTGGATGGCATTAGTATGCCTTTATCCTTTAGTAACATACTGGATTCAGCTAAAAGGAAAAAGTGATAATTTTGATAGTGGCTATCAGTCAACACCATTACAGCCAAAATCGTTGCATCGCGACCAGCAAATTTACAAATTTTGTTTTGATTTGGGGTTTTTCTGAGCTGTCAAACAGTTTTGGGGTGGAGCTTCTTTCAAATCAACCAATAACTGAACGAGTTCGTGAAAGCTCCGCCCCCAAGAATGACGGACGGATCAGAAAAGACCAAAATCTTACCGACGTTAGAGGTCGCGATGCAACGATTTTCGCTGTAAATACTTTGAGTTTCAGTTTGTGATCCAAAGCCTTAATTTGATGAAAAGTGTATTTTATACACAAGATTTGATTTCATCATAGATACTGTGCTACGCTGGACAAGCCAAAGCGTTTTATCAAAATAAGGCTTGGAAATAAATGTTGATCAATAAACTGTATATTGCTGGGTTTCAAACAGCTGATGAATCTCATTATTTGCTTCAAATGATGGTCAGTGTTTGACCACCATGTGCTCTCAACACATGTGCTATTCAAAACTTGTCTTTCAGCTGATAAAAATTTCAGCAAGATTGAGAATGACGTCAGATGAAACCCAGCTATTGTTTAGTTTTATATCATGTATTCTGGGAATTAAACAAGAAATGAACACACTTACCCCACTGGGACTTAATAACTGGCATAGCAAGTTTATTCAGCATGATGTTAACAGGATCAAAAGTAGAAGTACTTGGTTCCACATGTACAAAGGCATGACCAGAACTCACAGTGAACAATGAACTTGAGCTAATAATTTGAAACATGATATTTGAACAATAAATGACTGAGACGTACTCCCACGCAATACAGGAAACCAATTTCGCTCCAAAAAGCGTCTAGTATTTATCAGTTTATCATACGTCTTCAGCAATGAATTCAGGTTTTGGCCGTCATGTACGCTACAGTGAGTAATGTAACGCTCCATATCAAAGCACGCATATTATTCATTGAAAAAAAACCTGAATTATGGCTTGAAATTGCTACTAAAGGCTAAGGATTACACAAAAGACACTTCATGGAAGTAAAAAAGAAAATACTAAATGGGTAAAAACATTCAGCTCTCAATGCTTCGTGGGCCTCCGCTCTGCACATATAGCTCAATCCACGAGTTATATCCGCCATTGGCGGGTTGATTTCATTCGTTTTATAAGGGTGACCTTAGGTTGGTTGGTGGTGACTTTCTAAATGAGAGGAAAATATCTAAAATCTCATCATCTTGGTTCTGACATCCTTGTTTTGAGTTATTTTTATAAATATAAGCTCAATTACTGATGACATTATATTCCCACCCCTCCCCAGTGAGTTGCAAGTGTTTAAGGGGTGATTCTCACCTGAGACTACCTAACAATCTCGCTTTTCTCATGATATGGTAGATTTGATCTTGTAGTTTATTTTGGAGGTTGCGCTGGGTATTGTTAGCCTAGATAAGAGATAACACATAACCAGAGCTTTAGCAAACAAATAATAATCCTTTATAAAGGCTTTGCACGAATGTTGGATAGTGCTGTCCGTCGGGTAGGATAATAAAGTATATTGATGACGAAACAATTGTAAATTGAACAAATTATCACTTCACTCACAACACAGCGCGCATTCAAAGTCTTTTGACGACGAAACAATTGTAAATTGAATAAATTATCACTTGACTCACAACACAGCGCGCAATCAAGTCTATTGACGACGAAACAATTGTAATTTGAATAAATTATCACTTCACTCACAACACAGCGCGCAATCAAGTCTATTGACGACGAAACAATTGTAATTTGAATAAATTATCACTTGACTCACAACACAGCGCGCAATCAAGTCTATTGACGACGAAACAATTGTAAGTTTGAATACAGTATCACTCCACTTACAAAACAGCGCGAAAAAAGGTATTGACGACAAATTATCACTTCACTCACAACGGAGAGCATATTAAAAGTCTTTTATCACAAAAAAAATGTTAATTGAATGCTACTCATTACTTTAGTGTACATGTAATCAGAAATTCTCACTGTGCATACAGTATTGTGCTTGTTTCACCTAAACCCCCACATGCATCAACTTTCTGTCTCACACTTTTATGTTTACCTGTGTTTTGACTTTTGCTCTGCTTGCATACGTATCCTTGTTCATTGCTGTCTAAAATATAACACATTGAGCCACTGTAATTTGAGCTATTGATAAAATTGGTTTTGCTCAGGAAATTTTGAAAACTTACTGTTGTTGATGGATCCAAGGCTGAAAATGGCACTACCTAAAACAAAATTCATATTATGAATTAAGGTATATATAGGATCACAGGGTTATACTTTATCAATGTTTACCCAACGGGAGAGAAAGGGTATAACACTACGCAAGTGTAATCCCACTGACAAATGTTATCCCTCCCTATATTCGCTTTAATAACGGAGACGCCATCATGAACCAGATGTCTTTGTTTCTTACATAGAAACGAGGTCAAGCGTGGTAATTTACCACCGCGCTTGGACTCGCTTCCATGTTAGAAACAAAGATGTCAATCAATGCAAATTCAAGTTGGCGCCTCGTGAATAAAGTGAACAACGACCATCTTTCCACAATGGCCATATGTGATGGCCCAGGGTGAGCATTGTTATGGAGAAGTTTAACTGTACATTATCACTTCTACCATCATCATTATATTAAACTTTATATGACCCATAATGACCCATATTTGGTCACGTGACTGGACATATCTGGATTTTTGAAGGTAGTCTGGAAAAAACAGTAATACACTACGGTCAGAAGGAAACAATGGCACAGGTGACAAGTAGAACAAAAAGACATTGTTCAGAGTAATCCACATATTCTTTGCTTTTGTCATTTTAACAAATCGTGAGCTTTGTTCTAACCATAGTGGATGACCTGGAAAAAACATGTCCCGACCCAGACCCATGCACACATCCAAAAATTGAAATAAGACGATCAAAAAGAGTTGTATGATAAAATGCTTATTGTCTGAGTTAGGTCAGGCCAGGTGAGAAAATATTTAGCTATATATAATTGCTAAGTATTTGCTATAAGTACATATGGCCATGCCCTTCAGCCAAATATTTATCTGTATGGCCCTCCCACTCAGTCAATAAGTACATTACATGTATTATCATAATTGCCACAAATTATTATAATTAGTTTCAAGCATAAATTTATACTATCATTAAAGCCACTAACAATCAACATAGTATTATTGATATTACCTGTTTAAATGAACATATTAGTCTTGGTATACATGGTCTACCAGTTTGTCTCCAAATTTCAGGTAAGCCATCAATGGTACTGAGACACTGAGATATTTGAGGCAACAGCTGGTGCCTGGAACAAAGGAATAAGGATAGATTTTGAGGGATGGAAGAAAGGAGGTTGAGATGGAAGAGGGGAAGGAAGGAAGGAAGATATGGAGGGACGGAGGGATAAAAGGTGAAAAGAAAGGACAGAAGGAACAGAGGGAGGAAAGAAGAAGGGAGGAAGAGGAGGAAGGAGGGAAGGAATGATGAAAGGAAGAAAGGGAGAGGTGGAAGAAAGTCTTTACCTTGTTGTTGCTAGAGTTCTAAAAAGTCTAACATATCCAAGATCAAAGGTAGAATTGGGGTGAATCATCTATGACAAAACAAATATTGTTGAAAATCTAACAAACAAACAAAATATTTTTAACAAGTAAAAAGCAAACTACAGATGTCTATACTTACCACCATAATATGACAGACTGAAAATAAAAACAGCACAGCACAAGCATGGTAGTATTCCTGTGTTTTCCAGTAATGATGTGATTCCTACCATAGTGAAATAACATACATATTAATATCCAAATCCAGACCAAATTAAATGGCCATGCAGTAATCAAACTTCTGAAGTAAGAATAGATTTGGTGGAAGAATGGCATGGTCACTGCACTGCCACCCAGTTGGCTCAGTTGGATGAGTCCTGGTCTTCAAACCCGGGGATGTGCCGCTGAGCCCCTCAAACCCTGACCCTGTTCCAGAGCAAAATTTACAAAATTGATACCCTGTTCCAGAGTAAATGCCTGCCTCATTTCATTGCTTCCTGCTTTTAGAGGAACTTTGTTAAATAGATACCCTGTTCCAGAGAGTAATTACGATTTTTATATGCCCTGTTCCAGAGTAAAATTACTGAAAACCCTACCCTGTTTGGTGGCACGTACCCATACATATAGCAAATATAGGGGAGTACCCCCCCGGGGTCTTCAAAGAATATACTGTAGGAGAGAGTAGGCCATGAAGATGCCTACTAGTCACAACATTGGCCCAGATCAATTAGCAAAAGCAGCTATGATGGTCCTATCTTAATTCATTGGAGAGAAAAGCTAAGATACTAAATGAAGTTTAAAAAACTTTAGGGTTGTGGCAGGATTGACTTAAATTGTTATATCTTAAATTAAAGTCACAAAGATCTGACTGGTAGGTGAAGGCCTGGGATAACTGTGTCATCAATACCACAGGAAACCCAAGCAAATAATCTTTCTATAGATGTACATGTACTTACAGAGCTTGAACAGTCTGAGGGGGTCTGTTCACATAGAAGAGCAAGCCTTGAAGCATCAAAGAGTGAAACCAAATGCAGATATATAATCCTTTGTTCAATATCATGGTGGACCTCAATATCACACTGTTAAAAGATCAAATACATGTATCAACCATTAAAAATACAGTAGTAGATGGCTTCAAATACCAGAAAGAAATACAGAGAGTTTGTGAGACAATTCACCTTCCCGGAGTTTCCCAGAATTCATTACGATTCAGCGCGCGCGAGCAAGGTCAGGGGACAAAATTATTAAAGCAAGTCTTAGATACACTGGAAAAATTCGCCAAAAAACGAGTATAGTACCTATAAACTCCAATAACAGTTCATAAGAATGGTTTTGAAGAAATTCTCTAAACTTTCTACTACTTCTGTTATGACATAATCAACGTTTTTCTCATATAAATGCAAGAGTTCCCGATAAATGCCATTATTTCTTAATATTTTTGTCCCCTGACCTCGCTTGCGTGTGCAAATCATAAAGAATTCTGGGAAACTCCGGGAAGGTGAATTGACATATTTATTTAATGAAAAATAAAGCAGTTTTCATATGAGGGCAAAACAGACTGGCATAGACCGTGACATTTCCATTATGTCTATAAAAATCTTTAAAAATCTGTGTATTAACCATGCTGTACTGTGACTGCCATTTTTACAGCCATAAGAGTGCCAATAATTCATGTATTTTAAAAACAATGAAAAAATAAAGACAGTATTATAGCAATAGACACAGAGAAAGATAGACAGACAGACAAGCAGCAAACAGACAGACAGTATAAATGCTACTTACAGGAAGTAAGTCTTGAAGTGAGCTTGATTTTTCCACAAAACCAAGCTAAAATAATGGTAAAAAGAAAATATTCTGTTAAACAATAATTGAATAGGCCAGTGCAGGAACATTGTAAGTGATCTCTGATCAAAGTTTATGTTCTCTTCAAAGTTCTTTCAATTACACAGGAGAATTAAGTATTCTGATCATGCACTTTAATAACAATCATTACTAATAATTTAAAAAAGGAGATCACAAGACATCTGACGAGTGAACAATTTTTATTCCATTCTGTGCTGATAACCTGAAAACTAATTTCAATACTCTCAAATTTATCCTTTTGAGGTAGAAAGAAAACTATCGCTGACCAGTTTACTAGTCTAGTTTACTGACAATCTAGACCCTGGGCCTTATATCATACATTGCCTGTATTCTGCCTTTTTATAGCCCTTGCACTATATATGGCTAACCCTTTCTTTAGTGCCCCCAGAGAAAAGAAAACAAAAGAGTTTAGCCCTAGTCTTAGGGTCACCCTATCTTCAAGTTAAAATCCCCTGAATTGCACATTTTGATGGGTGTATTAAACTGGTACATGAGATTTGATTATCCTTAAAACAATAGCTACACTGGTAACTCAAAAGTTTTATTGAACTGATTCCACTGTGGGGTGGTAAGCTTATAAGTTTCGATTTAAATGTAAAATTAAATTAAAGGACTAACCTTAAATATTTCTTTCTCTATGGCAGAACTGATATGACGAGCTTTTGATTTGTAACCAAAACTTCCTTTACCGATGATACCAACCACACAGACTTTATCATCAGCAAAGCTAAACAAAAAATACACCATCAGCAACACATCGTACCCTCAGCTCATTTATAGAAATTGTCGTCAAAAATTGGCACCCATATTTGCATTTGTCAATGAAAATGGCATCTAGATATTATATATAATGCGTCATTGTTATAAAAATACCCACCTTTTCTTTGAATTTATTAAACTTTGAAAGAATTCTGAATTTGCTTTGTACACTCCTCCATCCGCCATCTTTGTTTTCTTGCATTGCGTGGGTTACCTGTGGTGCTACACAGGTTACCCAACTTCAATACCTTTTTCTATTATATAAATTTAATTTTTATGGTTATGTACAACTCGTACCTCTGTCAAATTATTATTTTCTAAAAAGATATTTTGCAACGAAGAAAGGCTGAGAGAAAAATGTAACGAAACTAAAGTTGGAAACTAAAAAAATTAAATAAAGAAAATCACCATAATTAGTCATTTTTAGCTTTGGAATTATATACAGCAGGGCAAAAATACAATAGTGCATGAATTACTAACAATATTATGACAATTTTTATATTTTCCTTCTTTTTCGAATCATTTTGAGAGTACTTTTAAAATATGCAAATATTTCAGGGACATTATTATATCTGTTCTATCAGCTCTACGTCATTTTCGAGCTCCTTGCAGCACGTGAGAGAAGCGTATTCTAAGATGGCGGACAAGTTTCAAGAATTTGCAGGCCGACTTGGAAAAGCTCCTAGAGGAGTAGGAACAGGAGTTAAACTGCTAGTAGCTGCTGGGTTAGCTGCCTATGGAATCAAAGAATCTATTTTTACAGGGTAATTTGTTAATATATATTTAAAATTTGGTGATTTTTGTGGACGAGTTGCATGTGGCAACGTGGTTGACATTTTCTTTGCAAGTTACGTCAGAAAGATGGCTCGTGAAAAAGCAGAATCTGCAGAGTTTAATATATTTGGGAACCTCTTTACGAGAGTTTTATTTAAAAATTAGCCATCTTATAATGACAGTATCATGGATTGTGAACAGTATTTCTAAGAAAGGCTGAATTAAACAACTTTCATACATGTGCAGTACATATTCAGTTTAATACTGTCATGTACATTTACAATAAAATTACACGTGCAGTTTAATGTATATTTTCCAATAACTGATTCTATTTTTTGATCACCATGTCAATAGTAGTGCATATTTTCTATTTCAGTGGATGGTGGTCACAGAGCCATCATTTTCAGTAGAATAGGTGGTGTCCAGAAAACAATTTATACAGAAGGACTGCATTTTAGGTAGGTTTATACAATATACAGAGGAATTCTAATGCACCTGTATAAATTTAGGAAATGTGAAATTGAGGAGTGCTGGCTGGGATCTTTTACTTTTGTAAAAAGACAGTGGGTCTTTAACCTTAACAAGGTCCTTACATGTGGTCATTCTTGTGAATTGCTGCTGACCTATAGCATGGTTCAGTGCTAAAGTTCAATTGTTTTAGCTCCACCCTCTTTTCCCTGGTCACACACCGTATGGTCGGGTGAGTATCCATATACTGTATGTGCCAAGTTGGAGAAGGTAGACCACCTTGTTGGTAAGGATAAGCTGTCATGTCCCTCACCATGACATCTTAGACCAACCTCATCATCACTGAAGAGTTAACAGCAAAAATCATTACATTACAACCCAGCTGTAATTTTCCAACTGGCAAGATTTCTGTTTTTATTGATCTGTCAATCATGTTTGGAGGTGGAGCTTGTGCAAATACATGAAAATCATTTGCTGGTTTGGTAAAACTCCAGTCCCAAGAATGATCAATACACCAGGAAAATAAACAAAATTAACCAAAATTGGAAAAGAAACATTAAATAACAATGCAACAGTTTTCACTGAGTAGCAATATACTAATGTTATCATTTGATATTTGATGTTAGGATTCCATGGTTTCAGTATCCTATTATTTATGATATTCGATCCGAGACCCAGAAAAGTTATTTCTCCCACAGGAAGTAAAGGTAAGAAGATTTAACTTCATGTAGATAGCCAGGAATATAGTCAGCAACCACAAGAACCCTTACCAAATAATCAAATTGAAATAATTTTTGTTTGTTTGCGTGTTTGTAGACTTACAGATGGTTAACATTGGTCTCCGTGTTCTTGCTCGTCCTGAAGCCAATCAGCTTCCAGTGTTATACCAAAGACTTGGTCTGGACTTTGATGAGAGAGTTCTTCCTTCTATTATGCATGAGGTTTGGACCACTAAAACTACTGCTCACTGATATTGCTGATTATTAGTGTTCTACCCTATTTCTTTCCTTTTGATGATCATCAATAGCTTTGGTGAATGGTTTAGTAAAAGATGGTCTCACACATATTGTGGCCATCTGTTAATGAATGTGGTGTTCCCACTATGCAACTATGCATCTTCATCGTGCAATAAAGACTTGAAATAACAGTCTGAAAGTCATCCCTATAACCAAATGACCACAAGGACAATAGTCGACTTCCAAGATAATGTCACGTACTGTATATTTAACAATCAGTTTACATTGATTGACTCTGATTTCAGGTCTTAAAAAGTGTTGTTGCACAGTTTAATGCATCACAGCTTATCACAATGCGTCAACAGGTACAATAATTATCTGGATTATAAATCATCTTGGTGAAAGAAGTTATAATTATATTGCAACTTGCTCATGTTCTCTTTACAGTTTATTGTTGGATAACAATTTGCACAGACATTTTTACAGGCTATATAACAGATTTTTCTATGTGTATTTTTGAAGGTCAGTTTACTTATCAGAAGGCAACTGGTTGAAAGAGGCAAAGATTTTCACATTATCCTGGATGATGTGTCTATTGTAAGTGTTATTATTGGATTGTTACTGACATTGAATAGAATAAGTTTACTGTGATCAATTATTCCAGAAATATGAAGACGTGCCCATGAGAATGATATTTTCTGATATTTTTTAAAGAATTTTCAGTCAAAATTGGCATAATTGGACCTTGCTACAGTGTATGTCACAATGCCAAATGAATACATAGTGCCTGCACATCAAAGTTTCTTAGGCCATTTTCATAGGCCCCCATCTAAACGTTTTTGTTAACTTTTACTTCATAGTTGTTGGGTTTATCTCCACTAGTGAATGAGTATTTGAGTCATAAAAGGAAGTGACAAAGGCAATTAAACAGAAGATTTGTTAGTAAAGATTGTTAGTATCAACACTAATACAGTAACTGTAATCAACGTAACTCTAGTCAAATGTCTCCTAAACAACATGAACACAATTAAGCCTGGTTTTCACAGGTGGTTGGAGCAGACGCAATGTGAAATGTAACACTGTCTGTTGCTTCTACTTCCATTGCTTACATGTACATATGAAAAACAAGCCTCCATGGATCACATCACTCCTATATTTTGATAATCAAATAAAACACTCTTGTAAAATATCATTGCTTACAACAGCCTCTTCCTTAAGAACTTGAAAGATCGAAATGTTCTGACTTCAAAACCTGAATTGTCTATCAAATATGAATTTACTCATTTTCATTTTATTGACTTATATTTATCTTATCAGACAGGTAGCACTTTGATTTTAGAACTAGCACTAAATTGTTTTCCTATATATTGTTTTTACCCATTTAATATGTTACCTGGGGCCAATAACTTAATATGTGTCCATTAATTCACTAGAAAAAATTTTGGAGTGTGCAAGCACCTATAAAATTGCCTGTAAAACTGTAGAAATTGAAATTAATGTGCACTTTGAAAAACACTTGTAAACTTCATCATGTAAGTTAAAGGGCTCATGAAGTTATCATTGGCCCTGGAATTTGTTTTGTGCATCATTCTGAGGCCATGACCTTGTTGATCACACACACTCATTTTAATATGCTGTTCATTTTGTGGTAACAGACTGACTTAAGCTTTGGTAAAGAGTATGAAAAGGCCATTGAGTCCAAACAAGTTGGTGAGTTTGAAGGAGAATTAAAAGAGCAGATTTGTTTTAACTGTGAAAAAGTCAAGCTGCATTGTACTGCTTTGTTTCGGACTTTGCAATTGGATAAATCAAAATTTTTGACCAACCAAATTGTTGAGATACTAAGAGCATGGCATTGACTTTTACAGCCAAACAAAATTTGTTCCAACATATTGCTCTTTTCCTTAATCAACTTGATTTTTCTAACCATCTTCTTTGCCCCTGCCTCTTATCTCTGCCAGATGGTTTATGGATTGGGTAAGGCTAGGGTGCACCATTTCAACCACAGAAGATCTGACAGTGTGATAAAGGGGCACAAATATTAAAGGTTGAGAGTGGTTTTGTGAGCAATTTGTACTCTGTACAAAACTAATATATTTACTTCAATGCAAACACACTGTAAAAGACTCCAAGGAGTGCAGTGTAACAAAGTTAAAAGTGATTGTAATAATATACTGTCTTGTGCGATACAGGTGCAGTTGCCATACATGAAGAAAGGCACAACTTTTGTGGATTATGAGTCTACTTTGTTTTCAATTTTAGCTCAACAGGAAGCTCAGAGAGCTCAGTTTGCTGTAGAAAAAGCACGACAAGAAAGACAGCAAAAGATTGTACAAGCTGAGGGAGAAGCCCAAGCTGCTAAACTTATATCCTTTAATTGAGATCAAAATAATTAATTTTCTGGGAATGTCAATTCTCAGCTTGGGTCAAACATGAGGCTTCCCTGGGTCTAACTAGGGAATCCCTGGGAATCTGTTCTATTTTTACAAGTTTGGGGATTACAGATTTCCCACGTAAAATAGAACAGATTCCCAGTTTAGACCCAGAGAAATTGTTTTCCTGTGGTATCCAGATGGTATTAATTGCTCAACAGGATATGTTTTTTTGCACCTGTTTACAAAAATAATGTTCTGTAACTAGCAGTATTTATAACCATTTTGTGGTTCCATTGTTTGTTTTCTTAACTCTGTTTACCTTGGAGAGGCTCTGAAAGACAATCCAGGTTATCTGAAACTTAGGAAAATCCGTGCAGCTCAAAAGATTTCTAGAACAGTAAGTTTACATTACATAAAAACGAGGGTTATGCAAACTTTTAATAGGCGCATTTGAAAGAACTCGTTGAGATATGTTCAAAACCGAAGAGATAACTGATGAAGCCCTTTGCACTCTAGAGATATAATTTTTTGAAAATTGCATTATTTGGTAAAATAGCAAAAAAATTCTAAAGTTTGAAAAATCATATCTTTTGATTAAATTTGACTTTCACTGTTATCTCTTCGGTTTTGAACATATCTCAATGAGTGCTTTCAAATGCGCCTATTAAAATTTTGCATAACCCTTGTTTTCAATTTCCCTCTAAATTGATGACGTCATTTCTCGCCAAAATCATTAACTACTGCTTAATACTCAAAAGGAACGGCAATTTGTTTCTTAGTGTCAAGCACTCTTCACATGTGAAATTAGAAGTTGATTGGACTTGACTATAAAAAGTTATTCCAAATCACGCTTAAAAGCGCCGATTTCAGTACACTGCCAGCCCAGCGTGATTATATTGTATATTTCTGTGAACAGTACAGCCAAGGCATAATGTAATAGTTTATAAAGCCCCATGAAGTGAGTACAACAGAACAATGTCCTACAAAGGATGTGTATGACAATAATTTATTCCAGTATGTGAAGAGAGCAAAGTAGAGCAGTTTTTGTCTAAGTGTGATCACACCATGCAGTTATAGTATTGGTGCTCTGGTGTCTATAAAAACAATTGAAATTGCACTATTCAGAGCTTTCTTTTCACTTGAGAATGTAAATTTTAAATCTAAGACATAAAATTTTCTTTGTATTAGATCTCTCAATCTGCTAATCCTGTGTATTTGGATGCTGGAGCTTTGATGTTAAACCTTAGAGGCAAAGACTGACTTTGATGAGTAAGTAGAATTATGTCCAGGTAGAATTATACTACAATTTAAGTTAAACAACACTATTACTGGCCACTTTCATCATACTCATTTCCTTTCTAAGAATCTCTCTACCCTTCAATGAATACACTACTAAACGTACATGTGATTATACAAAAATGTACAATAATATATTCTTCAGTTTTGTTATTTTTCCTTGCAGAGTTTCTTTGGAGAAGAAATAAATTAGGTCAATATGCACAAAGTTCACTTATTGAATAAACCAAGAAATGTTTTCCTGATTTAGCAGAATTTGATATTATCAAGTGCTTTTTAAGTAATATTGTAGTAAGATCTAAAACCAGGGCTTCAAACATTTACCATTGCAAACATACAATAAATAACAATGTAAAAAAATTATAATTTTTATTTGTGATTTTGTAACTTTCAGTCAATCCACTCCTCGCCCCCCACCCCCAATGAAAATCTTGTTGCATTTCAATGCTGCACAAAACGTTGCACACGACATATTCAACATGAACACCTATACTTTATATGACTAGATTTAACAAATTGCAAGCAGTTTTGCATTGTCTGTACTCTTATATATTGACAATGGATTTGATGTCACAATGGTTTCACTGCAAAGTTTTGATCATTTTGTGACATCAAATCCATTGTCAATGAGAGTACAGACTATGGAAAACCACTTGCGATTTTTTTTTACAACAATTATTTGTGATAAAAAGTGAAAATTCATCCTCATCAAAGAGGTAACAGAATGAGCGCATGCGACAGAACACGTCAGCACCATTGTCTTAACTCTCATTGACCATGGCTTTCAACCACTCAGATTACAAGATTTTTCTTGAGTATTGTAAAATTAAAATTTGTATTTTAGACTACAATCACTAAAAAGTCATTCAATGTTTTGTAATTCAATGTCAATTCTGGTCTGTTAGCATAAAATAGTGTACTAGTTAGAGTGCAATACAATAACAAACAGAAGAATTAGTGAAGTATTGCTAAATAAGCTATTTAAAGGTGTGTTTCATTGGTTTATGAAAACCACCCTAAAAGTGATCATGGACTTTTTCAATCCAAGTAATTTTTGGAACTCTGCATTCATTTATGGAGTCATCTGCTAAACTGGCAGTATCATGCTATTACAAGCACAATGCCAGAAAGGTATATTGCTACTTTCTCAATAGTCAGTCATATGATTCTTTCCATGACTAATATTTTTGGAAACTGACTTTGAACAACGGAATCTGAGTTCTGGATGATGTAGCACATTAGGCTATCTTCTTCACTGAGGCAAATCACACTGCTGAGAAAATGGCACTATCTTTATGGACAATTACAACCAAGTGTCAGCTCTTCTTAGACACCAGTAAAATATTAGCAACGGTGACTCCTACACTGCTACGACGAGTACTCATAGACACCACTGGACTCCACTTCTTGCTTTCAGGATCATATTTTTCAACACTGTTCAGGCTTGAGCTACCATCATTGCCACCCACTGCATAGAGATGGTCTCCAAGGACTGCTAAGTCATGAGTGCTGCGGCGTGTGTTCATTGGTGCAAGGGATATCCACGTGTTGGTAGTGGGGTCATATCGTTCCATTGTGTTCAGACAAGAAGCCCCATCATTTCCACCTGGATGTAAAAAAGATGTTTTTAAACCGTCTTTTTGAAATGATTAGGAAGGGTTTATGGACAAGCATCAGAACTCTACACATACATCCCTACGGTACATGTAGTTGTCTATCTCAAAGAGGTACATGCCCATTTTATAGATTTGGAAATAACTCCAAATATAATTGGCATGGGGACTGTCTAGTTGATAGTAGAGCAGCATTCATGTGATTGGGAAAATTACAACCTTGTGTTATGACTGTGCCAACACACATATTCACCTTCACTACCAAGGTGTCCGATGTCACAACATTTGTGCGTCACTGAAATTTACAGCAAAATATAAACTGTATAATACTGTGAGTACTTACCGACGACATACAAGAATTCATTAAGTACAGACACTCCAGCACTGCTTCTTCTACTTGCCATGTTAGCAACTGACTCCCATGTATTTAACAAAGGATTAAAACATTCTACTGTGTTGAGATGAGAACTCCCATCATATCCTCCTACTGCATAGACTAATCCATTGAGAACACCAACACGGACATAACGCCTGGGAAAACAAGGAACACTAAGTTAATGTTTGAGAGAATGTGTTGATGGGGGCCTGTGAATTTTCTGGGGCTTGTCCAGGAAATCACTAAAAGTATGGCCTGAATATTAAGCATTTTGGAGGGGAAGAGGTACAGTAGAAGTTTTAGTTTGCTTGTTTGTGTTTTTTCCCCCTCCTTCTTTCCTTTGTTTTGCTCCTTATAGACATGGCCAAAGTAGCAGCACAATATCCCCTGAACAACATATCCCTAGGATCAATGGAGAGAGTAGAAATGCTTGTTGTGCAGTAACTGGTTTAATTTGAGTAGGACTGAAAGGTCAAGCGGAACCATCTGAATGTTTGTACATTCTCTGCTGTATTGCACTTGCCCATCCCTTATCATAAGCAACATCAATCAAAATATGATATTTAGAATTAAATAGGTGAACATTTCATTTCATCTACCTTGGATTACCAAATTAATCAAATGTAGATGAAACAAAACACCTATTTGATATGAAGCCCATGTACTACAACAACCTTTAATTAATGATTAGAATTAATTAGATGATACCTTTTAGTACTCATAATTGCTACTGAAGTCCACTGATCAGTCAGAGGATCATATCTCTCTGTACTACTAAGACAAGAAGCACCATCGTACCCCCCAATGGCATAAATAAGACCATTGACGACAGCAACCCCTAGACAGCTGCGGTGTGTGCCCATAGGTGTTACAGTGCACCATTGGTTCTCTTGTGGGCAGTAGCATTCAACTGATGCCAAGTCTGTACTGCCGTCATACCCACCAATAGCATATACTTCTCTGTCGACAACACCAACACCCACCCTTGCTCGTTTTGTTGACATTGTTGGAATCATAGACCATCGGTCAATCCTTGGATCATAGTATTCACATTCACTGTGAATTGCAAAGAGACTCCCACCCCCAATAGCAAACAAGATAGGTACTTGGCCAGATGGGTTGCGAGGTTTTGTCCTTGGACTTTTGAGCATGCATCGTTTCTCTGGTAATAAGTGGTATTTCATTGCTTCTATCAGAAGGTCCTTGCAGTCTGGGTTTAGTCTGATAATGCCCTCCGTTTCTACTCTTGACATAAGGCATTCTCTGGATAGTAAAGCCAGTCGAACTTTAGGCAACAGCTGTTGGATGGAGCCCTTTCTGTTTTCCTTATCATAATTTATCCACGTAATAACAGCATTATAAACTTGTTCCTCGCTTTTAACATTAATATCGTCACTCGAGATCAGTTCATGAACTTGATTCACGTTCAGGAGTAAGAATTCTTCCGTTTGGCAAACATCGACAAAATGATGTAAAGCATATCTGTGAGAGGATTCCAACAGATCTTTACAAACATGGGCATCAGCGAACGACCGAATACCAAGACAGTTTGAAGGATGAAGCTGGTTCTTAAGGAATTCACAGCAAGCTTCTCTGACGCTGTTCAGCTGTAGCAGACTCGATGCAGGAAGGAGAGTTTGTACATTTTCTTCACTAACTTGAATTCTCGCCGTATAAGCGAACTCAACAAGAAGCTCCATAGCATCTGGGTCAACTTGTTGTACCGTTACCTCCCTTTGACGACTCTCCAGAAGCTCGCTGGTAAACATAGCATGAAAATACGGTGAACATGCTGCTAATACGAGTCGATGAGCTGAGATTCTTCGCTCGCCAACGACCAGAACAACGTCACAGAGCTGTGCACTGAGTCGCATAGTTTTCATTGCTTCAAAGGCTTCTTGAGAATGTGTTGGAGAGAAATGGGATATACAATCAACGCGAGAGACTTCTTTGACGTTGTTTCTTGAGTAATCCATGGCAAATACCTAAACACAAGAGAACGAAAGTCAACAAATATTTGAAAACAAAATTAAGCTTACTGTCAAACCTGGCTTACCGTCAATAACTGATAAAAATCTGCACTGCAAATACAACTATCTAGATCATTCAGGAATATAAAAATAAAAGAACTGAAGATCCTTCTTTAGTTTAAAGGAGATCACTTGAAGGAATTATTAATCTATAAAGAGTAAATCTGCTGTTTTATCAACAACATTTTGTTTTGTTTGTGTTCAATGACTTCACCACAGCTGAAAGACTAGTTACCAGTGCACCGCGGCTTCTGTAACAGGAACCCCAACCCGCCGCAACCCGTCGTCTTACTCACCTCGCAGCCAATCAGCGCATGTGTTGTATCTAAAATATTTTATAAAAAAAACAGTGCGCTATAACTACAGCTATAAATCAAAATATATTGAATTCTGAAAGAACTCTCCGCGAAGTGTTAGACATTGTGAGTAAAGCATCAAATGATAACAATGATAATTTTGCAGTATAGCGTATTATGGGTTCATTTACCCTGAAACAAATTTGATAAATTTGCAATTTAGTAATTTGATATATATAACTTAAGAATAGATATTCTCTCTTTTTAATCCAGTTTTGGCCAGATGATGATATTGGGTTTCATGTAAGTGAAACATCCAATTCGATAAACATTCTTCAAATGTGAAAGAGTTGTCAAACATCTAGCTAATGCTCTGAATGTGTTTGAAACATCCAATAGTTGATCGAAAGTGCAATGACTTTTAACAAAGGTTTCAAGGCGAGACGTTCTAGTAAAGCGTCGGCTACGCAGTTTAGACGTTCAAGAATTTTTTGCACTTTTGGCTCGAACCTTTTGACCTGAAACCTAAAGTTCACTACTAATTTTCAAATAGACCAGTTTCGAGTTCCTCTAGGCTAATTTTTTCAGTACTTTTGGCTCGAACCTTTTGACTTGAAACCTAAAGTTCACTACTAATTTTCAAATAGACCAGTTTTAAGCTCCTCTAGGCTAATTTTTTGTACTTTTGGCTCGAACCTTTTGACTTGAAACCTAAAGTTCACTACTAAGGGGCTAAGCCTCGAATCCAAGTAAAATATTCATGAATTTTAGCAAAAACCCCGTGGAATTCTAAAGTATTCTCTTTGTTTGTTCATTGCATTCTATCGGACTGTTGCTAAAATTCTATGGAATAAATTTCGCGTAATCAAGGCTTAGCCTGAGCAAAGAGGAACTCGAAAATGGAGTATTACCGATTCCCGAAAAAAGACGGAAGAGGAACCCGAGTAACGGGCCACTGGTAGCCCGAGTAAAAAGAAGAATACCTCCGTACAAACCAATCAAAGCTTGCCAAAACAAACGTCATATAGACGTTGGCCAATCAGAACAGTTCTTAATGACGTTTAAGACCAACAATGAAGATATATTCCTAGCAACCTTCAATAAGAGATATTCCCTCTGCAGACGTTGAATAAGGCTTGCGTTTCCTGGCCAATTTGACTTCGAACAGAGCCTCTTGTCAGGTAAGACATTAGTCTTGTAGTAGTTCGTTTAGATTTATACTTGAAGACTGTACAATATTAGACGGTTTTTGTGGGATTTAACAGTTAACTGACTGTAGTAAACTAATAATTGAAAATTTATAATTATTTTACTTTTTCTATTTAAAAATTAGTAGTTAATTGACATTTGTGGGCCAAAAAATTAGTAGTGTTTTTCATCAGACTTATAGTTACAGTTTTCATGCATATGATACATACGCTGATAGGTAAGGTTTCGTTTCGCCAAGCTTTGATTGGGCTTTGACTGCTAAACCTTCCCAAATCACTGCTCTGATCCCCGTGGCCTAGACGTGCATGAGAGGACGCTTGGTCAGAAAGTGGTTGGATATGTATAGGTTAGCGGCTCAGACCGGAGCCCCAAAAAACAAAAAAATCATTCTCCATTCACCTTTCCAGAGTTTTCCAGAGTTCTCTAAAGTTCCGGTTACTTCTGATATAAACAACAGTTTTATCACATAAATGCAAGAGTTCCCAATAAATGCTATCATCTTTAAATATTTTTGTCCCCTGACCTCGGTTGCGTGCTCAAAATCGTAAAGAATATTGTGAATCTCCGGTGAAATGAATCCGGCGGAAAAAGCAACCATTTTATAGAATCCTAGACAGGAAAAAAGTGTATTTCGAGGTCATTTTTGGTTGTTTGTTATCTTGTCATCGAAAAAGCTAAGTCATTAAGTTTTTTTTCCAATTTACCAATAATGCGAGCCTAAAAAACAGTGGCCCATATCCATACATTAGGCAAAATTGTAGGAGTACAAATCTCCTCTTTCTCCGGCTCCGTGCTATTATTTTGTCCTGGTACTGTTTTGAGTTTTGATCTTTTTCCGCTGCGCTGAAACCACTTTCTTGTTGTTTGGATTAGACTAGGCGCATTTCGAAAAATCAGATACCTGGAGGCATTTTGAGGTAGAGGCTGCATGGTAATATAACTATTCTAGAGTGATTTTTCATGCATGCTGAATACGAATATGACTGTTACCAAGACGTATTCTGCAATCTTATACGTGTAAATGACGCATTTTGTGCATTGCTACAGCCATTTCATACTAACGGCTTTTTCATGTAATTCCAAAAGTTTCCAGACTTAAAAACAATTACCATAGCTGGAAAGAGCATATCAAAATCAGTAAAACTGTGAAGTTTGAAGGATATCAGTTGAAAAATCAAGGAGATACGAATTTTCAAAAAACGAAATTTTGTATGAAAACACTTACAGTTATGCAAGAGAATAAGAGCGCTGTATGTTTTAATTAGTCTAAAAATCTATTAATTACATGTATTTTACTTTATTATTATTATCATTATTATTTTGTATTGTATATTTTTTGAGAATCTTTATATCTAATTTTTCTTTCTTGTTTTGATTGTAGTGTTCAGCGCTTAATTAGAGTATTATAAATAGAGCACTTTATAAATATCAGCAGTCTCTCATTCGGTTTTACGACACGTGACGTCATGCAAATAGATTTCGTTACTCTAGGGGTTGTTATATTTCAGCCTGTAACGCTGCTAGATCACTTCCTCTATTATCCACCAAGAATGTCCCTGGCAACATATTTGTTTGGTGCTATACTAGCTGTCGTGTTAGTGTCCGTGTGCTACAGTGCACGTGGTATCTGTGATGTAGGCCCACCCGGTAAATTCTGTTTTCAAGACTTAACTGGTTATGATGACTGTCACGTGGATCCAAAAACTGGTCAAATGGTGGATGACAAGTATAAATGCCCCGAAGGCACAAGGTACTATTACTATAGCTGTGGCCAACTCCTAGCTCCTGGCCATTGCTCCCTTCCCTCAAAATCATATCTACAAATATTCCATTCCCCAAACTCGTTCCAAGCCCCTTTTCCCTTCGCGCCCCCTCCAAGCTAAGGGAAAAGGGCCTGGCAACGAGGTTTTCCATATTCTCTCAATGATCCGTGCATGCAATGCCTCAAATTTTTTTCATCTTTGTAATCTTTCTTAATTATTGTTTTAAATTAGGTGTACATGTATGGCGATACCTTGTTCTGTTAGCAACCCGTGTGGAACGTACAAAGCTCCCCCAAAATGGCTTGAAGACTACCACATTGAGTACTACATGATCGAAAAAAATTGTTCTCCAGCTGGCTGTCACGCAACGTAAGTGTTTATGTCACGCAACTATATTTTCTCATCAAGTGCATGTCATAGAAAGTTTTTGAGGTGTTTAACGTTGATATCATAATACTCCGAGTTTAGAGTTTTGCAGTGTAGCTGAGTGATTCACAGCACGAAATTGAGGATTTATTCTCCGCCTATAGGGCCCGTTCACATGAGAGAGGGTGCACCTATGTAATAGGGATAACTCTTTTGTTTTCTTTTCTCTGGGGGATACAAAACAAAAGAGTTTTCCCTACTACATAGGGGCACCCTCTCTCATGTGAACGGGCCCTAAGAACTGTACTATGCTAATTGTGATATTGTTTAAACCATTCATCTCATTGGTTATTGAGGGTGGAAGCGTGGAATCATGAATCAAGATTTTAAATTGCTAAAGAACCATGAATATTTGGCCTGAAATTTAAGGAATCAGGAATTTTTGTTTCAACTCTAGGGAATCATGATGAATGACGGATGTTTGGTAAGAAACTTGTTGCAAATAGCTAAGTAGTTAGTCATGTTAGTTTCTCAAATCAACCAAAAGCAACCGTTGTGAGACTATTTTTGTCAAGCGGCTCGTGCTTCGCGCTCGCAAAGACTCGAACGTAACACACAATTCAAGATTTTCCGCTACAACATTAAGTAAAGTAAAGTAATTATTAAAGCGACAATATTTTACGTCGATAACTCGTGACAGTAATTTGAATAACTAATAAACTTGAGGTCGACTGTGCGCTCATTTTACTCCCCTCTATCAATCAGTGCTCCGTTTTAAGGGTATTTAAAGCTACTTAAAGCGGCTACACAGAAAGGAAAGAAGTCGAAACAAGGATGTGAGGTCCAGGGATCGAACTCGGGACCTCTTGCACGGAAGGCCGCACACTCACCAACTGTGCCATCCTTGCTTCTCCATTGCGCGCAACACTGCAGATTTGCATGACGCAGAGTGCAAACGTTCATGTTGCGCGCGTCGTTGCAAAAGCTTTTACAGGGATGTCAGTCTCTCGTATGTCCAGGACTTAAGATCAGCTGGAGCTCGATGTTTCTAAAATATCCCTAATCAAATAAACAGCAGCCATTCCAAACTCCTCTACTACATCTGTTATGATTATAGATAAGCATTTTTATAGAAATCCCATCCCTCCCCCTTAACATTATAACTCATGATTGAACCCCCCCCCCACCCCCACCCCTGAACTCGTTTCATTGAGTATCCCCTTTAAAATAATTAACTACGTCGAAACAAAGGTGTGTGCCAAATTTGGTAAGGGACCTGACTGATAATATATCGATCCACGTGCAAGACAAGACAACTGATGGCATTATTATGTAATAGCTACATTTAAATAACAAAAATAAATTTAAATAAATGCTTTTAAAATTGTAGCTTATAATTAGTTCATTAATTAGTTATTTAAATACCATGCAAGGGACACTATATAAACAAATTGTATTTTCCGTGATATTTCCTATCTTTTCATGACCATTTTCCTATGATAGGAAATATCTAGAAAAATGCAATTTCCTATGGAAATATCTAGGAAATATGTAGGAAAATGTATTTTCCTACATTTTGTCCAGTTCCTATCATAGGAAAATGCAATTTCCTAGATATTTCCTATCATAGGAAATGAGCAAAACTTTCCAGTGGCTATTCATATAATTCTAGGCAAAACCTGTGTAATTCTAAGGTATATTTATTCATGAAAATTCCTTACCTTTCACAGGCTGTTTCTAGATTTCTACAGAAACGTTACGCGCAGTCGAGGCTTAAACACTGAGTAAATCTGAAAAAGAAACTCAAAATGGCAGTATTAGCCCTTAATGTTCCTATTGTTTGGTTTTGACCATTCCCTTAGTAACGGTAGCCATGTTGTATAAATAAACAACTGATGAGAAATCTTTGGTTGACGTTCATCCCAAATGGCTGTCATGACGTCACTCGGCTCAGCGATTGGACGGTCGTGCGAATGTGACGTCATGCAATAAAGAATGTGTTTAGTTTACGTCACAATGTAACACAAATTCATGCCCATGACGTTCGTCGCTCTTCACGCTTGCAATTCACGACCTCAAATTAATTGCTTTTTTCAAAGAGGATTATTGTTTTTTTAATCAGTTACCGGGCCGTTTTGTTGTAATGTGTTGTCACACAAAATATCTAAACACATAGGTTGCGTGATGGTGTTGTGTGACAAGGGAAACTTGATTATCCAATTACAATCTTGTTCTACAGGTATAGTCGTTTGGAACAGTGGCGTGACACGAAGAATAAGATGTACAGAACTGATCGGACGATTTCCTCTTCATCTGTGTACGATTACACTATCGTACTAGCAAGTAACTCAGCCTATGAAGTGGTAAGACATCAGGGGAGGATCCAGGGGGGGGAGGATCCAGGGGGTGTCCATAGGTGTACCGGACATCCCCTAGCGTCGTAAGAGATGACGTCATCAGATTCCCTTATTAGGAGGCCGCCATCTTGGATGTGACGCCATCTCTCAAGAGGCCTATTTGGGACGCCCCCCTTTGCAAAATCCTGGATCCGCCCCTGGACATCTAGAAACCTCCCCGCTTAAAAGATTGTTTGAATCATTTCCTAGTTTGCACAAAATATTCTACAGAATTAAAGTTGGATGACTAACAAAGAGGGAAGATGATGATGATGATGATGATGATGGTGTTGCATACAATAAGCCACTTTACGCTTTCGTCTGTCATTTTGCCCGAATTGGGGCAAACGCGCCAAAATTTAATGAAATTTGGATCACTTTGACTTACCATAGACACCATAACTCGGCTCAAATTTGTCGGATTTTCAAAATTTAAACTTCAATGATTTGTAGACATGCATGCCATATGTCGGACTGACAATAAGACCAACGGTATTTTACTATGTTTTTCAAGTCAATTTTTTCGTGAATGATCCGGCTTAATATTAATAATAATAATAAACTTTATTTAAAGATGGAGCCAATTTAGCCTGGCTAATCTTCCATTGGGCCATATATTGACATGCCGAACGTTCGATTTCAGTGACTAAAACAAAAATACTCTTGTTTCGTCTTGTAGTCTTCGAACCAATATTTATCAGTGATATAAACAGTCATAAGTACCAAAGCCAAAATCGTTTCAAAAAACTAAAGTTTTAAAAATACGACAAAAATTAGCCGAGCTATGGTAAATCAAAGTGATCCAGATATAAATTTTGGCGCGTTTGCCCAAATTCAAAATGGCGGACGGAAGCGTGAAGTGGCTTATTGGTACGTGTTGCATACACCAAGTACTTACCCAAAACGTTTCGTGTGTAAAAGATGATGTTTGAGTGTAACAACAGTAGAAGTAAAGAAATGGAATATTACTTAACTGACCTAAACTGAACTTTTAATTCAATATGAGACAAAATTAACGTCTTGACCAAACTTTTGTTGCAGTACCACATCATCCCAGCATCAAGAACCTGTAACAAATCCACAAAAGAACTTTTTCCCCGAGAAAATTCCCGATATCGCACCATTTTTTCAATACAACGGCACTGAAATGATAACTGGGGTCAACACTCAACGATGGCTGTGGAAGGCGGGTGGTAGATACAGGGGACAGCCGATTTTAACGTATATATGGAACAGCTACGATAACAACAAGCCTTTGGAGTACCGTTATTATGACCCTGGAGACCAAAGTAGTAAAACAAGCGAAAGTATTAACGCTTATTCAAGGCTTTTTGTCCCAGGAACGCCAGACCCCGAAGTATTTGAGCTTCCCAAATACTGCAGACGAGAAAGAAAGCGTTTCTATCCACTAACAAATCTGGACACCATATATGATGATATGAAGCAGCCATTTTAAAATCATGAAGAGGACCAACGAGTGGCGATGCCGAGTTAACGTCATTTTATTTTCATTGTTTTTCAATATTTTTGCAGTGTTCGTGATGTTTAACATTTTTATGAGCAAATATGTTTCTGAATAAAGCTGAATAATTCATTGTGATAAGATTTCCAGTTTTGCATATTATTCTTTCAGCAGCTGAACCGACCTCGTGTGGTCTTATTGTTGATAACAAAAAGAACAAAATAAATTCAATAAGGTTCTTTTAGTTCAAAGCAACGAAAACACGTTCTCGTACCCAGAGTTCCTCGGTAAATATTCCTGCTCTTAGGACTGGAGACAACCTATGTAGCACTCGATTTATAATGTAATATATTCATAAAATTTATTGCATTCTATTGTCGTTTTATCTATTGCTTTATGTATTACTCAATACATTTTATCAGCTAAGTGCTACGAGGTTCCTCCCTTCGGAGCAACCCTTGGTACGACGAGCTCAGAGTACGAGCCGCTTCAACACCCCCAACACCGTGGCAAGCTTGCTACAATTGTAGCATCGAATTGCAAATACCGGTGAGAATTTTGTTTGTGCTGCATGGAGTCTTATTCTTGCTTTGTAACCATTCCCAGGAAAGTGAATTGAACAAGAGACATGGCAGCCATGTTGGTGGTTTTTATCTTGATTTTTTTGGTCAAGAACACCAACATGGCGGTCATGTGTTTTGTCTCTACATTTTTCCTTGCTTGCAAACCAAGAATAGATATAACAACAACAATGGTCTGCTTAATATTTCCTTATAGATTTAAACAAACTACACAGTTTATTTGCCAAAATATATATTTTCACTTGAAAACCTGTAAAATTGCATGAGGATCAACAATAGCGTTCTAAAAATCCCGCGTCCCGCCGATTTTTAATAGACATCCAGATCCCGTCCAATTTTTTTACCATAACATAATATTCCCAGAAATCTTTAATTAGATCATGACGTACCGTAGCTTACACGATAGCCAATTGGAACAGTTCTCAATGACGTCGTTGAGACTAGCAATGAAGATATATTCCCAGAAACCTTCAATAAGACATATTTCCTGTGTAGACGTTCAGCCCTGCGTTTCTTGCACAATTTGACTTCGAACAGAGCCTCTATTCAGGTAAGATTAATTAGTGTTTGAGCAGTGCATGTGTTTGATATTGAGGTCTGTAAATCGACTTTACGAACATTACTTAAGGCCACTCGTCTATTCTAATGGTTCGTGCTGTTACTAGTTAAACCGGAAGCATAAATCTAACCAAAATGGTGACCTCCCGAAAGAAAATCGTCTTGTCGAATTTCCACAAAGTCTACAAGAGTCTTGTCATTTTTCAAATTATCATTTCCGACTATCCAGTCATGATCATGAGCCGGATTTGGCAGTTAAGCTGGATATGAAAGCTGCAACACTCTGAGATTCCTCACTTTAGTTGTGCCAATTGACTTAAGAAGGCTCACCTTTGAAGCGCTGTCCAACTCAAGCAACTCCTGTCCAGCAGAACTCGGTCTCAAAACTAGTCCAACACTGAGAGCTCTTTAACAGCCAGTATAGCGCTTCAAAGGTAGGTAGATGAGTATATACAAAACAAAGTGAGCCTCCTTAAAGATAAAGAGCTGCACATTGACGTTCACACTCGTTCCATTGTGTTTTCTAACTCATTGATGATTAGAAAACACAATTGGAAATCACTACCGTAAGGTAGATCTTTATATCGGATATAGACTTGCAGTGTTCATTTGCATAAACTTTAACTTGGATTTTCTAAGCCAAAATAGTCAAACTTGGAAAATTCTGGTCAAATATGATAATTGACAACTAGACGTTTAATAAGTAATATAAAGAACTCGAGAGCGTGTTATATCGGATCTAAAGATCCTCGCCTTCGGCTCGGATCTTTATCCAAAAATATAACACGCTCTCTCGTTCTTTATACATTAATTACTTAAATGTGAATGCTTCTTCGAGTGTGGATTTTAGCTCGGAAAACTAGTTCCCGAGATTTGTTTAATTTCTTATTGATAACTGAAGTCATTTAATATGTCATATGACTTGCTCAGACAAACCGGAACTGTCTTACTTTCCTACAGTCTATATATATAATATGCTGATACGCATATTCAAGCTAGTTTCTCGTGACCCGAAATTTTATTACCCTATCTAATTTATACCAAACCTGCTAGCTTTTCCGGTCAGCGCTCTGATGTCACCGATACATTTTATTTATTTATTTATTTATTTATAAACTTCGCCCTAGGGCGGGAGCAGCTCACAGAACAAAGGTTCCAAAAACGAGACTCCCTGGTACAAAAAATACGTATACAAGTGAACAATTTTGGCTTCGTCAGCTGTTTTAAGATTTGTTTCAATTTTCCCCCTGCAAAACATAACCGTTTTCGTGCCCTTTTTATGACACTACGTCGTATCAAGGGACAATTTTCTTTATCGTATCATACCGGACATTTTGAATGATTTTGTAAACACTTTCGATTTTTATGCGGCGCGTTACGCTCAGTTCAGCCAGCCCCGACGGCTGAAATCTGAGCCTGCGTTACGCCACGCTACAAACTACTTTCTTTCAGTATAGCAGTAGAATCTTAGCTTTCTCACAATCTGATTGGTCGCTGACTACATGTTTGTTAAGCAGAAAGTCCCATATAAATGACGTCATTCGTCACGCAAAAAACAAACAAAACAAAACAAACAAACAAACAAAAAACAAAACAAAAACAAAAACAAACAAAATTGAAATAAAAATTTGAAACTACAAAATGTTTTCCACTTTGAAGGAAGTGAATACGTACGTACTTTTTTTCTGAACCATTTCTAACCGCGTTCCGATAAGAATATACCGACCATAGAAATAAAGTAACTTCGATTCGTAAATTAGCTTGCAAGTATCAGCAGCGTATCTTACATACGACCTTTTACGGAGCGCGGCACGTAATGTGAAACGAAGTGAATGGAATATTTACGCGCAAAAAAAAAAGGATTTTTATGTGTTCTCTTGGCTGTATTTATTTGATCATTGTCTAGAGGCATACTGTAATTGTTGTAATCTTAGATCTTTGTGTAGGAGCATTCATACATGTGAGGTCGGTATGGGGTACTGGAGTAGTGGCAATTTGAGTGAGATTTCTTTAACGTACCATTTTGACGTTTTGTTTCAGACCAAGAATGTCCCTGGGAACATATTTGTTTGGTGCTGCACTGGCTGTCGTGTTAGTGTCCGTGTGCTACGGTGGTATCTGTGATGCAGGCCCACCCGGTAAATTCTGTTTTGGACGACTTAAGTGGTTATGATGACTGTCACGTGGATCCAAAAACTGGCAAAATTGTGGATGAAAAGCACAAATGCCCGAGAGGCACCAGGTATTACAATGTTAGACTCTGGGCAACTCGTCCTTAACTACTAATGAGGGGATAAGGAGGGGAAGTGCCCCTTTTCCTCCCCAACCTTACTCACCTCTCCTTCCCTTTCCCCTCCTTCCCCTGGTAGGCAAGAGAGGTTTCCTTACAAAATATACACTTTTTAAAAATATATATATATGATATACATTTACGAGTTTTGAATTTATTCCCTTCAAACTTTACTGATTTTAACATGCACTCTCCAGCTATGGTAATTATGTTTCTGTTGAACTAATTCAAAAATACCTGATAAAAGCTCATTTAATTTTCTATTGTTTATTAGGTGTAAAGTGTATGGGAATACCTTGTCCTGGTGGAAACCCGTGTGGAAAGTACAGACTTCCACCTGTATGGTCCTGAAGACTACACCACTAAATTCAATGTCGTCGAGAGAGTCTGCTCTCCAGCTGGCTCTCAAACATCGTAAGTGTTTATGTCACGCAACCTTTGTAAATGTTGTTACTGGAGGCAGCTGCATCTGTTGAAGTGCTTGTACTTCTGATGAAACATTTCCTTTTATCATATGACCCGTGTTTCCCTGCTTGCTCGCTCGCTTCGGAAAAGATGACGTGATCGGGGCCGTACGGCTTTGCTCGAGCGGGCCGTGAAAACCCGTACGACCCTGCTCGTTTCCGCGCGCTATATTTCTTTTTGTATTTAAGAGTTTGTTTAGCACTTTTTATAGCAAACTAGACGCACACGTGCGTTCACTCGTGCCCCGGGAGCCCTTCAGTGACCGGCCCCGTGCGTACTCTTCCCCGAGCCGTTTCACGCATTCTTCACTTAACCGTAACATAATAAAGACCTTTTTTGACCTTTTTAGAGAATATCTGATTAGTCAATTTGTCTGTCAGCACCTTAGTGTTTGCCTTTATCCCAACATGCAAAAATATACCAGTTTATTCAACTTTTTATTTCACTATATATCTTAATTTTTTGCTGCAAAGACTTCTACAACGACGTTTTTGACACAATAACAAATCGTGTATTTTTTCGGCGTTCATGTTTCAGATGTTTTATCTATTACGTGACCAAACGCATCAGGTCAAATAGAGCCTTGATTCCATGAAAATATATAAATAAATTGTCTGGCCAGAATTGTGTCAAAATTCATTACAAAAATGTCTCAAGATCTAGATCTTGAATGCTTGAATGAAAAATATAATTGACTTGCCTCTATATCCGTAACATAACTAGACGCACAATGGTGCGTTTACTCGTGCCCAGGTAGAATTGAGCCTGGCGTGGTATTCATTCGTATTCTTTGTTGGCACATGACGTCATCAAAAGGCTAGAATGTAAACTATATATTGCTAAAACCTGGCTCCTTAGTATTTTTTGTATACATCAAAGAAAGAACTTGCTCCTGAAAATTTGGGCTGATTGTTAGTTTCTTCTGTCACGCAATACTGTCACACTCACAGATAGACACTTAAAACAAGCAAATCGACAGAAAATAATATGTATTTGGCTTGGTCCATTGAAGTAAATTGTATTTTATAAACATAGTTATCAGAATATGTGAATTAGATGCAGTTAGGGCATGATTTTGACTCTTGTTATTTCATGGTGTACCGAGTCGTGGTACGCCAACATGGCGGCCAATACATTTCTTACTAAAATGTCAGCATATTTCAACGCTTGTATCTTTGAAACGAAAAGTCAAGAAATTCACCATAATCGTAAATCAAAGACGACAGAAGTTCAAAACCCAGCAATAAGTACCTTCGGAGTCGAGGCAAGTCACGTTGTCGCATGATTTCCAAAACGTGCTAGGCCTCTTCCCCAGTCTCTGCTCGGTTTGCACATTTGCGACCTAGACGATAGATAGAAAAGGTAAACCTAGTCCAGTCCCAGACTCTCTTTCTTGCCGCTCCAGGACTCGCGGAGAAAGGAGAGTCCAGTATAACTTGCATGCGCATGTGCAAAATGAGCCAATCAGATTAAAGTTTTATTTTGAGAGCTTGCAATATGCAAATGTCAGTGTTTTGTTTTGCTGTCAAAAAATATTTAAAACACGAATACTACAGAATTGTGTTAAAATTCATTACAAAAACGTCTCAAGATCTCTTGAATGCTTGAATGAAAAATATAATTGACTTGCCTCCATATGCGTTCGTTTAGCAACATGTAGGGTGAGAAATTCGTAGATTTCCAGCTCAAAGGAATTGCTTTGAGTCACGAGAGTTTCATTTTCAACTACTCCATTGAGAGCTCGATATTTGGTCAAAGTATTGGAGATCGGGCTCAAAATAACAGCCTATTCTGAAGCTCTTATAAGTGTCTAGGTAAATCTCGAGTTAAAAGCTCCATTTTATATTGTCTCACTGCTGGAAAAGCCTGTCTCTGAAAGCTATTTTTTGAGCTGTCCGCCATCTTGCATTCCTAAAGTTCCTGACTGGCGTTCACTAGCTTCGAAGACAGAAGAGTTCGCACTCGCTCAAAGGTGATGAATGAAGGGCATTGTTTCTTACACTCTTACCCAATCAGGAACTGTGACACGTGACCGGTTGAAAAATATTTGGCTCTTAGTCATTTTTTCGGCATGACCTCCAGCCAAATATTTTCCCGTCCGGCCCTCCTACTTAGTCAATAAGTACATAATATGGCTCTTCCGGATTTGCTATTACACAATGGAGAATGTTGCGGACAGCATATATTATTAAGTAAATACTGTACTGCATAGTATATATATCTATAAATTTTGTTTAATTATCAGATCCACATCAGTTCGATAACAGCGTCAATGCAAACATTTCATCCGAAATCTATTTTTTTTTTTTGTAACTTGTTTTAACAAATAAGATATGTATCTATCTATATATGTATGTAAAAAGCCATGTTGCGCGCTGACGAGGCTGGCCGTTGTCGTCGCTGACGTCAAGCGAAGACGACGCGAAAACAAGTGAAATGTCGTGCCGAACGCGGCGTCGCGACGTCGTCACGGTAGTCACGCAACAAACGAATGTGATAAAATCTGCTATGCTAAATCAGCCTTATATAGGTTGCTTGACGACGTGTGTGGCAAGGGAAACGTAATAAATCCATTGCATGACACGGGAGATTACTAAATGTAGTTACAATCTGGCTTTACATTTTCAGGTACAGTCGATTTGCTATATGGCGTGACACGAAGAATAAAAAGTACAGATATCAACGCACGATTTCGCCTGTACCTGTGTACGACTACTACATCGTACTACCATCTAAATCAATTTACGAAGTGGTAAGATGGATTTCTAGATTGGACCAGGCCAAAAGAAACCATTGAAGCACTTATTTCAAATTTATACAGCATTCATTAGCCCTATGGGCTCCTGCAACAAACATTATAAAGTTGTACTGCATGGGAGATGGAGGGAGGGGTACAACAAGATCCTGTTGTTAAGTTTTAAAACCTGTTTTGGAGTACAATTAATGAATTTTCCCAAGAGACCATAATACTAAGAGAGCGAAGCTCAGTATTGATGTCTGTGCCATGTTCGTGGCGGCTAAGGCTATTTTTAGTAACTTCGCCATCGCGCGCGCAAGGCTCTTAAACAATAGAATTCAAACGGTCCCGTCCGCGCGCACGTCAAAAATCAAATTCTATTGGTTGAGGGACTTGCGCGCGCGATGGCGAAGTTACTAAAATAGCCTTAGCCGCCACGAACATGGCACAGACATCAATACTGAGCTTCGCTCTCTTAGTATTATGGTCTCTTGATTTTCCAAAGGCAAGAAAACACATACATACCTGGGAACGCTGTTAAAAGGTTCTTTCGGTTTGGAACTGAATTTTTGTCTCCGATCTGAAAAACGCGGTGCTGGCACATAGTACCACTATTTCTGCTGTGGTAAAACATGACCTTAATTTATTAATCATAGCGACGATGATGATGATTATGACGATGATGACGATGAAATATTGACTCTGTACGTGTGATGACGATGACTATTATAAGGCCGGCCTAGTTCAAACGTCGCATCTCACATGTGACGAATTCAATTCCATATTGGTCGACCAAAATATAATTAAATACGGCATTTGATTTAAACGTCGAATTCAATGTTGCCGAATTTAATTGCAAGCTTTTGAGTTTTGCCGTTATTTGATATCATATTTTAGTCATACAGTCAGTAAATTCAACAGCACTTTGACGTTTTTCACGAATTTACGTAGTTTCTTAGAAATAGGGTTCACGATATTCCAGATATTTGTCCTTTCCCGCAAAAGAGCCTCGAAAATTCACTTATATGTCATGTATGTGTATTTGGTTTGAATCTCCGGTGATTTTGTATTCTTCTAGCTGAGATCTTTTATAACCGCCAAAAGAAAGGTACAATTTGAGTCTTAAGTAAATCACACTGTCCAAAAGTTTGCTAAATCCAGTAATTAATTAAGGACTCTACTAAGCAGTTGTTCTGCGCATGACAATTAGGAAAACCCGGTGAGTTCTGGGTAATAATTGAAGACTAATACCGGTCTAACACCTTTTTGCATTACATTTAGCACATGTAAAATGCGACGTCTAAATCAATTGTCGAACCAAAGTCGTATCTTCAACAGCTTCAGTCGCAGATTCGACGGAAGTCGTATTTAATTTAAAACTGTCGAATTTAATTGATTCAAATGTCGTATTTCACATCCATGTAATTCTTGAATTGAATTCAGCGCATGTGAGATGCGACGTTTGAACTAGGCCTACAATTCTGGTCAGAATGTCTGGGACAGTTCAAGTACAAATCCGTATTTTCCATCATTCAATATAAAATATCGTTGATTCTCGGCTTTTTCCTCCCCCCTCCCCACCAAACAATGTTGCAGTTACCAGGACATGTACCCGTCTTTCCCAGTCCCAACTGAAAGCCAACATTGAGCGGAGGGGGAGGGGGGAGGGTGTTGTTAGGGTCAGGGGAGCACAAAATCCACCCTGTCCAAAACTAATTAGTCCAGGATTGTAAATGTGTTGAGTATTACAATCGATGATGTAAAGGGTGGGGACTACATATCTTGCCGCCAAAAAATTAATACTGAATAATAAGTCATTACCATCTCTGTTGCAGTACCACATCTTCCCGGCATCAACCAGTTGCACCAAATCCACTATAAAGGCTTTCCCCGCGAAAATTACCGATATCCCGAGAAAATTCAGATACAATGGCACTGAGGTAATCACGGGGATAGACACCGAACAATGGGTGTGGATGGAGGGCGGTAGAAACAGCGGACAGCAGATTATAACGTATATATGGAACAGCTACGACAACAATAAGCCTTTGGAATACCGTTTTTATGATCGAAACGAAATGACTAAAACAAACCGAAGTATTAAAGGTTATATAGGAACTTTTGTCCCTGGGACTCCAAACCCTAGAGCGTTTGAGCTTCCCAAATACTGCAAACATGAGAGAGGGCGTTATCCAATACCTAATATGGAACACGACGCCATACTTGAAGATTTGCAGCTGCCATTTTTCAATGTAACTAAACGTTATGATAAGATTGTCTTTTAATTAATAAAAAAGCAATAATTTAAAGAAACACTACTCTATCACTGATGTATTCATTCTGAGTGTCATTTGCTTAAAGATTGCGTTGCGGTGTGAACATTGTCTCTTGCCATAATCTCTTCCGCTTAGAACCCCAACATGACTCTTGTGTTGCGGATTAGTAATACTGAGTTGATTTCAGTACTACAATTTCTTTGAATTGTCGTAGCATCAAGAAGTGGCAAGTTTCATCATTTGTACTGAACTATTTGTGCTTTTATATTATAAACGGGATGGTTCTCGATAGATTTACTCGTGATAGTTCGCTTGTAAACTGATAGATCTCTCAGAAACTGTGTGGACTAACGCTTGACATCTTTTAGTGGGTCTATCGTACGTTGGCTTGAGCTAGGTTATTACTGAGATGTAGCTTACCTTCTAGCGACGAGACCTTTGTTGAATCAGTCTGCTCATATATGTCTCATTCTACGCATGCGCTTAGACTTTACGCATGCGCCTTATATAGAGACTCGACGGCGATTTGTGACTGAGCCCGACGAAGGAAAAATATAACTAGACTATATCTCAGGCGCTTGATAAAGTAAAAAAAATCCGTTATTACTGTAATAGGCCTGCGTAATATCAATTCTACCCTCCTTCCCCGCTTTAGAAATTTTCGATTAAACACCTATTCTGTGTCTGCTGTGTCCCTCAAAATCATCATAGCCCCCGCCCCGCTACATAAATAATGAATTAATAAATAAATAATGATTCTCCATTGACACAACTTTACTGTACACGTAGAGTAGATTTTGAATTCTTTTATTACTAAAATTAAAAACATGAACTGTAACACATAAAAATGTTCAGAGTATTTCTTTCTATTCTATTCCCAAACTGATCTGAAATAGTGACGTAAAATGACGCCACTACAAAACTGAGGTGTCCGAAATAAACTAATAAAAAGAAATACTAATAGAAACTTTAAAATAGTGATAATAATATGCATTCGAATGAATTTCGTATTTTTATCGCAGTGTTTTTCTTCTTCGCTCGCAGGCGATAAGTATTTCTTTTTATTAGTTTATTTCGAGAGCCTTGCAATGATTGGCTGGATATATTACTATCATGATCAATGGAATTATATGTACAAACGTCAAAGAAACTTAGTTTTATCAGTAATAAAATATCCAGCTGATCTGAAATAGTGACGTAATATGACGTCACTGCAAAACTGAGGTGTCCTATCGCCCTTGGAATATAAAAATAGTAGAGTTTAAGGGGGTCGGGTGGACACTTCAATTTTGCAAATTTTCTCTATTCTGATTGGCTGGTAATTTTTCTCAGATCAGCTGGCCATGCATAGTAGAAACAGGTTTAGCCAATCACAGTCAGCAAAATTGACGTCACTATAAATCATAACAGATTTAGCCAATCACAGTCAGCGAAATTGACGTCACTATAAATCATAAATATAACCAAATATTGCTTTGATAAACTTTGAAAGAAGGTCACGCCTGAGTACACAGAGGTTAGGAAAATAACTTACTGGTTGTTACTGTGTGGATTTTTCGAGGAAATTATCACTGAATAATCATCGACTGGTACAAAATTTGCTATTCTGGCGGGCAAAGAATATAACAGCCTCAACAACAACAACAACAACAACAACAACATCATCAACAACAACAACAACAACTGAACAACAACAAAGACCCAATCAGTCAAGCTTGACTTGTCTTATGTTTTAGATTTCACACTGCGTATTTTGCAAGCCATAACAGTAGATTGTGTTTCGTGTGACATGTTGATGCAAAGTCCTATTTCTCGTACTTTCGGCCCGGTAGACTGGACTTGAAACCTGCCTTTGTTCAATAAAGTCGTGACTGAGTGCAATATCAGCTCTTACAAATATCCAGTTAAAACTCGCGGTTTTTGCCAAAAGTGAATTGCTGCGAGCCGTGCAAACAAGGAGTGTGAAATACGAAAACGAAAGTACAAGAAGCGTAAACGAATTTACTAATTTAATTCATTTTTTTTGTAAGAAGGAAACTCAATTTTTAATGTTGAAAACGTTGTTTCGTCACAAAACGTCATCATAATGGTATAATGACGTTTTGTGACGAAACAGCGTTGCCTGAATCGACTTTCTTTCTCCAATATATAATAAGCCCAAGCCAACACGGTCGTATTCATAGAAAGGAAGCCCATCAAGATCAATCTAATCAAAAAGCGCATGAGCACATCGATTTGAGCCACGTGATACCCAATCTCGTCACCAGAACCGATTTTTCTTACTGCGCATGCAAATCGGCTCTGGAGACAAGATTGCTGATGCCCTTCCTGGAAGAGTTTGAGATTTTGAAGATCGAAGCCGTCAGGCACGTGCACGTGCTGGATTGTAAATAAACCGAAACTGACGAAATTAACAGAATTAGGCGAAAATGTGATTATTTGCGTTACCATGACTTGTCATATTCCCAGAAATCTTTATTTAGATCATGACGAGTCAGCGCATCGATTTGAACCACGTGATACCCTTCCAGGAAGAGTTTGAGTTTGAAGAAACCGTCAGACACGTGCTGGCTTCTTATTGCCATGACATAGTATTGACCAGTATTCCCAGAAATCTTTAATTAGATCATGACGTACCGTACATTACACGATAGCCAATCAGAACAGTTCTCAATGACGTCGTTGAGACTTACAATGAAGATATATTCCCAGAAACCTTCAATAAGACATATTTCCTGTGCAGACGTTCAGCCCTGCGTTTCTTGCACAATTTGACTTCGAACAGAGCTTCTATTCAGGTAAGATTAAAGTGTTTGAGCAGTGCATGTGTTTGATATTGAGGTCTGTAAATCGACTTTACGAACATCACCAACTCCACCACAGGGTCACTCGTCTATTTTAATGTTTCGTGCGGTTGCTAGTTAAACCGGAAGCATAAATCTAATCTAAATGGTGACCTCCCGAAAGAAAATTGTCTAGTCGAATTTCTACAAAGTCTACAAGATTCTTTTTATTTTTCAAATTATTATTTCCGACTATCCGGTCATGATCATGGGCCCGGGATTCGGCAGTCAAGCTGGATCTGAGAGCTGCAACACCCTGAGATTCCTCACTTTAGTTGTGCCAGTCGACTTAAGAGGCTCACCTTTGAAGCGCTGTCCAGCTCCTGTCCAACTCCTGTCCAACTGAGGTAAAGCGCTTCAAAGTTGGGTAGGTGAGTATTTACAAAACAGATTGAGCCTCCTTAAAGAGCTGCAAATTGAGGTGAACATTTTAAAACTAGTTCCGGAGTTTTGTTGAGAACTGAAGTCATTTAATATGTCATATGACTTGCTGAGAAACCGGAACTGTCTTACTTTCCTACAGTCTATATATATAATATGCTGATGGGCATATTCAAGCTAGTTTCTCGTGACCCGGAATTTTATTATCCTATCTAATTTATACCAAACTTGCTTTGTTATCAGACGGGCTCATATATATCATAGACTGACAGATTTTGTTTGAACCTGTTTTCACTGCTAAAGCTTTTCCGGTCAGCGCTCTGATGTCACCGAGACATTTTGTCTTTGTCAGCTGTTTTAAGACATTTGTTTCAATTTTTCCCCTGCAAGACATAACCGCTTTCTTGTCCTTTTTATTTGAGATACCGAAGGTATTTCAAGTTTTAAAGGGGTACTTGGATAAAAAATAAGCCAAAATTGAAAATAATTTGAAACTTAGTAAGACTTTTCTGTACGACTCCCAATAAGCAATATTTTCTTTACATTCAAACGAGACGAATAGAAATTGTCAAATATTTTAAGTTGTGAATAAATGACGTCATTTACTCAACCCTATTGTTCTTTTAGACTGACTTAATATCAAAATTCCTCTATCTGGGAAAATATCCCAACAGATATAAAAGAAATACCTTCTTTACCTTCGTTCAAACGAAAACTGAAGAACAGCTTTATTACGTCACAAACAAACTCGTAGCTGTTCTTCAAACTGTTTAGGCCTCTCACTTGCCTTATAAAAGCAAAATATAATTATAATAATAATTTAGAAAAAAAAACTGAACTAGCCTTACAACACACCTTGTATTTTCTTGAAAGTATGGAAAAATATGGAAAATATGAAAAAAAAAATTTATCGACAAAGAAAAGAAAGAAAAAAAAAATGTTTTTTTGAGAAATAGGAGCTTAATATCTTGGTCAGCAAAATAAAAAATTGATCCTCTCAGTGTGGTTGTTGGCTCGAAAGTCTTTACTATTCCAACAACCACACACACACATCGATAATCGACAAAATTTTATTTACAAAATGCAAATCTTTTTATCTTGTAAAAATAAAAAAATAAACCCTTAATTATATATATATTTTAAATTATTATATGTAGCTGTACTGTAACTATTATTGTCATGTGTATATATATATAATATGTATTTAAAGAAAAATATGTGTGTAAATAAAATAAAGTCTAAAAAAAAAAAAAAGATAATGAGCTTGAAATGCAGATTTTTGGGCAGAGGGTAGCTTGTTATTTAACTACATTCATCTTCAGATAGAAATAAGCAGTTTCTAATTTTCATCGATTTTCATCCAAGTGGGCCTTTAAAAGAAGTAGAATTTCAGTCTTCAATCTTTTTCTGTGCAACAAATACACAATAGAAACACGTGGCATCATATAATTCGCTCAGACTTCCACACAATGGCAGTTGACTGGCGTAGATGTCGTCTTTCAGACTATTGCAAAAACATAAATGCCTGACTTGGGTAAACGAATGTTAAAGAAAAGATTTCTTTAACGTACCTTTTGACGTTTTGTTTCAGACCAAGAATGTCCCTGGGAACATATTTGTTTGGTGCTATACTAGCTGTCGTGTTAGTGTCCGTGTGCTACGGTGGTATCTGTGATGAAGGCCCACCCGGTCAATTCTGTTTTGGAGACTTGAGTGGTTTTGATGACTGTCACGTGGATCCAAAAACTGGCAAAATTGTGGATGAAAAGCACAAATGCCCAAAAGGCACCAGGTATTACAATGTTAAACTCTGGGCAACTCCTTGGCTACTTATGACTCTTTTCCCAATATTTCAGGAAAGTAATGAAATAAATTATTTTTACCGCGGACCAGATAGGGTCAGATAGAGAGGATTTGGGATTGTAATTAACCAAAAAGTAATTGGGTGTGTGCTTAACCGCAGCTCAATCAAAAACTGGAAATTCAAACAAATAACAAGTCAAAACTGTAACAAAAATTAATATTCATTTTGGAAAAACTATTGTGTTATAGCTAGTTTTGTCCTCTCACGTACGTACCATTCTTAAATATGTTCTTTTAAAATTCCAAACTGGATTTATTTTAATTTTACTCGTTTTGCCAATGAAATAAGGGGCTGGCCCACACAGACATTGTCCAATAACAGGCTCTCCATATATATTTATATGCAAATTTGTGAGCCTACTACAACTCGAATTAATAGACCTCTCTTGAATTCATATGACTGTAGGATGAATGAATCTATACATAACCTACGTGGCCGGCTCTCAATGGAGGGGGAAGGGGAGGGGAGGGGAGAAGGACAGGAAGTGCCCCTTTTCCTCCCCGGCCCCACTCCCCTTCCCTTCCCTTTCTCCTCCTTCCCCTCCTCTCCCCCCTTTCCTCCAGAGCCTGTCACGCAGGCTAATCTATGCATTCACTGCAAGCTGATTAGTTCGGGAAAGATCTATTCTGTTACCCCGCATGTCTTTGGAGAACCCTCCTCCCCAGGGAACAGTTATGTATGCATTGATTTCTCTCACATTTTTGGTTATTTTTTGTTCTCTTTCAACTGTTTTATAAGCTTTTATCACGTAATTTCAAAGCCTTCGAAACTCACAGGAATTACTATCGCTGGAAAGAGCACATCAAAATTAGTAAAACTGTGAAGTTTGAATGAAGTAAGTTCAAACTCACGAACTTAACATGCGAATTTTTGTATGCTAACATTCGTTTGTAAGGCAAGAGAGGTTTTCTTACAAAATATACACTTTTTAAAAAAAAATATGCATTTACGAGTTTTGAATATATTCCCTTCAAACTTTACTGATTTTAACATGCACTCTCCAGCTATGGTAATCATGTTTCTGTATTTAACTAATTCTGATAAAGCTCATTTTCTATTGTTTATTAGGTGTAAATGTATGGGAATACCTTGTCCTGGTGGAAACCCGTGTGGAAAGTACAGACTTCCACCTGTATGGCCTGAAGACTACCACATTGATTTCAATATCATCGTTAAAATCTGCTCTCCAGGTGGCTGTCACACAACGTAAGTGTTTAAGTCACGCAACCTTTGTAAAATGTTGTCACTGGAGGCATTTATTGAAGTGCTTTTACTTTTGATGGTATATTTCCTTATATGGCTCTTCCGGTTTTGCTATTACACAATGGAGAATGTTGCTGACATCATATGTTCTTAAGTAAATACTGTACTTATAATTGCGTTACATTTTCAGGTATAGTCGATATGCTATATGGCGTGACACGAAGAATAAAAAGTACAGAGTTGATCGTACGATTTCGACTTCACCCGTGTATGACTACTTCATCGTACTACCAACTAATTCAACTTACGAAGTGGTAAGATGGATTTCTAGACTGGACCAGTCCCAAAAAACCAGTTGAAGCACTTTCTAATTTATACAGCATTCATTAGCCCTATGGGGTCCTGCAGCAAACATTATAAAGTTGTACTGGGAGATGGTGGGAGGGATACAACAAGATCCTGTTGTTAAGTTTTAAAACCTGTTTTGGAGTACAGTTAATGAATTTTCCAAAGGCAAGAAAACACATACATACCTGGAACACATATTAAAAGGTTGTTTCGGTTTGGAACTGAATTTTTGTCTCCGATCTGAAACGCGGTGCTGGCACATAGTCCCACTAGTGTTTTCTGCTGTGATAGAACATGACTTTGATTTGATGACGATGATGATGATGATGATAATGTTGATACATTGACTCTGTACTTGTGATGACGATGACGATTATAAGTGTGTTGAGTATTACAATCAGTGATGTAAAAGGTGGGGACTACATATCTTGCCGCGAAAAATTAACACTGCATAATAAGTCATTACCATCTCTGTTGCAGTACCATATCATCCCGGCATCAACCAGTTGCACCAAATCCACTATAAAGGCTTTCCCCGCGAAAATTGCCGATATCCCGAGAAAATTCCGATACAATGGCACTGAGGTAATCACGGGCATAGACACTGAACAATGGGTGTGGATGGAGGGCGGTAGAAACAGCGGACAGCAGATTATAACGATTATATGGAACAGCTACGATAACAATAAGCCTTTGGAATTCCGTTTTCATGACCCTGGAAACGAAATGACTAAAACAGACCGAAATGTTCAAGCATATATTGGACTTTTTGTCCCTGGGACTCCAAGCCCTGGAGCGTTTGAGCTTCCCGACTACTGCAAACAAGAAAGAGAGCGTAATCCAATACCTAATATGGAACACGACGCCATACTGGAAGCCTTGCAGCTCATGCCATTTTGAAATGTAACAAACTCAGTCTAGCAATACTGTGACTGATTCCTGAATTGAAGTCAAATCAAGAGATTTTTATCGCTTTTTATATTACAACACAGAGATTTAAAAGTTAAAGCATACTCAGCTCTCACTGATCAGCTTTCACATCAATAGTCCTTTTTCTCTAGTTTAATTTCGATGTTACCAGCTTCAAACAAAACGAGCCACAAAATGAAGAATTCTTTATCCCTGGCTTATCAGCAGACAAGCGTGGGAAAAAAGGCTATTGTGTTTCCTATAGAGAATACTGCCGTCGTTTTCTGGTTCAGTAACAAAATGAACCTCCTCTACTTAGATCACATTAGAATGACATAAAAACATAATAAAGTTTTCTAGCAAGCTTTCTTACACATAATCAGTACCTCCAGATGCTAAGACATACTAAGATAAAATACTAAGATACTAAGCTGACACTCTTATTATTGGATTGATAATAAAAAGTGACAAAATCGGCACATACAAGAATATAATATAATTTGTTATAGTTCTAATGCCATGGAAAAGACATTCTAGGACTCGGAGCCCCTCGGGTGCATGTCCGCGCATGCGCAAGAATTCTCTGGTTCATGCGCGCAAAAAGTTGAAAAAGGTAATGTTTCATTGGGGTTCCTGTCGAATCTGTCAACAAAGGTCATTAAAATGAAAACTGTATTCGAATAAGTGACAGTAGCGCTTAACAATTTGGCATATATTACTATCATGATCAATGGAATTATATGTACAAACGTCAAAGAAACTTAGTTTTATCAGTAATATATAAAATATCCAGCTGATCTGAAATAGTGACGTAATATGACGTCACTGCAAAAATCGTCCTTGGAATATAAAAATAGTATATTCTAATTACCGGAAATAAAGACGGATAATTAACATAACAATGAGATCCCACAATGCTTTGCAACGCATATATTAATCAGCCCTCAGGCTTTTGTCACAGTTCCTCTTGACAACCGAGGAGCAAACATCTCGACTTTTGGAATCTTTCCTGATCGCGACACGCCGTCATCTCACTTATGGATGTTCAATTTCCTCGAGTTAACGATCAAGCACCCGGCGTTGCTCATGCAAGGTCAATTCCCCCCAAAAGGAAACCTTGAGGTAGGTTCTAATTCAACTTAATCGGTACGCTGTGTGTTCGTACAAGCTCATTTTCTTTTACAAATGTAGTGTTGCACGCTGTGTGTTCGTGCTAGGAGATATATTTCTGAAAGCCCCTAAGAGAACCACACCAAATATCGTCCAGTTGATTGTATTGCCCCGAAATCGTACCAGGATTAGAAAGAATTGCCCAGAAGCTCATTTGTTTCAGTTACCACCCAAAGAGTCAAACAACATTGTAAGTCAAAAACTGAACTGACTACGCTTAATCGGTACGCTGTGTGTTCGTACAAGCCTATTCCCTTTTACCGGTTTAAATGTAGTGTTGCACGCTGTGTGTTCGTGCTAGGAGATATATTTCTGAAAGCCCCTAAGAGAACCACACCAAATAACGTCCAGTTGATTGTATTGTCCCAAAATCGAATCAGTTAGAACGCTGTTAGAATAACCCCAAAATCTCATTTGTTTTTGACTTTTAATTTGCACACTGTGTGTCGTGCTTAAATTCCCTCAGTTACCATCAAAAGAGTCAAGCAACATTTTGTCATACCAAAAGTTATCCCTCGCTTCCCAAAACTCGTCAAACTGAATTCGCAAGTTCTTTTTTAAATGTACTTAATTTCCAAGTTTTGTATCCGTGCCTAAAGTAGTTTTTTCCTTTAAATGGTCTAGAAGAGAGTTTCAAAAAATGCTTTAACTTTGGTATTATTTTCTTAAAGTTCACATCGTTCTATAACTTTAATTATTCCCTTCTTTTGTCAAAATTTCCTTTAGTCTCTTTTTGCATAAATTATCCTTTTGTACTTAATTAAGTTTGTATTCCCTTGGAGATTCCTCCCCCTTTGTCCACTTGCTTTGCTCAAATCCTTTTGTTTCGTCGCTCTTTGAGCCTTTAGGCCAGCATCCAGCCCAGCCATTAGCGCCTCAGCTTCCAGCGGTATAGCCAGATAATCAACAGGCTCACTTACCTCCCCAACATGTTCTAGCCCAACAAGCAGCTCAACAAGCTCCTCCCCAACAAGGTCTAGCCCAATAACCGGTCCAACAAGTACCTCCCCAACAAGGTCCAGCCTAACATGCAATCCAACAAGGACCGGCCCAACAGCTAGCAGCCCCGGCCCTTACTTTGGACGAAAAGTATAAGCTAATACAAGCTAATATAGTCAACTAGTTTGCCTCCTTGCCAGTTGGGATTCTTAATCCATTTATGTTTGATTTATATGATTTAGTTATAGCGCATTTGATCATTACGTCATGGAAAATGCGCTCTAGAAGACCCTAGAAGCTGACAAATTTATTTATTTATAGCTCGACTCTGTCGCCTCATCACTGGATAGACTCCATAGAACCCTAGACAAAACTCGCTTCGATCCAGATGCCAATTTACGCTTTACTGAATTGTAATAAATTTAACATCAGTTTGGCATTCATTCAGCGTCCTTTTTTACTGCATGAGTCTTTTGTTTTTGTTTTTTGTTTTTGTTTTCCTTTTCGCAACTCATTCCCGAGGGGGGGACGTCAACCTGAAACAGGAGTAAAATTCTCCCCCCAGTTTATCTGGGTCAGGCTGTCGTCCTTTCCCTCTCCTGGGGTCTATGTCTCATGCCGTTTTTTGCTTTCAAATTTAGTTTGTTTATTTATTTATTTATTTTTTCTCAGACCCGTCCCGCCATAGAGTCAAATGATATAAGGATCTCTTTGACAAGCTTAGTAACACCTTTTGCGTCCAATGGGTGGACTTTGAAGGCATCCCCAGGAGAACTCGGAAGGGACGACAGCCCGACCTTTTGACCTGGATTTGGTTGTTAATATCTCAAAGGGCTCTGTGACCCCAAATTTAAGGGATCTACTTTTTCCCAACCCCGACACGTTTGTAGCTGGCCAACTTCATACTCATATTGACTGTTGGGAAAAGATAGTCGAATTTACCCCTTACGATGATGAAGCTTACCAGGTGCTAGATTGGATCAAAAACAAGGCCTCCCTACATAAGTATTTTTGCCATTTTAAGAGGTCCTTTCAATCTGGAAGGTATGATTCCCGATTTCCTCCACCAAAGATGTTCAAAAATAACTCGTCGTGCAACGGATTCAAAGAATTTATTGACAAAACCATTATCTCTGCATACTATATCCAACTAGCCAGAATAATGTCGGCGTCGTCACCCTCCTCTCTTCTCTCGGGAGTCTCACCCAATGAGTTGGCCAAGTAGGAACTGCTTACGACTATTCTAATTACGGGAAATAAAGACGGATAATTAACATAACAATGAGATCCCACAATGCTTTGCAACGCATATATTAATCAGCCCTCAGGCTTTTGTCACAGTTCCTCTTGACAACCGAGGAGCAAACATCTCGACGACCCACCCACCCACCCCTGACGGCGTGTCGCGAATCCCTACACACGGATAACTCTTTACTCCCACGCTGTCCACTCTGTGGACGCACACCTTTTTTTTCCCGATTCCATATCTCATTGGTTATCCGTGTGTATTGTAGGTACTTAGAATATAGTACGAGTTTAAGGGAGTCGGGTGGACACTTCAGTTTTGCAAATTTTCTCTATTCTGATTGGTTGATAATTTTTCTCAGATCAGCTGGCCATGAATAGTAGAAACAGGTTTAGCCAATCACAATCAGCGAAGTTGACATCACTATAAATCATAACCAAATATTGCTTTGATAATTTTTTTTCTGTATTTGGTTGAATTAAGTTAAAATAGTTTTTAAAAGAAAGTCACGCCAGTAACACTGAGGTAAGGAAAACAACTTACTGGTTGTATTGACATGGTTGTTTTCATTGAATTAAGTCTTGACGCTGAGTTCCACGCTACGATATGGGGACCCAATTTTTCAGTAAGTTTCGTTCGGGAGAGAGACATCAGCCCGATTGGAAAAATCTGTTGCACGTCAGATTTTTTCGAGCCGGGCCGATTTTTTGAAAGCAAAATCAAACGAATTGCAGCTAAAAAGAATAGAGCTCAAATCCGACCAACATATAGTAGCGTGTAGCATGCAACTGATAGGATTAACGTCTTTACGCTCCGAAACAGTACAAGAAATATTTAAAGTAGCTTAGCTTAATTAAATCCTGAGATTACTACGTAGAGTGATTTTACGAATTCCAAGAAACGAAAATGTAATAATTACTGTGTGATCATCCTCGGGGACCCAGGGCGAAAGGGGAGGGGGAGGGAAAGGACCGGAGGGGGAGGGGGAAGGAAAGGAAAAGGGGAAAAGGACGCCCTGGGCGTTTGACTACCCCAAACCATTTCCAACGGCAAAACTTAATCCTATTAGGGATATCCCACGTAAACGAGGTCATATAACAGAAATATCTGGCACATCTCAATTATCGCTTGGATGCTATGACAGTTTAATATGTTTTTGTGTCAAGTTCTGCACACCGAGATCAGGCAAGACTTGGTATTAAAGTCAAAATTTTCCCGAATCCTGTGGGCAGCTCTGCAAACACATCTTGTTTCTGAATAATTTTCGATACAACCAGCTTCTGGTTTCTGTTTAAGGTTTTCGCGTGTCCGCTCGCTTTGTTTAAGAGGTGTTGCAATGCGTGGGGTCAACTTGTTTACTTGTAATTTTAGACGAATCGAGCTCAACCGCACAAACGCTTCTGATTGGCCTCATTATAATTTAATTATAATGAGGCCAATCAGAGAGAGGATTAAGTTTTGCCGTTGGAAATGGTTTGGGGTAGTCAAACGCCCAGGGCGTCCTTTTCCCCTTTTCCTTTCCTTTCCCCTCCCCCTCCCCCTCCGGTCCTTTCCCTCCCCCTCCCCTTTCGCCCTGGGTCCCCGAGGATGCTGTGTGATGGTCAAGTAGTACACATAAGAAAATAGCGAAAATAAGGAATCAAAGTCCAGCAAAAGTGAAAGAATGGAGCAAGAGATCAGAGTCCTTGTTCTGACATGTTTATTATTATTTTTGTGTCACGGGTTTTACAATGTGTCTAGACCTTCTTGATTCTTCTCGTCAACTTATATTTTCCTTCGATCCAATAATTGCTTCGAACAATTTTTCGACCAAGGGAATTTCCAAGTTTTTTTAAATGTTATAGAAGTTAATTTTGTCATATAATTTTGTTGTTCTTTTATGCATCTATACTATCTATTTATAAAGTATTTGAGATATATAGCATGCGTTGATTGGCTAACTGAACTACATACCATATCATTCTATATACTGAGGACGTACTGAGACATGGCTCGCACTGAAAGGTCGTAAAATATTTTATGAGAGCAATATAAACATTATGCCTCTGTACTGTGGCACTTTTAACACTCTGGAACATGTGGAAGATGTAGACCACTTTTGCCAAGCAAGCTATACATGCCTTGCATTAATTGCTTCTTGTTCCTGACCATCGATTAAGTAACAGTGCGTGTAAGAAGTAGGCACCTCTCTATTGTTCCGATGCATTTCACTTTCCCCATATAAGAATGGTTGGATTTTCAGGCTGAGAATACGTCAACCTATGAACAACATGTTATTGAAATATAATGCGCTAAAACGTTATTTCACTTGGAAGTTTTTTTTTGTGTGAAAAGCTTTCATCCAATCATGAGATTCCAAAACAATAGCCAAGAAAAGCTTCCAATTTTCCGTTTTCCCCACATAGAATTTTTGTTGTATTAAAACTCAGAAAATGTTTAACCAAGAGGAAATCAGGCAACTAGTGAACTAGGGAGAATGAAATTAAATTAATGTAATATCTGGAGAAAATATGTTGGATTTTCATGTTTTGGCCAATGAGATGGATGGATTAAACAATATAAAATTAGCACCTCTTACTCGGACCATTACTTTTAAAATTTATTATCATGAGGTCATCTATCAGTATTCCTCTATTTTATCTTTAACAAAAAGCTCCCTCCTTCAGAAATTGTGCCGGTCAAAATTTAATACTTGTGGATTTCGAGATCCGGATGCGATCGATATTGGGACTGAAGTATTTTTTAAAACTAAAGCTTTGTTTTACTTTGATTGCTGACTGAAATAATATTATTGGAATAGGAAGACTTTACTTGTAGCAACCGGTGAGGTTGATGTATTATCGATAGGATCATAAATATGCTCAAATGAATCAAATTTCAAATAGCATATTTAATACTGTCTTTCCCCTGTGCAATTCGTTTTCGAAAGCTGCAGTCAAATATAATTTATTACATAATTTATTATTGGGAAGGAAGGGTGGCCGTGCGGTGAGTGCGCCGGTCTGTCGTCACGTCTGTGGTCCCGAGTTCGATTCCCGGTCGGGGCATCACATGTGGCTTGAGTTTCTTGTTCGTTCTCTCCCTTGCTTCGAGGGTTTTTTCGGGGAGGTTTTTCCTGAGGTCGTCCTGGAAGAAAAGATCTTAATGTCATTAGGTAGAGAATGTGAAAAATAAAACAATATATTGAATTTTGAATCTTGAATCTTGAATCTTGGGGGTCACTGTCTAAGATGGACTACACGGGGAGGCTCTCTACCTGCCAGGAGTATCTTTTTCATGTTGGAGATCTATCAAAGGGAAAGGAAAGAGATTTATAAGGACACCTCTTTCCTCTCCTATCCGACCCCCCCCCCCCCCCCCCCCCGAAATCTCCAATCTCTGAGATTGCTTTGTTCCGACTTCCAGATAAATTTCCCGGTGCTTTGATCCACGAGTTCCCCAAGCAACATTCTAGAATTCTTATTCTTATATTTGGATGATTTTTTTTTTCATTTGAAATTAGTAGATATATCATCTGGCTACTGATTTTGAGATTCATGGTAAGATATCTATATGTGTTTATGTATGTCAGCGTTGACTGAACCGAAAGGAAATGGATTGTAAAGTAAAACAAAACCCAAAAGCTTTTGTTGAAACGAGAGAGCAAGCTAGTTGAGGCACATCTTGCGAGACTTCCGGCCTTGACTTTAAATATTGCAAACAAATTTTTATATGTTTGAAGATCCCACAAAAAAGTGCATGCATTATTTTTTATTTTAATTTCTCATTTGCTTTTCTCTGAAAAATCCCTTTGAGACGGTGATCATCAGTTTTTACTCCCAGCGTTCAATACTGCACGTTTGAATAATAAAGAACTTCCAGGAAAAGGTTTGCGGCTCAAGACGTCATTTAAAATTTTTGACAATACAATAGAGTTATATTCGGACACTTCTGACTAGTTTTCTTTTGCAGTCAGCAGCAAGTCATGCATTAAAATGGTACATACGTCATTAGAAAATAACCAATCATAGTCAACTTAAATGACGTCATTGTAAATCATAGCCAATCAGAGATGGAATTAATGGCGTGACTGTTGAAAAAGAAGTACATATATGATAAATCTGCAAGTCAAGTTTCAGATGAACTTTCTTTTCTTCGAAAGGTCTGACTCAGCTTAAAAATCTTTATATTCTGGCTAGGAGCGAAGTTTACTCAAAGGTAAGGGGCATTGTGAGATATAGGAGTGATATGAATAATTTACGATACAAGCATAATACAAGCTCATATAGACTTGGATTAATACTTGCAAATTAAGACCAAGCTTATCAGTTAAGGAGAGTCTTCTATCGGCATAGACCTAATTCTCCCGATGAACTAGGAAGGCGGTAACTATGCAAACACTCGTGAACAAGAACATGTTTCAGATGATCGTTCTGTTTTTCTTTCACTTCATAACGTCAACTTTCCTGGCAAATGAATAAATGTCTGCCTCCGGTCGCACAAAGGGCGGATAGCCCTCTCCGTTGGATAAAACCCTTATCCAGTGAATAAATTTATCATTTTATCCAGTGGGTCAGTAAGGATTTATCCAACGCATAGTATGACTATACCTCCTTCGTTCACCGGTGCCTGAATATGTCTCTCACTGGATTATTAAGGAGGTCTAAGGAGGATAATCTTTATATGTAATTTTATCTATATTTATGTCTCTTGTGTCTTGAATAGTCCCTTTGCAATTTCAATGAAGATCTTAGAGACTGCCACAAAATTGCACTCACTAGCTCGCTGACTGAACGGTCACGAATTGAATCACATGCGAGTTGATCATTCGCTTTCATTTCAAATTACGGTCATTCCGATCATTCCAGAGGTAAGACTAAATTTGGTTTCGTTTTCAGATACATGCCGTTTTTATTCATGTAAATTTGGCTTCATCATTTTCATTATATCTAATTTACTTTATAACAATTTCCGCATATTAGTTTTTCTTTATTTTTTCTGTAAAAAATCACTAGTATAAACACTCTTTTGTACACTACGGTTGTTTTGATATCATTGACCGTAAATTTGTCTACACTTGAGGTACTTTCGAGTTGAAAAGCGACTCCTCATACGACATTTTGATATATGAGCGCTTAATAGACATTATACTCTAAAAATAAAACTATACCATAACGGAGTTATTACCGAAATGACTATTTCAGTTACGTCATTGCGAACAATTATTTTGTGAAATTTTGACAAAAATGTAAAAATCAAAACAGAAAACATGATAGCTGTGGTAAAACATGCAGAAGCCAGTTCTAAGCAGTGAATCTGATTTGTCAGTTAAGTCTGGTCACTGACAGCTCACATGAATCAACTTGGTTTTCAAACTGTTGTTCGCAAGCTGAAATCACCAAAAATCTAACTAAAGGTCATAATAGGAAAAAGTCGACAAGTGACTTGATAAATAGATTACATTGTTAAGTTTAAATATTGCTTTGATAGGCCGTATAGATGGTATAATATTGATTGAGGAAAGCTTTTTGCGTAGTTCTTTTTTACTCTCGATCGTCTAAACCCGTAACGTCAAATTCAAAATTGCAGCCGAGTGGTTGTAATTAAGCCGTTATTCTATTTCTGTTATTTATTCAGTATTATCTATATTCTGTTGTCTATTTATCTTAGACAATGATAAGATAAATAGATAGATAGATAATGATATAGAATTGTAACTTCGCTTGGTTTAGAGGTGTTTACGTCGGCACTTTGCACTCGACCTTGGAGCCGGGTAATTTATCATGGTGTCAGTCTTGGGTTCTTGCGTCAGTTGAACTGACGACTCACTAGCTTAATTGTTTGTCTTAAGTTAATTCAGACGTCTATTGAGATAAATTATCCTTTCTACACAATCAAACAAATTTTTTGCGTAAGTGGTAAACGACTCCATCTATATATGGCTTTGAAGTGGTTTCTTTATGTTTTTAGCACTAAGGATGTCCGGTCAAAATTGTCTAAGCACGATAAATTACTTTATAACTATAGACTCGCCTTCTGTATTATTTATAAAACTGGCCTAATCCGGCGCTAGACCACTAATCGTGTTTAGGTATAATTTTAGATTCTCTTTTTAGATTCTTTTTTAGATTCTTTTTAGATTCTCATTTTTGTGGCTAGAGCCTCCTAAATGTGCCCTAATATATCGATAAAATATGTGGTCACGTGACCTACGGTATACGTAAAAGGTGGCCCAGCAATTAGGGCAGTTTTGTAGAAAGCACATTAACTCAATACTATTACAGCCAAAAATGTATTGTTTCCTTTTGTCTCCATTGGTACGTCTATTTTGAAAAAGGTGATTTATGACGTAACAGGTCACGTGACACCTGCATTAAAATTGTTAAGTTCAAAAATGAATTTGCTTTTGAATTTGAATTTGCTTCTCAGTACACTCAGTTAAGGTAATCTATCGTGTTTCGGCAATTTAGCGGCCCGAAGTCCTGGTCTTACTGGCTTGAGCTCAGTTTAGGTCGTTAAAACACAAAAAAATTGAATCGCATTTTTCAAAACTTCCTCTTTCAAGAGTATTTCTTTTAAAAAATTTGCGTGTCCTTTGAAAACTAGTTCTTCGATTCTTTTTTTTTTTTTCAAATTTGATAATATGTTGAATCTCTAAAGAACTGACAGGGAAGTCATCACTTAATCGAGCTTGAACGTTTAATAGGGATAAATAAAACGAAGAGTGATATTGTTTTTGAGTAGCTTGGACGACTGGCCACTAGCTAATAAGGGTTTGACTGTATTTTGGCGTTATAAGAAACGCTCGGTCACGCCAGAGCTATAGCTGCGTCCCCAAAACATTCATTCATTAAATATGTTGTTCCCTGTGTGGATCTTGCCCTGTATACGTGATTCGTTACGTTCACTTATAGTTATATTATCAACTTCCCATACGTAGTTAGGGACTTGTAACTAATAATAATAATAATAATAATAATAATAATAACAACTTTATTGGTCAGGGTAACACCGTTACCATTACTGATAATTTTCTTGTGAAACTCCCTGAGGAAGTCTACAGAGTTAGACGAGAAGAGTACAGGAGAAATAAAAGTTTTACAACTTAGCACCTATAGTGCTGTTCAACGGTTTTATTGGAAAAACAAACAAACATTTTTTAAAGTTGATCAGTCACTTTTTCTTGCATGCAAATGCAAGGCTCGTTCTTTCCTTTTTTCATTGAAATTTTCAGTGAAAAAATATAGTGTTTTCCTTTACAGGTTTGATCAAAAACATTCTTGCAGTTCGTTTTCTTTTGATGCTGAAAATTCGTTTTATTGGCATTTTTGTTGTTTGAACCAAGAGAAGGTTAATACGTACTCGCTTGCTTGAACAACACATCACAAAGCGGATGTAATGGTGAGGATACGGTGTATTGAGCAAAGTAGCGTCGATACTTGAGATCAATTTACAAAGGTACTAAAGCGATACCATTACAGGAAACCACATTGTTAAAGCTTGTTTACAAATGTATATATATGCAGTTTATTCCCGAACCTTCAAGGAAATATAAAAAACGTTAGAGTTATTAATAACTCTAACGTATTTTTATATTTCCTTGAAGGTTCGGGAATGAACTGCATATAAATACATTCGAAGCAAAGAAATCGCAAGGAAAATTAATTTCTTGCGATCGAGTTGTGAAGAGTTGTACTTACTGGGAGTCATTTTTGTGGCTAGAGCCTCGTAAAGTCGCTAGCCACTATGTCATCGTGCTGTAAGTGAGTAACCACCACAGGAACTCCACGCTCGGCAAAACTTCGCCAAAAGTCGACACTCGGTAAACTTCGGGACCAATTAGCAGTTTGGAATGATCTTCAGCACTGACAAAGAAAAAGACTCAGAACCAATCATCTCTCGAATATTTGCTCGTAAGCTGCCTCATGGAATAAATAACGACTGCGAACGACTGCGCTATTTTTATTTGGCTATTCGGTTTATTTTGTAGAGGTGAGTGAATAACTTTTGCTTTAATGAACAATAGTATTTATCGCAGCTTTCATTTGGTGTCTCTAAAGAGTGCAATGAAAGTTGTTTCTAGTTTTTACCAACTATTAGGTCGATGTTTTTTGCCACAATTCAGAGCTAGTCCAGAGCGAAGCGACTACAAGAAATGGAAAACAACACTCGCTGATTCCATACAAGGAACGAAGATTGCTGATAAACAATCTCCTAATACGAAAACAAAAGCGAAGTGAGCCTCTTCAGAGGATATGTGAGCCTCTTAAGAAGCTAATACTCTAATATCCTTAATTCACGGACAGCTATACAATGGCTCTAGCCACATGCGCATATTATGCTCCTATTTTTTTTGAAAGCGCGCGCAAATTAGCGTAGTTACTCAAACGAAAAACGTACGTCGAATTGGATTCTTCAGTGTTCAGGTTCATGTCTGTAAGCAAGTCGCGTGACTTTTCAAAAAAGGAAAAAAAGGAAACTATCAAACAAACAAACAAACAAATAAAAAAACGAGTTAACAAATTAATCAGTTTGAAAATATACCATTATCTTCGATTCATTTTACAACTGCTTTAATTGATTCGGTTTGTAATTCTAATTTTGATTTAGATTAAAGTAGACTTGCCAGTAGTTTTTACTAAGACCTTGAAGTTTTTTTTAAGAACTTGACATTATTCATTATATTTATTATTCAAACTTGAAGTTTTTTTAAGAACTTGACCTTAATTATTCATGTTTTAATTTGACTTTGAAAATGATGCCGGAACAGCACCGAAACGTTAGCCTAATCACACTTGCCTTCTTAGTAAAAAAAAGAAAAAGAAAAAAATTAAAAAGTATAAAACTTCAGCAAGAACTTGTTTAAATGTGGAATTTGACCAGTGTTTAAGGATTCTCTGTAAGCGCATTCCTCAACGAGGAAAACAAAATGACGCATGTTGGGTTACGTCCGATCCATACTGAAACTAGTCACGCAAGACTCCTGCGTAAATTCCGCATGCTTAGATTCACGTTTTGGCCACAGAGGTTCCGTTCTCTTTTACCTCTAAAAATATTGTGGGATGGCTAGGTGAGATTCAGTCACGCAAGACTCCTACACCAAGCCACATGTTGAGATAATAGAAAATGCGGGACTACGTTAGATTCAGTCACGCAAGACTCCTACATGCAAATTCCGCATGTTGAGATACGTCAGTAAAATTACTTCTTTCCTTATAAAAATAAAGGATGCAGGACTACGTTAGAATGTTGAAATCATATTTTAGAAAATCAAAGAAGCTCAATTTATTTTTCAGAGCTCAACAATGTCCCTGGGAACATTTCTGCTAGGTGCTGTAGTGACTTTTACGATAATGTCCGGGTGCTTTGGCGGATTCTGCGATCAAGGCCCTCCTGGAAAATTTTGTCTGAAAGACTTGAGTGGCTACCATCACTGCTTTGTCAATAAAAAGACTTCAAAGATCGAAGACGTCATCAGAAAATGTCCAAAAGGAACCAGGTATTTATTTGCAGACAAAAAATCCTTGTTCAAATTCCCAGTCTACTTTAGATTCCTTGATAATGCGGTGAATTATTCCATTTATTCACAATTTCAAATGCCATTCAGTTCGTCTTACCAGTCATGTCTACTTGTCAGTCATTTTTGATCATTGACCTCTCCTGAATGTGTTGTTCACATTAATGATGTATCTCTATGAATCATCAGTCCTTCTTTCTCACACAACTATCTGCTTGACCTCGCCATTTATCCATTCATCCTTCTATCTCTAAATTTTCCCATCCATCCATCCATCCATCCATCCATCCATCCATCCATCCATCCATCCATTCATCCATCCTCTCGCGTTAGAAATCCGCGCACTAACCATCTGATCGAGCTACACTTGCTTCTACTTTTAAAAAGATTGTTTCCTTTTCGAATTCTAGGTGTAAATGTATGGGTATTCCATGTTTCACACCTTTTCCATGTGGACATTACAAACTACCTCCCGTCATGCCGGACAGTTACCACACTGAATACAACGAACAGAAGACCGTTTGTTCTCCATATCCTAGATGCCAGAAAACGTAAGTTTTTTAGTGTCACGCAAATCATTGAGTTTGGTCACGCAACACTTAGTAACGGACTACCCGGACCTCAAGTTGCAAGCGACCACACGGCGGCCATCTTGGATTTCTTTGTAGTATCCGTTGTTCACTGACCTTACTGGTTATGCGCGCTTTTTTCATATTTTGATTCTCAAGGTAAATCTTGAAACCCAGTGATTTTCTAATGTTCCTCTATAGATACTAAGATAACAGCTCCCTCTCCATACAGTGTAATCCCCCAAATAGAGCTTTGTATAGCAATCATTCTCTCTCTCTCTCTCTCTCTCTCTCTCTCTCTCTCTCTCTCTCTCTCTCTCTCTCTCTCTCTCTCTCTCTCTCTCTCTCTCTCTCTCTCTCCTCAACTACCAGAAACAGCTTTAAGAGAAATCTTGATAAGTGGCTATCTGACAGTGCTCCATAACTTGTTCTTTTTGTCTTTGAGTAACTATTGTTTCCTTAATCATTCAATATTTTATATTTATTGTATATTTATACATTTTTACCATACGACTTTCATGTAAAGAAGTTTTTAACTTTTGAAATTATCGTATTGAAATAAAGGTGCATTCATTCATTCATTCATTCTCTCCGGTACACACCTTAATATGGCACAAAACGAGCTTAACCAATTTGACAAATGTTTTCCTGTTTTCATTTCTCGTTTATTTCTTTAGGTACAGCCGTGTAGCGTTCTGGCGAGATGCTAGGAATGCAAGGTACCGCGAAGAGCGCACAGTTTCCAATCACGACCCTCCATACGAGTACATCATTATTGTACCTTATGGTAGAAGTTTGACGAGGGTAAGATTTCGTGAAAAAACTGTTTTTATAGATTTATAAGAGATTGAACTTTCTTCATACTTGCAAACAAAGGTCATGCAGCAACACACACAGACTCAGTAACGTACTGCTTATTAGCAGTGCTTGTCTTTTCACTAGTGACATAAGGATAAATACAAGCAACATTCACAGACTCAGTAATGTACTGCTCATTAGCAGTGCTTGGTTTTCACTAGTGACATAAGCATAAGCACAAGCAACATACACAGACTTAGTAATGTACTGCTCATAAGCAGTGCTCTTCTTTTAATTTCACTAGTGACATTTGCATAAGTACAAGCAACATACTCGGATCAGACCTAGTACTGTACAGCTCATTAGCAGTTCTTGTACATTACTCAATCCTCCAAATTGTTATCTCTTTCACCTCTCTAAACCTACACCCTCACAAACTGTATGCTCCCTTCTGACAGTACCAAGTGGTTCCATCCAAACAAAAATGCACCAAAACAATCGTCCAAGACCTCCCCCACAAGATCAAAGTACCAACAAAATTCAGCTTCTACAACTATCGCTATGTATATGGTGAATATTGTCAACGTTGGATCTGGGCAGAGGGGGGTCGAATCCCTGGCCAACCCATCAATTTTGAAAGCTGGGACACCGGACACACGATTGACCGCACACCTAAAGTTGTCCAGTACAGAGCCCACTTTCGTAACAAGTTCACCAGGACAAGTACCAGGATAGAACGCTATTACTCAGTGTTCAAAACAGACGTCTCCTCGGCTTACGTATTTCAAGTGCCGCGTTATTGCAAGTGATTAGATTGAACAGATAGCTTGACGTTATAAAAGTGATTAATACCTCCAATTAAATCTAACGTTTCACTTGGCTTGCATAATTACGTACTTGTAAAATCATACGCCAACCGTATGACTTTACGAGCTGCGTAACTTTCGAGTACTCGTAAGTTCGTAAGCAAACCGTTTTATAAAGCTTTAGTAACTAAAAGTACTCGTAAAGACATTCGTAAACCGTTTCACAAGGCGTACGTATATCTTATAAGTACTCGTAAAGACATACGTAAACCGTTTCGAAAAGCGTGCGTAACTTATAAGTACTCGTAAAGACATTCTTAAACCGTTTCGAAAAGCATGCGTAACTTACAAGCACTCGTAAAGACATTTGTAAACCGTTTCAAAAACCGTGCGTAACTTACAAGTACTCGTAGTGTTTCACGCGCGTAGTTTACTACTCGTGTAGTCATATATACGTAAACCGTTTCCCAAACTTGCACAACTTACAAGTACTCGTAAAGCCTTGCGTACAGCATTTCACCATGCAACCATTTATTGTTAACGAAGTAGTAAATACTTATGCGTATACGTACGTACGTAATTAAGTGAACGTTTTTCGTAATGTGTGTGCTATAACAATAAAGGTCAATCATAAGGCAATATTTTTTATTCCATGGACCCATAATTTTTTTTGTAACGTAATAACTCAAAAACATCTTGTGAAAACAAAGATGATGATAAACTATGAAGGCCACTTTGATAAAAATCGGTGAAAATTAGTAACGAATTGAAACTTGTTTGTAGTTATCTATAGGACCTAAATAATTAGATAAATAAATTATCAAATACTTGGGTATTTAAATTGGGGATAGATGGTGTCATCTGCCAATTTTCAAGAATGCGGAATTATACGTGAAGTAGTTCTTTGCATTCGTTGATAAATGATGTCCACGTCTAATGATTAGTTTTCAATTTTGACTGATTGTTGTCCAAGAAGTACAATGTATTTTTCCAATTAATAACTATTCTATTAAAATCATTTCTATTTTAATTTCTGTTTTGTTTGTATCAATTTAACTCGACGATTTTTTTGTGAGATTATTTTGAATTTGTGGCCCGTCAAAATCTCATGAAGCTTTGAAGTGCAATCTCATAAGTCCCATAAGCCGATTTTTACTGGCTCCTAGTATTTTTTCTGCGAGCATGCGCAGTAAGAAAAATCGGCTCTGGGGACGAGATTGTTTGAAGTGAGGCTGACGTCGAAATTCAAATGCGCACGCAGCCTTTAAATATGGGGTTGTTACAACAATTACACAAATTGCAGTCAAGTGTGTCTCCCTTTAAGGTTTTCTTAAGTTGAAACTTTTCTCAGATTTGTCCATGATCCACGTCGATCCCATAAGCCTATACCACTGACATACTCGTACGAACATTGCACGGTTAATAAGAGGAACCGAGATATACCTGAAGTCTTCGACTTGCTTAAATTTCTCTACCTTGTAAACACTTTGTAAAACAAGGTAATGATGACCAACTACTGCTGATGCTTGCTTACAACAGAAGAATGTTCCTCTATTAACTCTGATGTGACCAAGAAATTAAACTCCACGCGCGCTGTCCCTTGTGAAAACCTTGTGACGTAACGTGTTGTTGCGTCACACTTGAGCTATTTTAAGAACTCGTCCCAGTCTCCTTCAATTATTTTGAACGACTAAAGACGCTGTTACACGCTGAAACTTTTATCTGAAATTTGTGTTGATTGCCGATGCGAGACGATTTTCATAAGGCGTGTTACACGCTGAGATTTCGTCCTGAAACTTGTTCGCGACACAAGTTTTTTTTGCAGAAGTAGAAAGCAGTTGTACTTTTTGTGAAACCGTCTCGTGAAACCAACCCGCAGAAAGTTTCGGCTAAATGACCATGTTCACGGTGCTATGCGTTGTGAAACTTGTCTCGCAACGGCGATTGAGGCAAGTTTCAGAGAAAAAATTCAGCGTGTAACAGCGCCTTAAAGCTTACGCTGATAGCGCGTACATGGTACTATTGGAAATGTTCATCATGCGCAAGTGGCTGGCAGTTCTAAAAATAGCCCCAAAGTGGGCAACACGTCACATCACGTGACCTGTGTGTCTCAGTCATTATGCTGTTCTGCTTATGACAATATCAAGACAGTTTCAGCGTTAAACACTCGGCGAGCTTTCGACTCTCCCCGACTGAACATGCGCTGCAAAGACCGTCCGCACTTTGTGACGGATGACGTCAGTAACCAAAAGGTGGATATTAGAGACTTAAAGCAACAAGGACGATAACAGAATAAGACTATGACCTTAATTACAAAATACAATAACCGAACGTGCAAATGATCACTGTTTCTATTAACCATGTTCTGCAAAGCTACAACGAGAAAAGTCCGGATTTTATGCTCTGTAGAGAATGGGAACTTTATGACGTAAAACCAGTTTACTTCCGGCCTCAAGTTCCTCTTTCATTGTCACTGATTTCGAAGCTCTGAGCTTGAATAAAAATGAATAAGCGAAAAAAAGGTATTGCATGAATATTTTGCTTAAACCCATTTGTGATTTCCCGTCTCCTCTGCCGTCGTCGCCATGGTTGCTTATGCTCTCTGTTATTACGGCTCGGCCGATTACGCCCAGCCATTGATAATGATGATGGTAATCTAAAATAATGATGATTGTAGTCTAAAAGATTAAGTGAATCATGAGTTTGTGCACGTCTCGTTACACCAATAGATGGGAAGTGGTCAATTTCGGATGTTCAAAATTGTGCTGTCTAAATCTATTTCTGAGTTAATCAATCACCTACATTACTTCCTTTTCCGATCCTCTTTGAAAGACTAAACAATAGTTCTGATAGTTCTGCTCTCTTCTGACCGAGACTAGTGCTTCCAGTCATCAACAGGGCGTGACGTTTCACCCAAAGGAGTGTGGAGGGTCAACCAGGCAAACAAAATCACAACGCTCTGTATTTCAGGGAGATTTTATACACATTTATCAGTTATTTTTTTCTAATGCTTCCCCGCCGGCGGGCAATGGAAATAGGCGCACGTGTGTCTTTGTACTGTGATATAGTGAAAAATACATGATGGGAAAGCACAAGAAGAGCAAGCTACAAGGCGCTCTACGTCTTCCAGCTGAATGTTTATGTCATAGTACAGTACAGATACATACACAATCGTTCTATATTGCTTTTATGCGAGCCATGTCTTAGCTTGTAGATCTGATATAAATACCGGGTAGCTAGCGCTAGCCAATAAGCGTGCGCTGTATCTAAAATATTTGATAATTAAGCAATATATATAAAAGCCAGAAATCGTACACAGTTTGTATTTCGAAAGTGCAATCTCGAAAGTAGTTTTAGCTTACAGAAAGTATCTATGGATTGCGCGATCGGTGGATTTAAAGGTGTTTTCACAGAAAATACATGTTTGCATGGTTTTATCCTCCAAATCGTTCTGGAAACGGAAGTAATTAACTGCACGTGGTTTCTAAAAGAGGTCGATTAAATGATCGGAATTCCGGTACCGTTGAAAATATTGCCATTTGTGGTGACATTCTCGAAATGTTTGTGAAAATAACAATTACGCCAACCACGTCACATGTTTACTTGTGATACGTCATAACTACGTCACTCAAAGTAACCAATCATAGTTGAACAAAATTCAAACATATATATTAGACAAATCTGCAAATCAGGAATCAGATTCCCTCTGAAAAGACTTTCTACACATTCTTCGAATTCGTAGCAGGTTGAATTCAAGGTAAGCTGATATTCCAGTACGTTTTGCAACTTTAATCATTGAATGAGTAATTCTATATAAGAATATGAGTCGTGTTACTTCATGATCACTTCTTGGAACAGTTCCAAAAAATAACTTGTGGAAAAAGTCCCCATAATACAAAGTCCCGATCTTTCATGCACTGAAACACAGTAGAGAAAGCAATAAAATGCTTAAAAATTGTTGTTTGAGTAAGGGTTTCTCTGCATATCTTCTTTTCGCATTTTAAAATTTCGGGTTGGATTCAATTCCATTCTGTGCTCCACAGTTGAAGTGGGAAATTTTCGGTTGGATTTTGTAGAAAACAGTAACAACAGACTTTCTATGTAAAAAGTTGAAATGCAGCATCTCTGAAGCAAAACATTTAATTGTACAAACAGTTCCCAACAATAGTTTGATAAACGTTATGAATATTTGTTTTCGAGTCTGAAAAAATAGATTCAACATATGATGACGTCACGGTCTAGTACGTTGTTGACGCCATTCACATGATATTTTCGATGCTTTGTTATTAGGTTCGCTTTGACTTTATTCACTTTCTCTGCTATAACTCCTTTCATTTGATTCCAGCTTTTTGGTTTATTATTGTATCTACAACCACAAATAATCATACTTAAAACCATAAACAATAAAGCAATAATTATCTACTTATTGAAGCGACTCAAGACAGTTAATATCGAAAGTATAAGTGATCATGTTGTTATTCAAACTTTTGCAAAAAACTATGACTTTCTTTATGGTTCCTTGATCACAGCTCAGTAGTAGTCTCCTAAAGTTGCTAAAACGTTCTTAAAAATTGACTTAGAATGTTTCTAAGCATTCACTATGCTGCTCCACACTTAATTAAAAAAACGAAGTCACTTGGAAGTTACATCCATTAGCTCTTTAATGACCCAGGTGGTTGTGGCTTCGATGCACATACATTAACACCTGCACTTACTATTAGACGGTAAATAAGTAGTCGAGTAATATGTCATATATAATCACCAACCCGTTCACTGAGAATGTATTCCTTCAAATTCATGTGGAAAATTTCGAGATATGAAACCTCAAAGTTAAAGATAGTTGCTCAAAACGAAGACAAGTTGCCTGTGGACGAGAAAGGCTTCTCGAAAAATGTCACTAAGTTGCTCAAAAGCACGCATGCAGCTTTTGGAAAGCCTTAATCAATGATTGCAACTCAGGATAACTTTCTGAGATAACTAGAAATAATTAAGGCATTAAATGTTCACCTATACTGATAGCAACGCGAATATTAGAAAAGGCACTTAAGTTCTTTTCGCGATAGACGTTGTACTTAACAGTGACAGTTGCCGCCCACAATATATTAGCAATTTACTCAGTAACACTTGAATTGAAGATTCTAGAAAACAATTAACCAAAAATAGCAACTACTAGTAACAACGTCGGTTACTTAAGGTTTAATGCACATTTTAATATATATATGAATATTAATTCTCTATAAGCGGACCTTTTTGTTTACTTTTTTTGCTCGTTAGCATAAAATGTCAGAAATGAACTTTACGCGGCAAACAAACAAACAAACAAAAATAAACAAACAAACAAACGAACAAACGAATGTACGGACGAACGGACGAACGGACGAACGGACGAATGGACGAACTGACGAACGGACGAACGGACGAACGGACGAACGGACGAACGGACGAACGGACGAACGGACGAACGGACGAACGGACGAACGGACGAACGGACGAACGGACGAACGGACGAACGGACGAACGGACGAACGGACGAACGGACGAACGGACGAACGGACGAACGGACGAACGGACGAACGGACGAGCGAACGAACGAACGAGCGAGCGAGCGAACCAACCAACCAACCAACCAACCAAAAAAACAAACAACAAATATAAAAAGGATGCCATACTTCAGTAAAGCCTAAAAATTGAAAAGCAATATTTTTAGAACTTTCAGGAAGTTACAGGATTTTGAAAACGCAAAATTTACAAATAATAAATAGTTCGCTTGGCGAGAGTTGCTGCCTAGCCATACAATTTTAAAATTTTGCAAAACAGAAATCTATTTTCTCACAATTATAAACTATTGAAGCATTTATACTCACATTTTCAGATATTACTAATGGAATTGTGTAGCTTGAAATGAAAAGGCGTCTACAGGCATTTGTTTCGCGTTTTGGACCATTTTCGTTTTGCTTTCACATTGATATGTCATGCAATATGAATACGCTCAAAATTGCCAAAATTATAGACTGAACAGCTGTCCAGAGGGTAGACTAGGTTTTGAATATCTCAGGCCGTTGTCTTTGCAACATGTCTCTTATAGTGTGGGTATTCTTAGGTTCTATGATGGCCGTGGGAACAATTTTGCTTGGAGCTGCAGTGACCTTTATGATCACGTCCAGGTGCTCAGGTGGAATCTGTGATGAAGGTCCTCCTGGAAGACTTTGCTTCAAAGACTTGAGTGGCTACCATGATTGCTTTTACAATAAAAAGACTTCAAGGGTCGAACATCAGATGAAGACTTGTCCAAGTGGAACACGGTAATTGTAAAACACGTTCGTGGATTTCATAATAAGCGATGTAAGCACACAAGCAAACACATGATCGAAAAAGTATTTCTTGTCTACATTTGTACGCTTTCAGTCTTTTTTGGTATCGTTCTACCGAAAAAGGCCAACTTTTCGAATGGTGTGCTTGTGTCCTTGGCGAACAAAAACGCATTTGTTAAATTAAGGTGGAGTAATATGAGCAACAAAATCGTGCAACTTGTCGCGCAACATTATTTGTTCCAAGTTGTAGAGCGATGTTGTTCGTATTACCGCACCGCGCGCAACTTGTCACACAACAAAATAATGTTGCAGGTTGCGAAATTTTGTTGCACGAAGTAGAACCACTTTGTTGCTCGTATTAACACACCTTAACTAACCATCCTTAAAACCGTTCGTTAACTCGGGGCTAATGCATAGCACTGCACACTCTTTTACTTTGCTCGTGAATAACTCTATTTTCACAGTTAACTATAAACCATATAATATCAAACCTAATCAAGCGACCACCCAAAATGTCAAGTTAAGGTGGTCGTTTAAGAGAGGTGGTCGCGTACGAGACTAATCACAGTGGGAGTGCAAATTTTGAATCACATAGATGATTCACTCTCATCAATTCTCCATGTAAGAGTCAATCATATTTTATAGTAATAAGGGCGTTCCCTCAGCTTAGTACTACAACTAAACGATTATGCCGATGTAGGACAGCAAAACTTGATAAGGAACTTGCATGTCGAGGAGAGAGGACTATTTTGGTCACATAAGGGAAAAAGAAAATGGCAAACTATTGCCTCTAAAAGTGGTGTCGGTCGCTTCGAGAGGTGGTCGCTTACGGGACATACTAATTATAGTGATTTGTATGGGAAAAACTGTTGGTATTTTTGAAATCAGGTCGCACAATGTAGGTGCATGGAGGCTCTACTGCGTTAAGTGCTGTTACATACTGTCCACTGAAACATCTCGTGCAATGTTGCGCGCAACAGTTCTGCGGGCAGTTGCAGAAGAAGAACTCGATCCTACTTCTGCGGCTGTTGCGCGCAACGTTTCGCAAAACATTGGAATGGGTGGACACACGCTGCAACATTAATTGTGTTGCGCGATGTTTCAGCAAATGTTTCAAGAAACGTTGCACCGTGTGTATGGGCCTTTAGTATTCCTTATGATAATGACTAATAATTAAACTTTACTAGGTGTACTTGTATGGGCACACCATGTCCAAAATCTCTGGCTGATCCATGTGGGAAGTTCATACTACCACCAGTCCTTCCTGACAGCTATCACACTCAATACAGTGAAATGAAAACCGTTTGCTCGCCAGTGGGATGTCAGAAATGGTACGTTTTCGTTGTCATGCAGTTCACTAATTTTGTCAATGTTGAACTTTGCTAATGAAAAAGAAAAGAGAAATTCGAACCTTACTGTTAGCAGTTTTTATTCGTATTCCGCAAAAGGTCAATATGCTTACATTAATTATGCAAATTTAGTCGCACTTAACAGAATAGAGTGATCGAACTTAACCATTGAAAAAGTACAAAATCTAAATAGTATTAATAGCAAAAAATCCTTTGTTTTCCATTGTTTAATAGTGCTATTAATTTAATATTATTTAGTGCAATCACTCAAATACGTAAAATGTGTCATGTTGGTCAACGAAATATTGCAAAGATATCTTTCGATTAATCATATGATGTAATAACTCACCAGTAAAGATCCCTTTTACAGTGCCTCAGGCTGTAGCCTGGACTCCTTTAGTAAGCAAACAGATCGTCATTTAGAAACTTTATAACTTAAACATAACCTTAACACTTAAAAATGGCTTAGGGTGAGCAGTTAACATCAACATCAATGTCACTGAAACTCATTCAGAGATTAGAAGAAGGCATGAACAACACACTCTAGAAGTCTCGTGGAATTTTATTAGAATTAAGATAGAAATTTTGAGTGTTATTGAGTGACATACATTCTCTTATAAATAGTCACTAATAGTGAGCTTGGGCTACCTGTGCTAGAGTCTATCACCACGTTCACATTTTAACTTGAACTCACTGGAAAAAATGTTCGATTTCTATAGTATGGAAAGATCATGGAAATGTCGATTTACATACCATGTAAATTAATTTACACGAATTTTACATACTATGGAAATTGGTAGACTAAAAAAGATCATGATACCACAAGAACAGAAATAGTGTAAAACTCATGCAAAATAAAAGCCAGTAAATTTACTATAAAAGTCATGCAAATTCAAATGTAAAACCATGTAAAAAACCATGTAATATTCAATTTATTTACAAGGTTTGTCTATAACATTTACAGGAATTTTACAGGGTTTTGCTGATCAAATTTACATGATCATCTTTTACATTGTTTTTACACGATCCATTATCTTTGTGAGATCTCGGTTTTTTTACAGGATTTTTACAGGATTTCTACAGGATTTTTACAGGATCTTCCTGATCCTGTAAAAAAACCCTCAAAAATCACAAAACCCTGTAAATGGGAAACAATCATGTAAATTGAAATTTACGGTATCTTTACGATTTTTACATACTATGGAAATTGATCACTTTTTCCAGTGGCTTTGAGAAAATATTCAAATAAAACAAAATAAGAAATAATAGTCTGATTTACCTTGTTCTTTTCCTTTAGGACGTTCTATACTTTTATCTGGCGAGATGCAAAAAACTCGAAGTACCGTGAGAGTCGAAGTAGTTCTGGGCCAAACGTTAAAATATCTTACGAGCATTTCTATGTACTGCGTCATGGGCAACAATTATTGAAGGTGAGTTAAAAAACCGGATCGGGTGTGGAAGCAGAATAATGAATAACGGTTTGATAATGCTTTGGAATAATGAATTATTGCATCTCAGAAGCTCGAAGAATATGAACCATTGTTCATTATTCAAAAAAAAAAAAAAAAAAAAAAAAAAAAAAAAAAAAAAAAAAAAAAAGAAAAAAGAAAGAAATAATAATGAATAACATAAAGACAGAAAATGAATAAGGAATAATAAAGAAAAATTTGAGAATGAATATTAAATTTTACAGAAAAGTTTTGGGAATAACGAATAATGATAATCAAATTATTCTGCTTCCACCCCCAAAACAGTATATATATATCAAAGCGTTTCACAAGTTCGCTCTTGCCGGATGACACTTATACTTTAGTTATTTCTAACATAATTCCGAGTGTCAATTCCAAAATATTTGTCCGCTCAAAACGGTATTCAACGTGTTCCAAAAGAAAAAAAATCGATTTTTGTGGCTTTTGTTGTTCTTTTTGGGTTGACTAATGCGCCATGTGTTTTTAACATCATGTAAACCAAAACGCACTACAAAATCACCCCACAACTCTTTGGCTTGCACCCCTATTCCTCACTGAGCAATAACGTTATTCCATCATATTCTGAAATAGTACCATATCGTCCCAATGAAACAAACCTGCACCAGAAAGGTAGTTGAGAAATTCCCACCGAAGATAGCAATCCCCACAGGGGCCAGCTACGATGGTGAAGGCATGGTACACGGTCAAGTCACTCAGCGCTGGATCTGGAAGACTGGTGGACGTCACGGTGGACAATCTTTGATCACCAAGATATGGGACACAGCCAAAGCGGCTGATGGTGTTACAAACAGGATAGTTCATTACCAGGAAACCTCTACAGGGAGCCAGCTATCCAAAACACGTCGTGATATAAAGCGTTATTATAACACGTTCATACCCGGTGAACCCTCTAGCTTGAGGTTTACGTTGAAACCTTATTGTCGCAAGTAATGAATTTACACAGTAAGAGGGTGTTTACATGGTACTAGGATTATCCTACCTGCTATATACATTTCGCCCCATGTAAGAGAATCCGCAATGATGCAAGATTCCGTATTCCTAGAGTTGTCTTATGGATTTAAATGGCCAGAACCGGATTCCAAGGGATTGGATTCCGGATTCCAATGGCTGGATTCCGGATTCCAAGGACTGGATTTCCAATTCCAAGTACTAGATTCCGGATTTCAAAATCAAATTTTTCGTGGATTCCGGATTCCCTCACATGGGGCGAATACATTGCATTCTGTTTACATGGAAATTTGTGTCTTCACTTCGGGTACTAGGATCATTCTACTAGGATCATCCTGTCTCGCCGCTAGGAATATCCTAGCACTAGGCTATGAGTATGTTTTGGTCATGTAAATGAAAAGAGTAGAAATACTTCGCCAACTCTAGGATGAGGAAACGTACGATAATGTTGGGGCCCCTGTGGTAGTTCGGGTGACCTTCATTTCTTTGAACTCCGCTTCGGGTTGCTTCGGGTGACGGAAAATTGTCATGTAAACTAAACGTAAAGTTGGTTCGCCTGTTAGGATGATCCTAGTGCCATTTCAGCACTCCCAAGAAAGAATTTCTAGGGAAAAGACGTCATCTGGAGTTGTAAATATTTGCCTACAGCAGGTACACGAAAAAAAGTACACGTCGAAACAAAACAAAACGAAACAAAACAAAATGAAACGAAACGAAACGAAACGAAACGAAACAAAACAAAACAAACAAAACAAAACAAAGCAAAATAATACCGAGCCAAGTCATTTACATCGCCGATTAACGTCATCGCTGTAGACCTTCAAAATTACGTAATATAATTTAATATCCATCTTTAAAAGAAATTAAGGGCAAAGAAATCGACGTATAAATCCTTTACGTGTAGTATGCTAACATCAAATAAAACTAGTCAACGGTTCATTTTAATTAATTAATTTTAATATGTACCTCTACTCGTTTTATGTAATGTTTTTAAACATTTAAAAAAATGAATATAATGTTAGTAAAGATGATATAAGGATTGATTGTTGACTATGTTTGCATGCTTGGGGAGGCTAAAATGGGGATGATTTGGTGATATATTGATGAAGATGATGACGATTACTCGATAATTGAAATATATTGTCAACACAAGAGGAAAAAATCGTTGAGTTGTAATTTAACTGGCATTGAAGACCATCATCGGTATCAGGGGCGTATCCAGAATATTTCAAGGGGGGGTCACACTTTCCATTTTCCACCAAAGGGGGGTCACACTTCCAATTTCTCAATCTTTCTCCAGTCAGATTCTTTTATTTCTATCATCTTTTTGTTTTCAAAGGGGGGTCACGGGCACCCTGGGACCCCCCTGGATACGCCCCTGGGCATCCCTTTCGGCCTTTCGCCGACTATCTCCTTTAACAACATACAGCGCGCTACTACATATTTTCTTCTTTATCTCTTTGATTTCGGCATTCTCTAGAATTCCATAAATTTGCCCTTCGTTCCATTTAAATTTGTTTTGGAAAGAATCTTTGCCTAACAGTGTGAGTAGTCTCTCGGAAACCATGGTAAACAAAAAGGAAAATCGCTGATTTGTAATTTTACTTGCACCACTAAGCCGGCTGTAAAAGAAATCATAGACCATTTGCATAAAGCTACCAGTAATATGCAGATACCTTTTGCCTCGCTTTGGCTCATTAAAACAAAAGAATTTATCATCACCTAACCATGCCATTCTATAACTACCAAACCCAGGTGATAGGTGCATCTGTATAATTTACAGTATTAGTATTATGCAAAAAGTCTATGTGTCTTGATCAGGATGTCACCAAGCCGACGATACGATCGCAACACGTGTCGGCTTGTCGACGACCTTCCGATGGTCTTTGATGGACCGCCGAGCATGCGCTGCAGAGACCTATCCACACTTTGTACGGCACGAGTAACGAGTATGAGCATGCGCTGTAGCGACCTATCTACACTTTGTCGGCATCCGCCGGATAACGAGTGTGAGTATGCGCTGTATTGATCTATGTTCATTATTTCATTTTTTGAAGAACGACGAAGACCAAGACGAATACGAAGAAAGGGCAATTTCTAATTCGTCGATCTAGAGACTAGAGGCAACGCCAGCCGAGTAACAAGACGCTCAACTTAGCGCTGAGACGAGTACCTTGACTTTGTGGAGCGTCAATTTCTTATAACAAGACCGTTCACTCGACGGTCGAACAGCTCACGAGGTGCTCGGATGATAATGTTTAATACTTGTTATCTGGTACCTAAAGCTGTTATAAAATATAACTAGACGCACACGTGCGTTCACTCGTGCCCTGGGAGCCCCTTTTAGGAGAGGCTTCAATGACCGGCCCCGTTCGTACTCTTCCCCGAGCCGTTTCACGCATTCTTCACTTAACCGTAACATAATAAAGACCTTTTTTGACCTTTTCAAAGAATATCTGATTAGCCAATTTGTCTGTCAGCAGCTATTAGTGTTCGCCTTTGTCATGCATGGGTATTAGATATTTCCAACATGCAAAAATATACCAGTTTATTCAACTTTTTATTTCACTATATATCTCAATTGTTTGCTGTAAAGACTTCTACAACGACGTTTTTGACACAATAACAAATCGTGTATTTTTTCGTTCATGTTTCAGATGTTTTATCCATTACGTGACCAAACGCATCAGGTCAAATAGAGCCTTGATTCCATGAAAATATATAAATGCGGAATTGTCTGGCCAGAATGTCGGTGTTACAATTCAATACAAAAACCTCTCAAGATCTCTTGAATGCTTGAATGAGGAATATAATTGACTTGCTTCTATGTATGTTTGTTTAGCAACATGCAGGATGAGAAATTCGTAGATTCCCAGCTCATAGGAAATAGTCTTTATCGCGAGCCGCTTCCTTTCAAGTACTCCATTTAGAGTTCGATATTTGGTCAAAGTATTGGAGATGAAGCTCAAAGTAACAGCCCATCCTGAAGCTCTTATAAGTATATAGGTATCTCTCGAGTTAAAAGCTCCAAATTACATTGTTCTACTGCAGGAAAAGCCTGTCTCTGAAAGCTATTTTCTTTGTAGTCGGCTATCTTGCATTCCTAAAGTTCCTGGCTTGCGTTCGCAGTCGCTCAAAGGTGATGAATGAAAGGCATTGTTTTTACGTTCTTAACCAATCAGAAGTTCCTCAGGACGAACACAGAAGAAAAAAAAACATTTGCAGTTTATAACTCGTTCCCGGCCTAAAGGCCTGGGCACGAGTAAATAGCTAGTTCAATCCTTTACCGTGTTTACGTAAACAGGCCAGTCTAAACAAGTATGGGTACGATGTTGAAATCTCCGATCTTTTTCGCTCTTGAACAGGTAATCAATATTTAATCATATATTTATGCATGTTTGCATATCGTCTTTTTTCGTTTCCTTCAATTAATTTACAATTACTTTTTTTACATGCCATTGTGTTATTGTCATTTAAATCATTTATTCAGATAACTAAGACTACTGTAAATAACATATTTTGTATTTGTACACACCCGGCCTAGACTAGCTTGCTTTTTGCGGTGTGTGTGATATTAATTATTCTTATATTTTGTGAAATAAAATTGTATTGTATTGTATTGTAACCTCATGCGTCCGTGATCTTCTATAGTATTATCGCAACAGATACGAACAGCAGATCAGTCAACTGGTTTGGTCAAGTTTCCACCTGTAAAACAAAATGGAGGTGAGGTTTATATAAACTGCCGCGGCCAGGGACTAAAACTGAAAAGGCAAGGCAAGAAAGGAAAAGAAAAAAGAGAAAAAGGAGAGAGAAGAAACGAACCAAAGGAGAAAAGAGGAAAAAAGAAAAAAGAAAGGGGAAAAAAAGAAAAAAAAAAAAAAAGAAAAAAAAAAAAAAAAAAAAGAAAAAAAAAAAAAAAAAAAAAAAAAAAAAAAAAAAAAAAAAAAAAAAAAAAAAAAAAAAAAAAAAAAAAAAGAAAAAAAAAAAAAAAAAAAAAAAAAAAAAAAAAAAGGAAGAATAAAAAAAATACAAGAAAGAAAGATAGATAGATAGAACTAAGGATAGAAAGATAGAAAGATAGAAACAATGAAACAAATTAAAGATGGTAATAAAAAGTACGTAAATGACAATTTTATACGATCCCACCAATATATCTAAAAATTAAATCATCTTTCAACATCATGATCTGCTGGGTTTTCAGTTTGCATATTTCAGTTGACCAAAAAACCAACGACTGATTGTGGTAAACTGTGGTAAAGTCGTGCTCTTGCAATAGAAAACGGCTGCAAAGGAGACTATCATAATCTCATGCATAAGAGTGATTTGCAAATGCGACGCGACGCGAAAACCGGACGTTTATGGATGATTTGTTCATTGCGTGACTACTGTGACGACTTCGTGACGCCACGTTCAGGACGCCATTTCGCTTGTTTTGAAGTCCTCTTCTTGACGTCCTGCAGCGACGTCAACGGCGTCCTCTTTGGCGTTGCGAAAGATCACTCATCAATACACTTTGTCATAACCACCATTGTTCTCCCGTCAAGGTAGATTAACGACAGTCAAAGTACTGACTGATATTAATCATATTACCAATGGCCGGATAAGACTGATCAAGATTGATTGTCTTCGAACAAAATACTCTTACGTCCCCTTTGGCGAGCTCCTGAAGCGGAATAATCAATAAAATGCTGTATAAAAACTTCACGTACTGAGAACGTCTAGTTTTATCAACAAATCGATTGCTTCATGGTCCGTGGAAATAAAATCAAGAAACTTCATCTAAAGTTCGACACTAGTTTTTTATGGCATACACTATACTGTTAAAACGTGAGTCCCTCATCTTGAAAACCGAACTCAGATGAAGGGTACAGAGGCTCAACTATGTTGCAATAAATGAACATAAAAGTTTGAATGGAATGCATTTATTAATATCATGGTGTTCTGAATTGGAATCCGTCTCTACACATCTAGGACCCTTATCAATTTATTTCATAAAAATACAATTATTTGACAGACAGATGTAACGTCAAAATAGGCATGGACAACTTCTATTGGTCCATAGTATTTGGGTGGTAATATCTGATGTCTAGTCGATCGTGACAGTGCCGGCTAAATCTTACACTCGAGGCACGTACACGCATACATACATACATCAACTTTATTTAATCACGATATACGTCATTTTCTCTTGTTTGTTATTTCGTATCCAGACACAAGAGAGGGCGAACTCGTTTATCATTCTTTCAGCAAGTAAGTAAAAGTGACTTTTCAATCGATATATGACAAATATTTGTACTTGAAATAATGTCTTCTTCTCGCTGATACTGATGATACGAGTAACTAATCTATATACAAAACATATACTGAAATTTTAACAATAACTCGTACACTTGAATTATAACTCTTAATATTTGAAATATTACTCATACGTACTCTATTTCCCAAGACTAATGAGTCACCCGAGTGATTTCATGGCGGCCTGCCAAGTGTTTCTTCTATCATGCAGAGATATTCCAATAACTTTCTCTTCTCATCGAATTAGTGTTAGTAGTCAATTTTACCAAGTACACAAGCATCCTGTCATTGCCGCATTCTTCAGCAATGGCGAGTCGAACGCGTTGTTTTGCAAAATGCGTATGCAAAACCAAGCGTGCTCCAAACTGTTTAATGGCGGTGTCATAAACATTGGAAGCGGTTTAACACTTTAAAGACACTTCTTGAGTATTTAACGCCCTTAACGCGGTGAACTTGCAACCATTTCTCTCCGTTAAATGTCTTTAGTTTACAGCTTCACAGAGAAAAACCGCGTTGCCTAATATTTCCATACATTCTCATAGGTTAAACCGCTGTTAGCCCAAGCCGCACAGTTTTGGTTTTGAATAGTATACCTGGGATGTCACGAACGATCTTAGAAATTTTGTAGAATTAGTACGTGAACGGCAGAGCAGGAGTTTTTTGTTTGTTTGTTTGATTTTCTGTGTATTTTTGGTTTGGAAAATGTGCGCTTATAAAGTCGTTTTGCATGCATGCTGTTTTAGGAGCATGGCAATCATCCTACAAAAATCAATAAGAGACTAGACAACCTTTATGTCATCTATAAAGAACGAGAGAGCAGTGGCGGATCCAGGATTTTTCCAAGGGGGGTTCCGTTTCTTAAATCCAGCTGTGTATAATACTCTATTGTTTGGTCGATGTTTGAGAAAAAAGTGGCTTAAAACCTTCAAGGGGTTTCCGTGGATCCCTTCGACCCCCCTGGATCCGCCACTGGAGAGTGTGTTATATATCGGTGGATAAAGATTCGAGCCGAAGGCGAGTGTGTTTCATTTGGGTAGCAAAAACATTCACCACGCTTTGTATTTTAGCTATGAAAATGTTTTGCAAATGCGGAAAAATAGTATAAAATTCATCTCTAGTGTTTTTGTATATTTAAGTCCTTTTTCTATACGTCATCTCATTTGCATTTTCAGATTTCAAATACTTAATCCTCAGAAAGGAGATGATTTTATCCAGAAATATTCAACCATAAGATTTTTCCATTCATGAACAAACGATTATAAAAATTTCAATTTACGGGTTAGGGGCACTTTAATATCTAATAATTTATAATTGCTTAATTACAGTTAATTAGTATTATAGGTTTATTGAAATCACTCTATGGTAATATGGTTTATCTCTATTAAATATGTAACAGATTTAAGAAAATGGCCGAGAGAGTACAAGATCACGACTTTGACAAAGAGCGCCCAAAACGGTCTTATATAGATGACCCAAACATCAAGTGGAGAGAAGGAAAACCTGACTACACCAAGATCGACAAGTTGTACTTAAACGAGAGATCGAAGCAACACGAGTGCGATTCGCTGGAAAAAGTAGTAGAAAATTTAGTCAAGACCTGGGAAATGGAGGCAACACATAAACCAAACTACAAGGCATGCATCTTTATTGTTATAGGTTTTAAACATGAATTGTTATCAATTAAGAGGAGGAGCCCAGAAAGTAGGAGCCTCAATGTGAGACGATCTGTTCCCAGATCGGTTTCCCCAGATCAGGCTATTTTCAGAACACTTTTACTTGGAAAAAAATGGTGACTAAGGGCCCGTTCACATGAGAGAGGGTGCCCCTATCTTTTTTCTTCTTTTCCCTGGGGGACACAAAACAATAGATTTATCCCTACTACATAGGGGCACCCTCTCTCATGCGAACGGGCCCTAAATCCCTTCGATGTTATACACCAAATTGAAATATGGCAACCAATTTGAATAACTATTGTTCTGGACTGACTAGCCTCTCATTCAAGTGAAAATACTTTTATGTTTCATATGGTCTTGTGAGCATGAGTAAAATGACAAACATAAGATATACGATTATCTTTTTTCAATTCGGTGTATATTGTATGGTTTTATGAAAATTTGTTAATTTGTCCTGTTTCCTCTGAATTCATTCCGAATGTTCGTTTTGAGTATTTTACAAATATTGACAAAAAGGGCATTTTATATCTAGTTAACGTTTATACTCAGAGACTGCGTAACTTACATTTTAGGGCCCGTTCACACGAGAGAGGGTACTCCTATGTAAGACTTATGTAGTAGGGATAACTCTTTTGTTTGTTGTTTAATCTTTTGACTCACACAGGGAGCTAGAATATGATTTACAATTGTGTTTTATTTAAAAATAGGCTGTTCAGTCGGGAGCAGTTTACCACAAAATATGATAGGAGGCTTCCACTTTCGGGCTCTTGTGTTAATTCATTAGTTATTTTATTATTTTCTACCTAGCTAGCTACGTCCTGACATGTTTCCGTTTTGTTCACCAGACCTGGGGAAGTATTGATCCAGACCTGTTTAAACTCGTCATCAACAACAACGAAGAGTTCGATGGAGAAACCATGAATAGGAATGGTTCGTACAACTTATTGATTCAAAACAACCCGCTGTACGATTCTAAAAGTGAGACGTTTGAATCGTCACATAAACTCTTCAGAACAGCCTTCAAGGACGGGTTTGCTTGGGAGGTACTAGAAGTCTTTACAGGTACGACTACGTTTTCGGCTTCTCCTCTCCTACTTTCGGCTCTCTTCTCTTCTTTCTTCTCATTTCATCTCATCTCATCTCATCTCATCTCATCTCATCTCATCTCATCTCATCTCATCTCATCTCATCTCTTCCATTTCTTCTTCTCTTCTCTTCTCTTCTGTCATCTCATCTCATATCTTCTCTCCTCTTCACTTCTTTTGTCATCTCATCTCATCTCTTTCTTCTCTTCTCTTCTCATTTCTTTTTTATCTCCTCTTCGTTTTCCTGGCTCCTTTTCTCAACCTCTCCCAGGTTGAATGAGAAGAGTTGAGAGGAACATAATAAACAACAGGAAATAAGGGAGAATCATTGAAAAGCCTTCAAAATGAATGAAAGCAAATGAGAAAGGTGAAAGGAGAAGAAATGAAAAGAGAGTGGGAAAAAAAGAGAAGAGCAAAAAAAAGAAGATGAGACAGATAAATGGAGAAGAGAAACCAGGAAAAAGAGGCTCCTGGGGTTGCTAACCCGCCATCTACATTTTCTCTCCCTAGGACCACCCCGTGTGGTGTTTTCATGGCGTCATTGGGGACACTTTACTGGGCCATTCCGAGAGAGCCCTCCTACAGGAGAAGAAATTACAATGTACGGAATGGGTGTGGCTGTGGTGGATGACAAGTTGAAGTTTACATCAATTAATGTGTATTATGATTCCAACCAACTACTGGCAAAGCTGATGGATAAAGCTGCTAAAACAGAAAAACAACTAAAGACCTGCCCTTTTTCAAACTAGATTGCGTCATTTTATTTCTAGTACCCAGGTCTCCCCCTCTTTATGCAGAGAGACCCTGGGTTCAAGCAAGAGACCATAATACTAAGAGAGCGAAACTCAGTATTGATGTCTGCGCGATGTTATTCGTGGCGACTAAGGCTATTTTAGTAACAACGCCATCGCGCGCGGCAACCCTCTCCACCAACAAAATATGATTGCCAAAAGCAAACGGTCCCGTCCGCGCGCGCGTCAAAGATCGAATTCTATTGTTCGAGAGCCTTGCGCGCGCGATGGCGAAATTACTAAAAGTAGCCTTAGTTGCCACGAGCATCGCACAGACATCAATACTGAGTTTCGCTTTCTTAGTATTATGGTATCTTGGTTCAAGCAAATACCAAGCCATTACCTTCAGTAATATACCGCTCATAATAAACAGCGCTTTTTTATGATTTCATGTTCACACTGGTATCATGCTTCCTAATATCTCATTATGTTAATATCGCCACACTGGCTCTTGGTATTCATCACGTGATAAACAATTATTGTTGTTTTCCGGTCACATGATTTATGGTGATTTCCCACAAAATTCTTTATCAACCAGAGAGAGAGACAGCCTCCATACACATAGTCAACTTATCTTCTGTCGTGGTTATTTGAACTAAAGTAAAAGTCAATCCCTCGTTTTGGAGACTTTCTTGTTTGGTAGACGTGAACTGGCCTTGAGCTCCATTTTTCTGAGAATGAAAGTGAAATCGTTATGGAAAACAGTTTGAGTGAATGTTTGTATCAATTCGTTGCAACTTCTATTAGGAAAATAATTGTTAGAAAATGATGATGATGCGTTATGATGACGAAGATGACAACGATGATGAATGCTTAGTCTCCTCCTCAGGTTGGTTATCCTGTGGTGATAGAGGAGGAAAAATTGGAAAAGTAAGAGAGGACGACTGGGGACGGGTGTAGGTGGATGAGGGTGTGCGTGTGGGGAGGAAACAGTCGAGTTTTTTTCTCTCGCATTCTTCCAACCTCCTTGGCTTTTTTGCCTCCTTACCGCTACAGAACACCCAAATGTCGAAACTGAAGGGTTGACTGCGGAAGAGCGAACCTGAGACTCTTTTTTTGTGTGAAATCTCCACTTGCGTTTACCTCCCGTAAACAGCCCTCGTCACTAGAAGTTGCTTGCTTGCTTGCTTGTTTGTTTGTTTGCTTGCTTGCTTGCTTGCTTGCTTGCTTGCTTGCTTGCGATTGTTTGCTTGCTTGCTTATTTGTTTGCTTGTTTGCTTGTTTGTTTTTTGTTTGTTTGTTTGTTTGTTTTAATTTCCTGTAAGCGACTATTTGACTAAAAAATAGTAACCTTTCATTGTGACTTACTGTTTTACTGGCGTTGTGTCGATCCCATTCTGGGGCAGTAAAGATCGGCATGGGGTACATTTCTCCTAGCGATACAGACGCGTGTGACAAAGACGCTGAACTCAGCCTCCATGGTGTGTGGATGTCGCCGCCACGAACACCTGACAGTTCCGGTATCCACTGTCGCACGTAGTCACCCTGAAATTATAAATCATATATAGAAATAAACACAAAAACGCAGTGGAAAGGTGAATTCTTTGTGGGGAGTGAGTTGCAGCCGTTTATCAAGACATTTAACAAAGGCAAGGCGCGAACGGGAGATACGACTATGACATGTAGAATGAAAACCTTACTTGGGATAAAGGCTGCATGTGTAAAAATACATATCAATTTCGTTTATTGCGTGACTACCGTGACAGCGTCGTGACGCCACGTTTAGGACGTCATTTTACCTGCTTTTTTTCATCCCTTTCAGAATGTCGGCGACGTAAACGGTCATTTTGAACATTATTCGTCAGCGCAGTGTCCTCTTGCGTTTGCTAAATCTGAGTATTATAACTAGTTTAACCCAGACTTAGGGAGATATATACTATACGAGAGCAAATCCGCTTATTATATCCTGCGGGTGTGGACTTGGCAAGTTGTCGCCGGGGGCGTGGGGGGGAGGGGGGGAGGTACCTGTGGATCGTAATCAAGTCCTTGTTTAATCATATTAAATTTGCGGTCTTGTCTTGGATCATTCCCAACTCCAGCTGCGTATGACCAGTTGCCATAGTTACTGCATACGTCATGATCAACCTTAAAACATAGAATTCGTTAAACAAATTTTGATGATGATGATAGTGGCGGTGGTGACACTAGTGAAAAACATCTGCGCATGCTCGTAATCGCGTCTTCGTGCTTTTGTAAACTTATGCAAATTTTGCTTTTACGCTTGGCTTCAACAATGGTTTTCAAAAAATGTCAAAACTGAGGTGAATTCTCGAAACTTAAGGCTAGTATTCACATAAGGTCTTCATTAATGCAATATCTGTCTCACAAAAGTATCACAAAAGAAAGTTTATGTATACACCGAGAGCACGAGCATTTCATTTCAAGCTAAAACTCACTTTAAGAAAACATCGTTATATGCACGCATGCGCAGACGTTTTTCACTAGTGTTTGTGGTGGTGATGATGATGACGATGCACGGCGCACTTTGAAACAACGAGTACTTGTGAGGGAAGGGTGACTACCATTTATTCGAAACTCCTGCCATAATCGTAGCGTGTCGTGACCGTGCCGTTTCCACAATCAAACGGAATCTGCTCTATACTTACCAGCAAATACTCAAACCACTCGGCTCCCAGTCTCCAATCTAGACCCAAGTCCTTGGTTAGAAAACTTGCCACGTTTTGTCTTCCTCTGTTTGACATGAAACCTGTGGCAGCCAACTCTCTCATATTTGCATCCACAAATGGTACTCCTGTTTGGCCTTCTTTCCAGGCTCGAAACAACCTGTCGTCTTTACGCCACTCTACTTTCTTATTCTTCAGACCTAGTGAGGACAATGAGATTCTTGAACGATTTCCAGTGCATAGGGTGTAATGAAATATACTCGAAAGAAAAAAAAAAGAGAATGATGATGATGATGATGATGATGACGACAACGATCATGATCTTCTTAAGGTGGCACCGGCAATTTTTTCAGAGCGCAACTATAGCAAATTTCAAACAGCTGTAACTCCTATTTAAAGCCTTTAATAGATTAGCCATTTCTACCACAAGCAAAGAAAGGATTAAGTTTTCCAAAAGTGTCAGGTCGATTGAAATCCACTCTATTGTGGTGACGTCAAACAGACGTCATAGAAATCATTTACTACTAATTATCTTAGAAAATGACAAAAAAAAACTTTAAAAACGATAAAATTTTACAATTTTCCACTCAAGCGGGTCTACAACAACGAAGCATGAAAAAATCTACGAGTGTTTTTGAAAATATAAATCGAGGAATATCTTCCGTCAGAAAAATTAAGGTTGATATGAAAGTTAATATTGCCATTTTCAATGTTATAAATTATTATAATCTTGCATTTTACTTCGTATACTCACCACTAAGGTAGAATAGCTTGTCACCAAATTTACAAGCCACAAATTTGAAATAGTCCCTCCAAAGAAGCTCAAAAATCACCCTAAAAACAAATATAAGACAAAATAATAGAGGAGAAGAAAAATTATGGACTTTCACAATCATTGCGTGCAACATAATTTTTCTTGAATACAGTCTTGAATACCGCTTGTAAATTATGATCTTCAAAGGTAAAAAAAAGGTAAAGGCCTTTGTTTAACGTCGGTAGTTCCTTTAGTCAGGGGCTAGTCTTAAGGAGGTCGACGGTGCGCTCATTTTACCCCCCTCTTTCCATCAGTGCTCCGTTTTAAGGGTATTTAAAGCTATTTAAAGCTACACGGAAAGGAAAGAAGTCGAAACAAGGATGTGAAGTCACTGGGGATCGAACTCTGGACCTCTCACACCGAAGGCTGCGCACTAACCAACTGTGCCATCCTTGCTCCTAATAACTGTACCGCTAGTGCTGGGATTAGCTATGCTATATATAAGCACGAAATAAAATTGAAACTTTTCTAATAGTCGTTTGACGCCATGTGCATTGTATTTTAGAAATAGAATGAAAGTTAACAGAATGAGATGGTTATATAACACAGCTACATCTATTGCTCTATCTTTTTGTTCACTTTTTCCAGTCGTCACCGTGCAAAATATGAAAACAAATTAAAGCATTCCTATATACACCAGCCAAACAGCCAATGAGAACGTTTGTTTAAGGTCATGCAGACAAGCAAAGCAAAGTAAATGAACTCACGGTAAAACAAAAGAGTGTACACGGTAAAAGCCCTACTCAACATCCCATGTTTTGTACAAATAGTTCAATTATCAACCCTTCCATCTTATAAAAGTATTTTTTCCCTACCTGTTTCTTAGGTTGCAAGATCTAGTTTAACCCCTAGGGTTGTTCTCTTGCAACCTCCACAAATTTTTTGTAAAATATTATATTATTGTATATAAGTAAATGTAGAGTGGAAATAAAGAACCTTTGAACCTGTTTGTCCCTTTGAAATTTTGCCGAGTTTTATTACCACCGCCCTTTTTTAACTTGTTTAATAGAATGGAGTTCTACTTTTGAGCTGCTGATGCCCAAAACAAATTTCAGCAAGTTCGCATTCTAGTACTTAGTTAATTACGCATATTTACTGAACTTACCAGTACGTCGACTGATTAGCAGTTCTTTCTTTTTCATATTTCTTAATTTCTTCGTGTATCTTTCTTGGTGATAAACAGCCCAGTGCAAGCCTGGCATTAAATTATATAAGATAATTGAAAACAGACGACTAAGTTTGACGCGTTGTCCCGTATTCGGGCTATTTTTAGAACTCGAATTCAGCGAGCGCCAGTAGCGAATATATGTAATATATTTTAATTTTTTAGTATGTACAAGTGGGTGGGGCAACACGTGGGGCAAGTTGGTTGGGCGACACGTCACGTGACGCCCGTCTCTCAGTATTTTTGCTCTCCTTTTGAAAAATAACGTCATCGCGTGCTGATTCCTTGTAGGGTACCTTGTTTATATCAAAACACAGAGACGCACACATCTTTTTAAGAAAAAATATTTACTATCGTAAACGTGAGTTTTTGTCCTGAAGAAAAAGGCCGCTACAGCTGGCGTAGCGTTGTTATGGCAACCTCACAGATAATCAGCTTTCTAAACAGTGATTCCCTAACTCATGTTCTTAATTTGAAATGGCTGGCTAAATGGGTATCAAAATTTAAATCATATCTATCATTGCCCTATAGACTTAAAAGATTTCTATAAGGATTTCAAAAGACTCTTTTGACAGGATGTACCGACTAGCAGAATTTGCGTGCCTAAATACCCTCTTCTTCTAGTTGGTACCTACCATGTCGAAAACTTTGTAGAATAGTCGTGACCAATCAAACCATTTCTTGTTTCTTTGTATTTTGCAACATTATCCTAAAGTTTGGAAAAAGTGAGTTTAGTACAATTTTGAACAATTTCCGGACCCCTAGCACAAAGCCATAAGGCATGTGAGCAGGGCAGTATGGGTCATATATGATAACTTACAGTATCCCACAGATAATATTGCAACCTCTGTAGACCAGATGATTCTCCTCCTTTGAATGAAAAAGCCGACCTTGGGTCTGAAGATGGCTCTATCAGAAATAGTACATATCAAGAATAATACGAGAAAGCACAAAAGCATATAGCAATTACTCTGAAAAACTTGTGGCTGAGGGGAAAAAGCTACCTCGTTTAGGGATATCTGTGCTAGGAACATTGTAGGAAGTTACCAAGCTTACTAGTAGATCTAGCAACACAGGAGTCCCAAAAATGAGACAGCTTCTTCCCCCCTCCCCCTCAGATACAAGTGTTGGACAACTCTCTCTCATGGAAAAATAAAAGTGGTTAATTTATTGACCATATTGAAGAACACAGAGAAGTTTGTTTGATGTGTTGTTCTCTCCCTTGCCACGAGGGTTTTTTCTCCGGGTTCTCCAGTTTTTCCTCCCTCAGCAAAAATCAACATGTGAGTTGAGCATAATGAAAAATATTCAAGTGTAGAGGTAGTGAGTGTGAGATGAAAGACGGCCCAATGGAAGATTAGCGAAAGCTAAATTGGCTTCTGCCTATAAATAAAGACTGTTTTTTTCCTTATATATACACAAAAGGATATGCTTGTGACATATTATAGAAACATGACTCACTCACACTTACACCAATCCCAATCACCACACCTCAGCTAGGATGCCTTCCATCATGACACTTTGCCATGAAGTGAAGTATTGATAGGGGATTTGATATTAGGTAAAAATTTATGTACCTTGAACTCCAAGCTCTTCAAGGGTAGGAACAGCACCTTCATTAACATGTGGAGGTAGTGGTTGCAATATATCAGGCATTCTGATGGTGCTTCTCACTCCACATTGGTTTTCAACTTTTTTTCTAAATTCTGTATATACATCAGGCACCCTAGTAAAACCAGGTATATTTGATAATTTTGAATTTCATGACTAATAATGCCTCCAAATTTATATCCCTCACATGTAGTTGTGGTTCAATTTTATCCTTGGTTTAATCTTCATTTTCCTTTGTTATATACTCATTGGCATACATTAGCATACACAAAACAAAGGAAAATAAAAATTGATAAGCCAAGGATAAAATTGAGCCACAATGTGGATGTACCTTCCAAAAATAAACAGTTATTCATCATTCATGAGTTATTCATTTGCTCATTCCATAGTTCATTCCATTGTTCATTCATTTGCTTGCGCATATACTTTGTCACATTATGCCTGGCCTTCTACAACTCTACCTGCGGTCTCCTACATTCTTACCTTTTTACTTGAAATGGTAAATCATCAATGTGGTACAAGGTGGATCCCCATATTTTGTGGATGTGAACACCACTTGCAGACTGTACTGCATTTTCCACATCTATTTCTTCTTTGGTAGGCTCAGATTGAAAGGTGATTGCCTCTACTTTGATTGTATCATTATTCACTGAAGAGATTAGAGTTGGGATAACATCCTCTGGTTTACCACTCCTCACAACCAAATTACTGTTAAAGGAAATATTGATGAACAATAATTATCATCATCATCATTATCATAAGTTGGTGAGTAAATCATCTACATTGCAGCCTAGAGGCTGAATTAGTATGATGCAACTCAACATGGTCAGTTTGAAGGTCTGTAAATAGCACAATATATTGCCAACCCCTGTTAATCTGACCATGGAATCAAACAAGGCTATTAGAACAGTGTTGGTTGTAATGAAGGACAAAAAACTGGAGAAAACCAATCAACTTAACTTACATGTCACACTACAGCAAAATGACCATACATGCATGGGTAAGATTTTGCAAGCTTAGGTACCTCTGTCTTGACCACAGGAATCCCAAGCAATGTCGAGTGACAGAAGTCACTCAACAAGTGTCATTGTTATTGTTGCCGGTCTTCCTGTGGTAAGCTAAGACCCAAAACACTGGCTTTGACATTCCCGAAAAACATCCCCTTGTATTGCCCATAAGATATAAAACAAGTGAAAAGGTACCTTTTAACAGACTGTAGCTTTAGTCGTAAGTCCTGGACACTCTCAACGAGAAATTTGGCGCGAAAAGGTCCAGTCTTCGGAAAGCTGAAATGCCACGTGCATTGGAAATGTCTGGGGTCAAAACAGTACAGAGGGATGACAAAATCAGCATTCCTGTGAGCCCAACTTAGAACCTAAAAGTCCAACAAAATATAATAAAATACTATAAGAATATATTTTGAGTAAATGACTCGAATATCGAAGCGAAACACGTCAAAATTTGAACGATCTTTCATTACTGTCCCGCGCCATGGCAAATTCAATGAAGAATTTTAAAATAAAATGTATTTGGGAGTATTAGTACCTCGTTGTCATGGTAGCGTAGATCGTTGCGGAGAAGACAGATAACTGCCCGAGATTTTGAAGCCATTTTGTGCCGAGATTTCAATAGACTTCGCTGTTCAACAGAGAGCGCGTTACGTAATGATTTGTTTTGACACAGGAAGCCCGGTAATCTTATCCTTCCATCAATTTTTTTTCGAATAAAATTAGGACTCCGTTTTATAATAAATGTTTTACTTCGATTCGCTTTTTAAATAAAGTTAATAAAGATCCATTAAAAAGTAAAAATACAAAACAAAATAAGAATAATCTGAATAATTTTAGCTGATTTAACTTCTTGTGCATCGAAAACGAAGTTGATTGCATGAAAAAATGTAGAACTTGTTTTCACCGTTTTTTTCTTTTATTCATGTGTGTCTTTCTTTCCTTTTCATTTCCTTTATTTCTATCTTATTTATTCCTAGCAAACAGCGATCCATCTACTTGTATATGGGCATCCTGTGTTATCCGATTTCCGACTGTTGCACGATTGTTTCTTCGATTGTTCACGATTGGAAAGTTAATGTAAACACGAGCGATTTGCGACGCTTCAAATCACGCCTGAAGACAAAACTGCTAATTGAAAAAGAATGCATTGGATTCGCTGAAATCAGACCCAATAAGCGAGAATTACAAAGCCCAGAGTACCATTAGCTCTCCATTAATGACGGAACTAAAATGTAACCAACAACTTTAAGAGAAATAGCATCTAAATTGATGTTTATTTTGCTTTCTAAGAACCTGTGTCAAGTGCTTTAGTTGCTACAAATCGATTTCAAGAGATCTTCTTCAAAACAATTGCCTTGATCGTTTAGATGAAGAGCAAAACGCTGTGTTGGATAATGTTCAACGAGACAAGACAGTTATGATATTAAATTTTGTCACCGTGGTTTTCGTGGCGGGATTCGTCGCTGGGTGCTTCAGCTGTGGAGGGATTTTTCGCCAGTCTCACGGGAGCCTTCGTTCTCCATTGACAGGGAACAAAATCGGCGAAGTAACATTGTGCGACTTTGTCCTTTTGGCACCAAATGGTCAACGAGTTAAAGTTGTATTTGTCGATCTTGTTCTCAAAACAACATGTTGTTCTTGTACAAACGATTATATCGAGTTGAGAGACGGTGACAGCGACAACTCTACGCTAATCGGCCGGTATTGTGCTCAAAACATTCCCAAAATAGTCTATTCGACAGAAAACAAATTATGGATTCGCTTTAGAACAGATTACAAGACTTCAAGCGAAAATCGTTTCAAGTTGACATATGATACTCCATGTGGCCATCATTATACTGCATTGCAAGGAGATTTTTCTTCTGTAGGATTTCCAGAGCCATACACACCAAATACCGAATGTTTCTACACTATAGCTGTGCCACGAGGTAGACTCAAAGTTTCTTTTGAGAGCTTTGATGTCGAAGCGAGGAGCGCGAATTGTGAATTCGATTTTCTCGAGGTCAAGGAGATTTTGTACGTGGAATTCAATTCCAAAATTTTAGTCTCGCGAACGAAACGCTACTGCGGAAGCGAGACACCGCCGACAATTTACTCGACAATTGGGAGCTTTTTATGGTTTCGCTTCAAAACAGACTCAAATGGACAGAGATCGGGTTTTAGGGCCAAATACAGAACTATTTCTGTTGGCGAAGGGAGTTGTAATTCTAAAATGACTTCTGAAAAGGGTCTGATCTATTCAAAAAACTATCCCTTTCCTTTTCCTCAAAATACACAGTGTTATTGGAAAATTGAAGTTCAAGCTGAAAAATTTATCCATTTAACATTTGATACCTTCAACTTTAGTCGGAGCTCAGATAATTGTAAATATGGCTTTCTTCAAGTCTATGATGGCCTGGAATTTGAATCTCTGATTGGTCGGTATTGTGGGCCACGCCTTCCTCATAGCATCATTTCCAGGAAGAACACTGTGTCGCTTAAGTTGGTGTCAAGTAGTTTGGGACACACTGGCTGGTTCTCTGTACGGTATAGTACATCCAAGGAGGGACCGTGTGGCTCCAAGAAGTTTACTTGTCAAAACCATGAGTGCATACAGAATTCACAACTTTGTGATGGTCTTAAACATTGTAGCGATGGCTCAGATGAGGTGGGGTGCCCTCCTAAAGAAGACACGCCCACATGGTATAATTTTTGGCCTGTAACTGTCGTCATAGTAATGCTATTTATGGGCATATGGCTGTGGAGAACTTGGAAAAAGTTTATGACACCACGGAGTGACATTCAAGTGAGTTACTGTGCTTCTCCCTGCCACCACCATTCAAATGGGGGTGTGTCAGAGGTCATGGAGCCTCCAAGCTATCATGAAGCAATTTCCCAACCAACGCATGATGCTCCTCCACCTTCCTATGAAGAAGCCATAAACTCACAGCCAACACCTTATGTCGAAACTGTAACGAATGAAGAAAGACCTCAAGAAGAAGTGTCTATTCATAATAATGTACTTGCAGAACACAATACAGCTACCAGGAATACAACTGTATCAGATAGCCCTCCTAGAAGTCCACCATCAACAAGGAATTCCCAGTCAGTTGATGAGTTAGGACAACCTTACACCAGTCATAGACCATCAGACAGAACCAGTGAAGTATAGACCCTTTGTGGTAATTCTCAAGGAAGTGGACATGGTCTAAGTCAGAAGCTTCAGTTGAATTCCTGTCATCATATAATTCTCACTCCTTTTTTCATCTGTACCATCTGTGTAGTTCATTGCAGCTCTAAATACACATAAAATGCATCACTGCAGTAGCGGATCTGGGATTTTTCCAAGGGGAGTTCCGTTTCTTAAAGTCAGCTGTGTATAACACTCTATTCTTTGGTCGATGTTTGACAAATAATGGCTTAAAACCTTCAAGGGGGGGTTCTGTGGAACCCATGGAACCCCCTGGATCCGCCACTGCACTGATTACAGCGCAAAGCTCAAAACTGTGACCAGTATTAATATATTTGCATATTTTTGTCTCACCCTCCTCCAATTAGCACTTAGATAAGAGATAAGATAAGAGAGTCCTCGGATGCTGATTGGATGATTGGTCTTTCAAAAGAATGCAAATATATTATAGCTGGCCATACTTTTGGGCTTTACGCTGTAAGGGAGGGGTAAGGTACAGGGGTATGTGAAGGCATTCCAGTAACTGGCTTGGATGTGAAACTTCTCTTAAATTTAATTAATGATAAAACTGTCATTTCTCCCTGCAGAATGCGAATACACCTTTCCTCAATTGCATGCTTTAGATAGAGTCTGAAGTTATAACTATACACTCATTGTATTTATCAAGTTTGACTCAGACTTTAAACCTTTATATACTATATCCATTGAAGCAGTGAATTCTGAAAATGTCTATTATTTCCACCAGATAAATATCCCATTGCCCATAGCAAATGCAACAGGGCCTGGGGCACTTGTGATGTGAGGATTTATCAATTACATTGAGGGTGTTTTCCATTTAGTGGAATCAACCGACCAGAAGAGCCAGTTCTTAAATGGTACATGTCAATTCCTAGCTCTGGCTAGAATCAGTCCTAAGAAACCAGGCTGTTTTGGCTGGTTGGTTCCACTAAATGGAAAGCACTCTGAGAATTCCAATGTAAAGAGATCTTAGAGTTTATTTTATCTATACTTGCAGTCTACTAGTGCACATGTGTATACAATTCTGAGAAATAGAACACAAAACAAGAACCAGCACACTTAGTCTTGTACATCCATTTTTTTCAGACAAATTTTATTATTTTATTTTATTACAAGATTTATTATTTGTTTATGAAGGCCAAAATAGTGCAAGGAATTATAAATTAACTGCCTGTTTTTCTTCACAATTATCTTATGGTAGTTACCATATCTATAGGGTGTGTTATTGTGTGATGTACTAGCTGGAAGATGGATCTTGACAACTCAAACTGTCCACAACTGAAAATGTTTGAGTTATCAAAATTTCTTTATATTATATAATTTTAAATGAGTAAATCTATTTTAGTTTTTATGAGACAGAAAGATATCTTGCATTTAAGATTTTCTCAAGATTACCCTTATACCATTATTATTCCAACAAAGTTATATGTACATATAAACAGTGACATCTATTAATTTTGATGTGTAGTTTATACAAGAGAGTAAATTACAGTAAGTTGTAATGATAAGTTCAGACTAACCAGGAAATGGGAAAATATCTACTCTCTATTTTTACTACAAATATATCTTAATAATCATAATCTAATGTTAGATGCTAGAGACCTTATTGCCAACATTGTTCATGTCACGTACAATCTTTATATGCTCCCTTTGAAATATACAACTTCTTGTGAAGAACTGTGCATGGCTGTAATTTTTTCATAACTTTCAATAGACAACATCCAAGATCTTAAATATTCTGCTTTAATTATACTAAAAAATTACTATGTAATTCCCACTTGTTGAAAAATCAGGCTATTTCTTTTGTTTAATTTGCTCATGGAAACCTTAGTATATTAAGACAGTAGAATATTCAAAATCCCAAACATGGTATATTGCTTTGCTCACAATTGAAAGAAGTCCTTTGTCTGTACAATGTGTGATCAAAATCTGAGTTCTCCATTGGGTTCTTTAAGTTTCAAAAGAGAAATTGAATTTTGATCAGAGACAGTTTGTTGCTTTTGAGCTTGCACAGACCTCATCAGTTTTGAGTATTTAGAAAAACAAGCATCATACACATCAGTATTTAGCTTCAGAAAAGAGATTCTTTTTTAGAAATTTTTATTATGAATAATTTAAGTATTTTTTGTTTTTTTTCTCGTATTTAACTGTTCTTAATTATTAATTCAAATCACAGTTGCAATATTAGTATTGTCTATTGTAACAAACACAAGACTAAAGAGAATCTAGACATATATTCACCAGGTAAAATAATTTTGGTTTTTCGTAATAAATCTTTAAACTCTCCCAGCACTGAGTACCCCACTTCTAGATCACACATGTCCTCGAAAGAGAGATTTCATATTTGTTTTCTAATAATTACTGTTAACTTTTGCTTAAATGGTTTTCTATGGTAGCAATCCTACATTTTCTATACAGAGACTATCCAGATGCATAAAAACCCACTTTATGTATGGTGATCGATAATATTATTCCTATCTTTTAAGGGTAAATAAAAAATGAATAGTTTGGATGTTTCTTAAAGATATTTTGCTTATTTGAATAATTTATTTTTACTAGCAAAGTCTGGCATCATACAAATAAACCAGATGCCTTTATTATCAGTCAAGTTTATATTTTCAACTATGTACATATATAATAATAATGATGATGATTAAAACATTATTATTAGCTTTTTCTTAAATTTACAATTATATAATTATTATAAACCTGATAAACCACAGGTAGCCCAATCTTTGATCGATATATTCAAATATAGAAATTTATCGAAAATAAATATAAAATCACATCCTTTATATGTCTAGGTGGGGAAGTCAAAAATTCCTAAAATCGCCTTAAATGCAACCAAATCATCAAAAAACCACAAAGAATGCAATAGAACACTAAAATACAGGTAAAGGATGTTATTTATTTTATTTTCGATAAATTTCTATATTTGAATATAATCGATCAAAGATTGGGCTACCTGTGGATAAACCTCTCAGGTAGTTAACAATCGTCTACTTGAATTATGTAACTTTAACAACAGACAGATATGTATATATATTTTTGTATATATGCTTTGATTATGGATACAGCTACAAAGAGATGATGACAAGAAAGAGTAAATAATGTTAATATTTCATCAAGCCTGGGTTATACAATTTCCATTCTTTGTTGTTCTAACAGCAATGTTCATGATGTCCCTGATAACATACTTTTGGTGCTTATCATCAAAACCTAAGTCAGTCAACATATAGGAATTAATTTGTAACAATTATTGTTGTCATTTATTGTTTTTTTTTTCCCTGGAGAATGGATATATCAATCCAAAAGCTAATGTAGACAAAACAACACTATAAAGAATATTACACTACATCCAAAACAGTTTTAAAAGCAAAACTTTATTTCCTATAAATATATGAAAATGATTTTGCTGTTGTGATGATGATGAGTAATGATGATGATGAGTAATGATGATGATGAGACTCAAGTTTATCTTTATTTTCCATGGTAGCACCCCCTTGTAGAAGTTATTACCTGATAGCTGTTATATTCTTTGTGTGCTTGTAGAGCCTTCTACTTTCCAGTATAGTAAATCACAGGGATTATCCAACCCGTCCCCCGCTCTCCCATGGGTTTTATTACATTTATTATGCAAAATAATATTATTGGCTGAGTTTGATATGAAACAAGCCAAAATAACTGTCTGTTTGAAGACAAAATTTTCATATGATGGCTACCGATCGCAGAAGAATGCGACCTTGTGGAAAAAGTTTTCCGTGATGGTGCGATCGTCTACAATGTTCCCCGCCTAGTTATGACAGGTGATCGGTCGTTATTTTTACATGTACCGTCCCGGTTATTGTGACAGTGAAGCCTGAACCCTTTGCACTATCGACCGTAGCTAGTTGGAAATCAAGTAACAGGGAAAAAACTGTTATTTTACAGCGAATAATAATCTAGATCACAGAAAAATATTTTTGTTTTGATTTGGTGATTATGAGGACTTTTGACGGAAGTGACGCACGAGTTTTGTTGCTAGGCGCACGCATGACGTAATGTAGGGGGGGAGTCCCCCATTCCAAATTCCCCAGAACGGCCCAGAACCATGGCAAAATGGAGCCAGAGATCTACAAATTTCGTCTTCAAAAGAACTATATAACCATCCTTAGGGATCTAGAACCCAAAAAAGTTCTGGGATATCTTTACCAAGACGGTGTTTTCGACGAAGATGACATGGACGAAGTTCGACAAGAGAGGACAAGGAAGAAGCAAGCAGTGTCATTGCTGGGAATGTTGAATCAACAAGAAGGGGCATATCAGTCGTTTGTTAACGCACTTGAAGAAACTCAGCCTCATTTGGCGAGGATACTTAAAACTCCTCTTCCTGCTGAAAGAATAAAAGAAGCAACCAAAGGTATTTGCCCTGAATTGCGTGAAAGTTTACCTATTATTGAACAGCAGATCAGAAATGGGTCGCTATATTAAAAACAGTTTCATTTTCGTAAACATATAGTTTATACAACAACTTTTGTTTTCATTTGAGCAAAAATACACCTTTTGTAAGAGATCATAATTAATTTTCATCCTAACTCTGTCTTTTATTAAGTTTTCGTTAAGTTGTTTACAGTTCAAATTTCAATCACTTACTGGCTGTTAGAGATACATGTATGGGGAGGGGGAGCAAGGTCATTTTTCGCTAGACACAGGGATCCCTATATATATTTTATCCCAGGGATGAGGAGATTGTATACAGTTATTACAAAACGGATTGTTTTACAGTGTGGCCATTCTGTACTTGTACTTTTTAATCTAGAAAATGAATCGAAATAACTGGTTAACCATCTTAGGGCAATGAAATATTGCCCTTTCCTATGTAATGTGTAGTTCCAATATTAATTAACCCAGAAGCAGAAAACTGTGAAAGCTAGTAAATCACCATTATACTTTGAAGAAATGCTCATTGAAAATCTGAAGCAAAAAGAAAGAAAAAGTGCAAAAGAAAACCATACTTATACTTTAAACTGTATTTATATTCCCTAAGCAGCTTTTAATGAGGTAAAAACTTACGTGCGAAAAGACTAAATTAAGTGAGACTTGTGTGAAAAGACTTTAGACTTGTGTGAAAAGACTGGATATCAAGAAAGAACTGTATAATTTATAAAGATATCAGCATAATTAAAATTACCCCTTGTTTTGTCAGGTTCTGTTCAAGCCAGCACCATTACAGCTGATATAGATGAAATAACCAACATGGTGAGAAACATCGGCCGTGGAGCAGAAGAACATGCACACCAGCAGGATGATTATATACCACCAGATAACCCTCCATGTAGCAGTATTGACTGTGGTCCACAATTATCAAGTCCCTTTGTGAAACCAACCGACTTCAAGCTAATTTCTCCAATCTATAGACCACATTTGTTGGACTCAGTGTACAAAATGACCAGCTCTCCAAGAGGACTGGCCGTAGTTATAAATATTAATAAGTTTGAACCAGATCCAGACAAAGTTGACAAATTAAAGGAGAAGCTGGATGAACGAGAAGGCTCTGATATTGATGTAGATGACTTTTGTCGATTGTTTAAAGACTTGGATTTCCAAATTGAAACTCTAATTGATAAACCAGAACAAGAACTTATGGATGAACTTAAAAGTATTGCAAAGAGGAACTTAAGTAGTTTCGACTGCTTTGTCTTATGCATTATGAGTCATGGAAAAGAAGACTTCTTTTACTGCCATGACGGTGGAAAAGTCAAAGTCACCGATGTTCGCAACATGTTCAGTAATGCCCGTTGTCAAACCCTTTGTCAGAAGCCTAAACTCTTTTTTATTCAAGCTTGCCGTGGAGAAAAAAAAGATTTTGGACGAGTAGTTAGTGATGCACCCTCTGAGCATAGTGAAAATGAAAATGCTCAAAGTGAGACTGACAGACCATCCTACAATCTAAAAAGGGATAGAGGTCACAAAGGGCCAACCGTGTCAGATCATGCTGATGTTCTCATGGCATATTCAAGTGTTGAGGGACACACATCTTATCGCAATACTGGAACTGGGAGCCGTTTTATTCGCAGTATCGTTGAGCAGTTTTGTCAGTATGCCTCCATTGAAGATGTGGTGAGTATGCTGACCAGAGTCATAAACCAAGTGAATTCAGAGGGTGACTTTGGCTCTAAACAAGTTCCCCAACCACTGACAACATTGACTAAGAAAGTTTTCTTTTGGCCAGGGATCAAGTTCTATAATTATTGATTAATTGCAACAGTAATGACTATAACAATTAAAGGGTTATTACAGGTGATGTTATTGTTATTTAGCCCTTATGAACTTATCCTTGCTATAACTTCCCTCTAATCTGTGCAACTTGCTATTATGGTTCTATACCCATAGGATGGAACACCATTAGAGGAAGAGGGAAAAGTGAACTGATGGAAAGAAGGGGTAGAGGCAGGCAGGTGCACTGAAGGAGATCAGAGTAGATAGATGGTGCACTAATGGAGAGAGGGGGTAGAAGGTGCACTAATGAAGAGAGGGGTAAGAGGGTGCACTAATGGAGAGAGGGGGTAGAGGGTGCACTGAAGGAGATCAGAGGATGGTGCACTAATGGAGAGAAGGGATAGAAGGTGCACTAATGGAGAGAGGGTTAAGAGGGTGCACTGATGGAGAGAAGGTTAAGAGGGTGCACTGATGTAGAGAGGGGGTAGAGGATGCACTTATGGACAGAGGGTGCACTTATGGACAGAGGGGGATAGAGGGTGCACCAATGGCAAGAGGATTTAGGATGCACTCAAGAACAGAGGGTGGCAGGTGCACTAATGGAGAGAGTGGGGAAGAGGGTGCACTAGTGGAGAGGGGTTAGAGAGTGCACTTACAGAGGGTGACAGAGGTTGTACTGAGAGAGGGGTAGAGGGTGCACTTATGGAAGATGTGGTAAAGGTGCACTGACAGAGGTGGTAAAGGGTGCACTGATAGAGGGAGTAGAGGGTACACTAATAGAGAGAAAGGATAAGCCTGGTTTTCACTGCAATCAGTCAGAATTGGAGTCGGAGTCATATAAGCAGTTAAGACAAGTGAAAATCGCTTTTTATAAGCAGAATTGGTAGCAGAAGCCTCTCATCAAGAGTCGCCATGTTTAACAGCAGAGAGAGCCTGTGATTAGCTGTTCCTGTGATTAGCTGTTCGCTTCTGCTTCCAATTCCGATATTCTGGTTTTCACTTTGTTTTCACTCATCGTAAGGGACGGAGTTGGAGTCAAAGTTGGAAGAAAATGGAAACCTTCCAATTCTTACGATTCCGATTCCGATGCTCTTATGACTCCGATTCCAACTGAAGTGAAAACCAAGCTTTAGAAGGGTGCACTATCACCCCCTGATCAGTTTTATGCACGTATCAATGTAAGACCTGTGAGGAGAGTACTTAGGCAGTGGGTGGGGATTTGAATATTTGGTTGAATTTCTTCAAATGCCTGGAAATGGGGATGCAGTAATCAAATGACACAAAATTACTCCTTGGGATGAAGTTGTCAACTAAACAACTCAAAACTGACCCACTTTTCCTTGTTCTACAAAACACAGGGGCAGATCCAGGATTATCTTCAGGAGGGGTACTATCCTCAGGAGTATATTTTGGAAAAATATTGAGAAAAAAGGACTCAAAATCATCTCAAAAGGGGATGTGCATCCCCTGTACCCTCCCCTAAATCCACCCCTGAAACACATTTTGAAAACTGTCCATTTTTTATGCTGAAAACACCATTTGCTTGGATGAATGGATGATATTATTTGTTTCTACCTTTTTTTAAAAGGTACCTTTTTCAGAATTGTAACAGTTCTCTGGAACTCTCAGATTCCAGTGGCAGATTTTTGTTAAGATTTTATCTATGGTGTAAAACATGAGTGAGGAACATCATTCTGGGGCCTGTTGTACGAAGGGTGAATAGCCCTATCCAGTGGATAATTCCTTACCCATACAAAATCTATACAGTGGATAACTTTATCCAACCTTCATACAACCGGGCCCTGAACTGTGCTTCTATCTTTTTAATTCATGGTGTAGACTGGAAGGTTACTTGTCTTTTCCTCAGGTGGCCCATACTCATTAATGGCTCAGGTGGGCAGAGCTCTGCTATTGCTCAGTGTGATGACATCTACTGCTGTGTTTCTTAATGGTCAGTATCAAGATTCCAGGTGTGGTTAATAATGGACCATTAGGAAACACCAGAATGTCATCACATTGACCAATCATGGGGCAGAACTCCACCCACAAGTCCAAAATAAGTATAAAGACAAGTAACCATAATTGAAGGGTTCCCTGTGAAAATGACCTAAGTGACTTTTTGATGGATGTCCTGAGATTAATTTTCCAGCATAGGAAAGTTAATTATACCATTTTATGCCATTGAAAAAATATCATCAAAAAGCCACTTAGGCTGTTTTCACATTGAACCCTTCATATATCCAGTCTATGCCATCACCTGATGAAGACTTTTAAAAGCAGCAGCAGTCAAAATGTTGTGTTCATTTCCCAAATGACCACAAAAAATTGTGAGACAACTGAATAGGTATCCTTTATTTACAATTAGCTACTAATTTTGACCAATAATATTGTCATCACAGACTCACATCTTATCTTTGTTCTTATAAATGGTCCAATTAAATATCTTTTCAGTGGCTTTAAGTCCAAAATAATTAAAAATATCTTGTGAGTTACAAAAACCTTTGATGCCACTTTTGTAATAATTGGTTTGTAATGTTGCAAATACATGTGTAAACTAGTAGATAAGCATGTTTGCATAAGTGATACACTGATTGCAGTTGTAACAACATATAATAAAAATCATAAATCTTTGTTACTTTGGAAACTTAAAAACGCCATTTGTTTTGTCAAAAATGATCTATATTCTTTCTTCTGTCTTCACAAGACTTCTAACTAATTTCACTGAATAATATACCTTAGGGTAATTTTAATACTCAGTACATTACTATACAGGCCTGCTGGTAAGTAACATTTGTGCAAATACTAACAAGCAATCTTTGTCTCTTTTTGGATATGCTTGATGACAATTCAGAAATTCAGGAGAAAAAATTCTGCAATTTATTTTCGTGAGTAATCACGTTCCATGATGTCAAATTTGTCAACAGACCCTGAGCTAGAAGATTTTGGTGTTTGACATCATCTAAATGGAAACATTTTAAAAATATTAAATTAAGACTTTTCCATGACTTTTCATACTCTTTCCATGACTGTGTTTACAAGCCCTGGGAATGCTTTCCTTTTAAGGGATGCTCACAAATCATATCTTGTTAGGGCTTACATCAATACTAAGGCCTAGTTCAGATGCCACACTAATAGACCCCTTTACCTTCGTATGCAAAATTTCAGACCATGTGACATTCCCTTGAGAATTGCTCTTTTATGATGAACATGTGAAAATATTTACATATGAAAGAATCAACTCCCAAGAGTGACATCACGTGGTCTGAAATGGGACAACAAACAACGAAGGTAAAGAGGTCTATTCCACATGCTGCTCTTTATTCAAATTCTAGTTTAAGCAATATTATTTGGCTGGCTCTGGTAAGCAGAATGTCTAGCTGTTCCAAATCGTTTTTAGATGCCAAGCTTTCCTGTATTTTATTGCAATTTTATTTTATTGGTACAGCATCTGAGCTAGTCTAAGTGATTTGTAGCATCCCCATCTGTTTTTATACATAAGAGTACCCACTTTCAGGACCTCTCGCACTGAAGACCGCACGCTAACGGCAACTGTGCCATCCCTTCTCCTTGAGGTGTAAAACCCTGACTTGTAAAACTTGTGATACACTTGACATGACATGCTGCAATACAGTACAATAATGACATCCAACGACGTCCAATCTGTTACAAATATTTCCAGGAGAAACGTAATGCCATTGAACTTCCCATTAAGTAAAGTTCTAGTGTTTTTTGGAGTGGTAGATAATGTTATTTTTGAGGAAAGAAAAACACTTTTCTTGTCAACATTATCACAGGAGCAGGCATTTGTTTCTTTTTGTCAGAAGACTCAAATTCTAAAGCAACTTTCCTATTGATTCTAATCAGCATACTAGCAAGGTCTTCCTTTGAGGAATATTCTTTTAAGATGTCTACCAATGCTTGCACAAACCAGGACCCTTTGTCAGAATGCCTCCAGGACACAAAACCAGGGACTGTAGAATATGCAAGAAGAATATCGGCTTCAGAAGGCAGTGACTTTTGGGACATAAAGCCACTATCACTTTCCTCAGTAGAATACAGCTCATCTAATACTTTTTCTACTAGTTTCTCTTCAATAGGATTACTTTCAAGGCCATCAACTCTTTCAAAAGTAATCCCACGGTCAAACTCTCCACCTCTGCAGGCTTGTACAAAGAAGAGCTTGGGTTTACCAATTAATGATTTGGCATTGTATCCATTGAACATGGAAACAAGATCAGTAATTGATACTAGCCCACCATCAACACCATAAATCTGACCCTCTAATCCATGACTCAAGAGGCAGACTACAACAGAGTCATAGTTCTTGTGATCTTCTTTAGCAAACTTGAAGACTGTATCTTTCAAATTTCTTGCTCTCACATTCTCCACAAGTTTGACTTTGTAGCGCAAGAAAAGAAACAGGGACTGAAGGTTTTTGGCATCAATATTTGAACCTTTCCTGTTAGCCAGACCACTTTCGGCTTCAAATGTTGCATTGTTAACAATGAGGCATAGACCATGTGGCTGGGTATTCATTGGGTAGGTGTCCCCATCAGGGCTGGAGACCTTCTCCTTTGTTGTATTCATTGGAGGTCTTGGAGTAACATTTAGACTGATATTGAAGCCCTCTGCTTGATTTTCATTTTCTGTTGGTTGAGAGGATGAACTTGATTTGGGTGCAGTGACTGGGCTTTCTGTTGAATCAAAGGGTTTGTCTTTTGTTGATGGGGAGTCACTTCCACCTTGTGGTATTCCTGTTTCTGAGGGTAAAAAAGAAAATCACAGTTACCATATTTACTCCAATAATCAGACTGGTCAAATAATTAGCAAGCTCAAATAATTAAATAAAGAAATAACTGCATCATGGCAAACGACCCCTTATTAAGCCACAAACAAGTGAATCTCATTATCCCTTCCATTTTAGGGCCAGTTCACACACTGCATAAGCATATGCAGACTCAATAGCATACTGCTCATTAGAAGTTTTGTTTTTTCTCACACCTAAGTGATAAATGCGGTACTGAGTCTGCATATGTTGCTTGCGCTTATACTTATGTCGCTAGTGTGAACCGATCCTTAGAGACAACTAGACAATGGATTTGCATGTGATACAAAAAATTTTCAGCAATCATAGATTAATAATTAATAATTAATTATTATAGTACATGATAGAAATGTATACCGGCTGGATACTCTACCACTGAGCTACAAGAAGACTTCATATACGAACGAAACCGGACGTCCTTTGAAAAGTTGAAAAAAAAACCCTGGCACCACGTCATGCTTGGATTATCCTATCGCAAAGTTCCAATGTGATTATCTGAGGCTGAATTCAAATTACATCACCTACATTTGTACATCTCTGCATAAGATTTTCACCTGGATCACTGTAATTTCCAACAAAAGAAAGACAGCAAAAGCTTGCAATGTGAGGTTTTATTGATCACGTGATCACTTTTATGCCAGCCTAGCGCTGGGATCATTGAAGTGTGGCATTGGTTATATATATTTATTGACAGTTCAAAGGATGTCTGGTTTCAATAGTAGTAATATTCTCTTTGTGGGTGGAGCATCTGACTGGGATTTGGAATGTCAGGTTTTAAAATTCCTGTTAGGCAGATTCAGAATTTTTCCTGAGTTTGCCCTCCAAGCTGGTGTCACACACTGGGGGAGTTGGGGTGGGAGAGGCTGAGTTTGTATAATATTGAAAATATAATATTAAATGTTGAGATCTCAGGTTCTTCAAGTTCAGATAAGGAGATCATGCAGGAGGTGGCACATTACATTAAATGAAGTGAAGTAGATCGAGAATTTTGTCAATGTTAGAAGGTCAAGTGTTCTAGTCAGGAAGTCAGGAACGGGATAAACTGTCAAGGATTTTTCAAAATTCTAAGCTGATATCTTATTCAAAGTACGTATGATTATTACCTTCAGTGGAAATGTTACATTTCAATAAGAAAGCTAGATGTCTTTGGCTATCATTAGACAGCAAAGCTCGATAAAATGCATCAAAAGCGTTTGGTCCTCGTCTCGGCACAGTATCCAGGATTTTCTCTGCTTTCTCTTGTCTTGTTGGTAAACTTTTCACAATATCGAGGTCATTTTCATCGAATATTCCATCTTGATAAAGTGAATTTAGCACAGGTCGAGGCTCTAGGTCCTGAACTAATGCCAGCCTGTTCTTACGAAGCAGTATTCTGTGTTCTTTGTTCATTTTTAGGGGAAAAATTTCGGTTGGAGGTGCCGTGCCGTTTCAGGATTATTTTCGCTGACAGAATATTTTTGTTACAGTCAAAAATGCGCATGCGCTACCACAGGAATACCGTAAGGTCAGTTTCCCACTCATACGAAAACCGCTCGGGAAATAGGACAGGAAAAAGGACGAAGAACGAACGGAAGAAAGAAGATCTATCGAAAACAATGGAAGGTCTGGAAGGAAATTAGAGTTAGAGAGGGAAATGATCAAGAAAAACAATCAAAATGGAAAAAGAAGGGATAAAAAGGAAGAACAAATCCAAATTTCTAATTTTCCTGCTCAACATAGATCCTTGATTTGTGAAAAAATCTAATTTATAAGACCAAACCTCAACCCTCCCTCTCGATAAAATTCAAATGGTGGTAAAATAAATTCCCACGTACGCATGTAAAATATAGTCACGAAATATAGTCAAGAAATCCAAATCACTAGATGCACATTAAAACTAAATCAGTTTTGTCGAAAAATGTAGTTTTACTGGATTTTAATAAATTGTGAATGGGTCATTAGCGCAACTTTCTCATCCCGTGCACCAGTGATTCCCAGAGAACGATTTAACATAAATCTACACAACAATGGCTATTGTTCAGACTGGACTACTATAAGTACCAACATTTTGCTGCTACGTCATCCGTAGAACTCAGTGGCGCAACGCGTGGAATTGGCTACAAATGGACTAGGACCCGGCTAATTTCTCCCTCACTGGCTAGGCTTGCCGGGTTAGCGTTGTAACTGAATAACGGGGTTGGGGCCGAAAAATGGTAACGACTCCATGTAAGGACGACTTCTAATGTCCTGAGGTTTATAGGGGTATATCATAGTCAGTCGCGTAGTGTCCTGACAAACTATGCTTAGTAAGAACAACTTTTATTGTCCTGAGCTTACTTAGTAAGGACAACTTCTATTGTCCTGAGCTTTTGTGATGGTGCGCAATACAATACTTGTACCTAAAGTAGATGTAACGATTGTAGTTATATAGCACCTGTTGTAGTAGTAGTAGGAGTAGGTGTAGTGGTTGTAGTTGGTGTAGCACCCGTTATAGGTGTAGTATCTGCAGTACCTGTAGTATCTGTAGTAGCCCTAGTACAGTAGTTCCCATAGTAGGCAGTGTACACGTAGTATTTGTAGTACATGCATGTAGGTGTAGGGGTTATAGTTGGTGTAACACACATGGTACACTGCAAAAACGCGCGAGTAATATAAATTTACTCAAAAACTTGAGTAAATCGCTGCATCTACAGTAACTCACTTATCCGAGTAAATTTACCCAGTTATTTGAGTAACTGAGTACCTTTTACTCAAATAACTGAGTAACTGCGTACCATTTAAATCTAAATCTAAATCTAAATTTATTGATCTGCAAAGTTTGTCACATCACTGCAGATATAAAACAAAAATATAAATAAAATAATATAGAATATTTTGTACATACGAATAAAAATTAAAACATAAAAGAAAATAACGTTAAAATATATAAAATATAAAAAATACTATAAAACTTGTAATAAAATTATATTACTATGATCTTCATGAATGGCCTATGATATTTGAAAGCGTTCTAAATAAGTTAGACTTTTTAATTAAATTTAAAAAGACTTGATTTAAATTTATCTAATGTGGAACTGCCTATGATGTCATTAGGGTAATTCGTTCCATTCCTTAACTGGTCGTGTGTTATAAAACTGTTTTTGTAGGTGTTGCTTTTGCTACTCATATTTATAAACTTTTTAGGATGATATTGTCTAGTTCTTCTTTGTTTAGTTTGGACGTATAAAGATGGCAGTCTCAGTTCTGTGAGGTTGTGATTTTATACATCATGATCAATCTTGCTTGCTTTCTTCTTTGCTGTAATGTAGACCATTTCAATTCATCCAATATTCTTGTCACTGTTCCTGGGGACCTTGCATAACACCCTTTGACGAACCGTGCTGCTCTACATTGTACCCCTTCGATGCTAGTGATATGTTTCTGCAGATGGGGATCCCATATGCAGCTGGCATATTCTAGTTTTGGTCTTACTAGAGCAAAATAGGCTCGCTCTTTCACCTCCACGGGGCATTTACCCAGATTACGTCTAAGGAAACCAAGTGAATAAATAACTGAGTAAATTTACTCGGATAAGTGAGTTACTGTAGATGCCCAGCCGATTTACTCAAGTTGTTGAGTAACTTTCTTCGATCGTGCGTTTTTGCAGTGTAGGTGTTGTAGTACTTGTGTAGTAGGTGTAGTATCCGTAATTAGTGTAGTAGGTGTAGTACCTGTAGTACGTCTATCTATAGTAGCGTCTATAGTAGCACCTGTAGTAGAAGTAGTGCCTATAGTAAGTGTAGTATCTGTAGCACCTGTAGTAGGTGTAGTAGACCTAGTACAGTACTTCTCATAGTAGGCTGTGTAAACGTAGTAGGTGTAGTATTTGTAGTAGGTGTAGTGGTTGTAGTTGGTGTAGCACCACTAGTAGATGTTGTAGTACTTGTAGTAGGTGTAGTTTCTGTAGTTCGTGTAGTACTTGTAGTATCTGTAGTACGTGTAGTACCTGTAGTAGAAGTAGTGCCTGTAGTAAGTGTAGTATCTGTAGCACCTGTTATAGTGTAGTAGGTGTAGTAGACCTAGTACAGTACTTCTCATAGTAGGCTGTGTAAACGTAGTAGGTGTAGTATTTGTATAGTAGGTGTAGTGGTTGTAGTTGGTGTAGCACCACTAGTAGATGTTGTAGTACTTGTAGTAGGTGTAGTTTCTGTAGTTCGTGTAGTACTTGTAGTATCTGTAGTACGTGTAGTACCTGTAGCACCTGTTGTAGGAAGGCTGTGTACACGTAGTAGGTGTAGTATTTGTAGTAGGTGTAGTGGTTGTAGTTGGTGTAGCACACATGGTAAGCGTAGTAGCAGTAGTATCTGTAGTACCTATAGTTAGTGTAGTATAGTACCAGCAGTAAGTGTAGCTGTAGTCAGTGTAGTACATGTGGTACCTGTAGTCAAAGTAGTATCTGTAGTGGGGTGTAGTAGGTGTAGTATATGTAGTATATATATGTAGCACCTGTAGGAGAAGGGGTATCTGTATTGCAGTTCCATTAGTAGGTGTAGCACATGTAGAAATTGTAGTCAGTGTAGTAATTGTAGTCAGTGTAGTATCTGTAGCACCTGTTGTATGATGTAGTATTTATAGTATCTGTAGTGCCTGTAGTAGGTGTTATACCTGTAGTGTAGTTCCAGTAGTAAGTGTAGTACATGTAGTACCTGTAGTCAGTGTAGTATCTGTAGAACCTGTTGTAGGGTGTAGTATCTATAGTATGTGTAGTACCTGTAATAGGTGTTATTACCTGTATTATATAGAACAATTAGTAGGTGTAGTACATGTAGTACCTATATCTGTAGTATGTGGCAACTCTTCTTATCTATGTAAGTTGAATTTTTTTAGAAAGGCTCGATTCATGTAGTTCAACTATAGGAGACGGAGACTCTGCGCGCGCCATTATAAGAACCATAATGTGTGCCCCCGCCACATATGGGCTATTTTTACGTCTCTCCTTCAGTTATTTCGAGAACGAAGACTTTGCTTAATGTATAAAATCATTAACAAGCTTAGCGCTGTTCCTTTTGATCAATATTTATCTTATAATTTCACTAAAACTAGCTAGGCGTAATCATCAAGGATTTGGGACAAACGTATTAGCATCATAATGAAACTTCGCCGAATAGACTACCGTATTTACTCGAATAAGCGCCCCGGCGCTTATTAAATTTTTCACGCCTAAAACGGGGCGCTTATTCGGGGGAGGCGCTTATTCGAGGGAGGCGCTTATTCAGCGGGAGGAAACGCGTACACAACTGTCAAAGTATGCTCAGTCCTCTTAATATCAATAATATCATTGTTATACTACTACAACTGTACTGGTATTAGTATACTATAACGAGGTGCGAGGCGCTTATTCGGGGGAGGCGCTTATTAATTTTTTTTGTCCAAAGGGGGCGCTTATTCGGGGGAGGCGCTTATTCGAGTAAATACGGTACCCCAATTAGACATTATATTCATTAAGTGTCTAGGTAGCGCAGCGGTCTAAGGTGATATCTAAAGGTATGGATTAGGGTCCGGATACCGTCTCCCTCCCTGGCCTTCGGGCTAAGACAACTGTTTTATGTAGCACCGGGATAGCGTGGATGGGGCCGAAATCTTCATCCGTAACGTAAGTCGATTCGATGTCTCAGCTTCCTTGAATGTCGAGGGGAGAATCGTCCCAAAATTTAATTTGTCTTTTTTTTTATTTTTCAGTTAAATAACCATTTCCACTTTGTGTCCGGGGGGTGCATATCTAACAGGTTCGAGTCGTGTTGGGGGCGAATCCTTTTTCCTTTTTCACTCTTTTTCTATAACTTTTTCTTTTTTTTACCTGAATATTCTGACTACTTATTGTCTTGCTACAGATACTGATGTTTTTGCCTTAACTTTTTTAATTATTTTGGATCGTTCATAAATATATTGAGAATGATTAATATTCATAATTATTAATATATGGATATCGTTTAATTTCTCTATATTTCTTAAATGTGCGATCGAATATCATGCGTTTTTTATGCTTTTGCAATTGCCCCGCTAAACAATTGCACAGTAATTAATCAAGACATACTATTTTTTAAAGTTTAAATTCAAGCAAAAGGTATATTTTTGGTTTGTGTATACTGTTTTAACTGTTCATCCAGCTGGGTAGACAGTCACACGAAACTCCTGGCTACTCCCCTGATAATGACCTGGATTCCCCTCACTCTTTTTGGGAACTTTTACGGAAACAGAACTTAGGGTAATGGCAGTACTCGAAATGTAATAATAACTCAAATAAAGGTTTGGTTAGGAGGAGTGAGAATGCGAATGCGCTTGCGCAAAGGCCGGCAGGCAAAGAGAGAGAAAAAGCCTCTATAGGTCGATATATGGATCTGTTTTGTTTAGAATTGCACTTTACTCTTCTTCTTTGGCCATAATCCCTCCGATAGAGTATCGTCTTCCATTTCCATTTCAGTAAAACGCTACATTTCGACAATTTAAAAGGTTAAGATAAAGCACAATATTTAGGGTTGGTAGTTTCTTCGATCAGCTAGTTAAGCTGGTTACGTTTCCCAGGAAGCCGACGGTGCGCTCTTTACCCCTCTCTCCATCAGTGCTCAGTTTTAAGGGTATTTGAAACTACTTAAAGCTACACGGAATAGAAAGAAGTCGGAAACAAGTGTGAGGTGATTGGGAATCGAACTCGGACCTCTCGCTTCAGAAAGCCGCGCACCAATTAACCAACAGAAGAGAAGAGAAGAGAAGAGAAGAGAAGAGAAGAGAAGAGAAGAGAAGAGAAGAGAAGAGAAGAGAAGAGAAGAGAAGAGAAAACGGAAAAGAAAAGAAAAACAATTTGTGAAGTTTAGTGTGGTGACTGTGCAAATTTAAGCAAAAACTTGCATCAACTTGCGATCAAATTTGAGCACGTTGAAACTGCTCGCAAGTCAATGCAAGTCGATGCAAGTCGATGCGAGTCGATGCAAGTCGATGCAAGTTGGGGTTCAAACGAAGACGCAAGCCGTACAAGTCAAAACATGCATTGACTTGCGTTCTCATTGTACGTCGGGGCCTATAGGCCTAAGTCGTCTGAGTAGCCTAAAGCACATTCTCCACTCATCGCAGAAAGCACTCGCAGCGATCATTTCTACTCGCTGCAAATTAAATTATGAACAATAGATTTTATTCCGAACGAGTACTCGCTGGCTCGCTGCGAGCGCCTCTCGAACATCGCACAGACATCAATACCTGACCGAGTTTCGCTTTAGTATTATGGTCACTTGGTATAGTGCTGTTTTTTGAAATCACAGTCAGCCTGCTTATATCCCGACCTTATGGATAAGAAATGTTCAGAGATCTAGACTAGGTAGTCGAAGGGACGTGGAGATTTTGTCTTGACTTGTCATGATTTTTTCTTTGATTTTTCTTAGGTGGTACTAGCTCGACAAAATAAATTATTGTAGCATTGGAAGGGTAGCATAAATTAAATAACTAATTGTTGTACATTCGCGAATTAAAGACGCTGAAGTCGTATATATATAAGAAACAAAAGAGGACAAAATAACAGACTTGTCTATAAAAGCTTTTCAGCCGTCTTGGGTTAATGGTCATTAATCCGAGAGCCCTGTCATTTGATTTTTTTTAAAACGCAGAATTACGAAATACAAGTAAAAAGCAGTATATAGAGGATATAGGCAAGCGGATCAATTTAGAAGAAAGCTACTGATAGCCAGCTAGCAGGGGACTACCGAGGCCTGAGCAAAACGGGGGACAATTTTCTTGATCCCGCCAAAATATGCTAATTTCCCCAGGAAAAACGAGATGACGGCTCAAGCTCCCAATTCTTTTTGGCACTGCATGCTGACACCATATGCATTATTGCTGATACCGACAGCTGGTGAATAAATATAGCAATGTACTGCTATTTTGGCAACATCTATAGATTTGATTTGATTTGACGGATTCTATTCTATTCGATTCGATTTTGTTACATTCCATTTTATTTCGTTTTTATTTGCGTTATTTTATTTGCGATGGCGAAATTACTAAAAATAGCCTTAGCCGCCACGAACATCGCACAGACATCAACTGATCATGAGTTTCGCTCTTAGTATTATGGTCTCTTGAGTAAAAATCGTCATTTCCCCTCAAAAATCGATAACTAAGTAGACGCTATAAAATCTCCCCCGAGAAAAATCGCTAAACTTAGCGGTAATCGCTAAAAATAGTAATCAAGCGGTTTCACTTTATTCCATTTGATTTGATTTGATTTGATTCGATTTCATTCCTTCCGTTCCGTTCGATTCCATTCCATTCCGTTTCACTTTCTAACCGCTCCCCCCGCAAAAAAAACTATCCAGCTTGCTAAACATGCATTTGGCTACACATGAACAATGACAGACGGCAACATAAATGTTTTTATCGCATTTTTGCGACAATGCTTTAATTAAAGGTCATTATGAAGTTCATGAGAATCAAATAACACTTGAATGACAGGCCATGTCAACATGTTAAGCTTAGACGTCAAAAATGCTTACGTTTCGCTTTTTTTGTTCTCACGGGCATGTTCAAGCTTGCCCGCCGACGCTAGTGTAAAATATGCAAATTGCATCTCATTACCGCGGGAATTTTGCAGACTTGTATGTCATTACTAGAGATTCAAATGGTTCTGCTAGATAGACGCATCATATATTTCCTTAAGCTGTTATTTTCAGGCTTTAAAAGCTAGTATTCACAGAAATGTTCATTCGCCTTTGAGTCTATTTACTAAAATTGCACGTGGAGCCTTCGCGGGTCGGGAAACTTCATACAAATGTATCCTTCCTTTTGATTGGTTAGTGCAGGAAGGTATGTTTCTAACAAGAGTTATGATTGGTTAGTTGTCATTCGTGTAGCCTTGAGTGTACAGAAGCGTGACAGCAGACATTTGGTGAGAAGTTGGTGTTTTCTCTGGTCCTTGCTTGGTCTGCTGAGCTTATTTCGCTGTCTCTTTTTAGCTTTTCCGAACTTTTCTAACTATATTTTCAGGTAAGTGTACTAAAGAACATAAAAAATGCTCTTGACGTGGACAAATTGATGTGATCTTGTCGATTTCCGTTGTAAACAACCAAAAATTTGATCAACTATTCCGCAATTAAGCTTACCCACTATAAGACGTACCGTGAATTTTAGCACTTTTTGTTTTTTGAACAGTATCATTAACGCTCAAAGATATCTTATTTTACAATTTCATTTCTTCAAAACAAGAATTCAGTTGGGATATCGTAGCTTCGCTTCAGTGAAACTCATGTCCAAAGCTTGTTTCTCGCTGAGCTTACGTCAAATTAAACAAATGTAGAAAAGGCCAAAGTTTAGAGTTAAGAAAAAGTTTCATTCATCTTTATCTTTACCCGCGATTGCTAGTATCAATTTCGTGCATTATAAAAATTCATCTGGGTTAAATAACTTGATCTTTATCATACTCTCACTCTGATCTACTCCAGGCCAAGTCCCCGTGAAATCTATTTCCCGGGAGGGTGTTTGTGGGGGGAGGGGAGGGGGAGTATTTTGTGTACATTGCTTGTTTTTGTTCGGTTATTGTTTGTGCTCAAAATGGTTGTACAAGATGGTGGTTAGTCCAGTCCCAGACTCTCTTTCTTGCCGCTCCAGGACTCGCGGAGAAAGAGAGTCCAGTATAACTTGCATGCGCATGTCAGCTTAGTGACCACGCGATCACCACATTCATGTGGTGATCGCGTGGTTACAAATCCTAAATAAAGTCGTCTAATGATTCAAGATGGCTGAAGAAGAAAGTGTTTTGTATACACGATATCAGTCTTATTTCGGAAAGCCATTTGTTGATTCAGTGAGCTATGCACTTGGAAAAACCAACTATAATCTTTTACCAAAGTTTGAGCGGTTACAGGCCATTTACGGATGGACAGTTGTGAAAGACGTATTTGTGAATTTTTCGATACGCATCACTACCACTACCAAACACTGAAATTTGCATATTGCAAGCTCTCAAAACAAAACTTTAATCTGATTGGCTCATTTTGTACATGCGCATGCAAGTTATACTGGACTCTCTTTCTCCGCGAGTCCTGGAGCGGCAAGGAAGAGAGTCTGGGACTGGACTAGATGGTGGTTTAATAGATATCATACTGGCTTGTTGTCTATGCAAGTGAAGGATGGCAGCTTATTGTCAATGTAGTTATGTAAACGCCCATTATGCATCAGTCAATTGAAACCACGGCCCCCAACCCCCGGGCAATACTGGGGGAATTAACATTTCTACAATGTTAAAGTCCCAGCATTTCCCGGCCCAAAAACGGCAGCGAAACAGATCATTTTCTTTGAATTAGACGTTAATTTCCCCGCCTTCCCGTTGATTGTGCTGTTAAAACAGTGTTGAAGACCCGGCTATAATGTGTTAATTCCCCGGCCCTCCCCGGGGCTGGGGGACTTGGGTTTCAATTGACTGGTGCATTAGAACTCAAAAAGGCCATATGCAATCATGATAAATGGGCCAGTGCCTTACTTCAAGATTTTTGCTTCATAAAAGTTTTTTGTCCCAGCTATTGTACATGTGAATAACAGTTATTGTAATATCTCAGAAATAATGTTTGGGCACCAAAGTATAGTATTCTCGGGATCCTCAGACTACAGAAAATGCATTTAAGGTACCTTGAACAATACTAATATTTTATTACTTAAACAACAGATGTGAATCATGTCACAAGACTCACACTGCTCAACAAGCTCTTTGGAGCTGATGTCACAGGAGACTCATGATGTACTGCAAGTATTGCTTAATGGCGACAAGAGTAATGAACAGGCTGAGTATGTTTTATAATTACTAGTTAAACTTATCAGCACTAATGAGGGAGGTGCCTGACGAGGCTGTAGCAGTCGCACTGACTGCCCACAGCGAGGAGGTAACCATGGCACCAAAACCATGGTCCACCTCCTGGTACTAGTCACACTGACGAGGTCAGTGAATTTTTTTTTTCTATACTCACCTGAACCACACTAACCTAATTGGAGAGTTGGTGGGAACACAGCAAACAAGCAATGTTTAGGTCCTCGGCAATTAATCTACAACGTTGGGCACCATGCAGTATCTTTAAGGGAGTCCCCCCATAGCACCTGACTACCGCTGGACCAGTGTGCCTCTATTTTAACTTTGCCTAAATTTCATTTAGCCACATTTAAAGTGACTTAACTAGTACAATTTCATGCTTTTGTATTGAACCCTTTTTTTTAAAAATATTAGCTATTGTTTCTTTACTGATTGCTTTTTCTCTCATTAAAATTAGTTTTTTTGCCAAGTATCGACTAAACCAACATGATGTCCAAATAGCTGATGAAAATGCCCAAGGTATTGTACATAATATGTCAGGTTCTAGGTATGATTCCATTCATTCATTTGTTCATTTGTTCATTCATTTACTAATTAAAATAAAATTGGTTGTCATTACCAGAGTACAGGACCTTGTGTCCTTTCGTTATATATGAATATATAAATGAATAAACTAGCTGTTTCAAGCAGCATATACATTGTACACATAGTGTGTAAATATTGAATGCATGCAGTTACAATTGTGTAAGTATCTTAAGTAGAAGATGAAGAGCTGTTTGAAAAAAATACCTATTGAGCACAAAATCTATTTAATGTTTATTTTAAATGTTTGACTATAAATTTATCTGCTTTGTAAAAGATTCACATAATTATTATAAATTCCTTCTGTTTACAGAAAGCGTACAGATAAACATTGATAGAGTCTTTTCATTTCCCAATATGCATCTCAAACCAGAGGTAAAACATGTTCTTTAGAGTTTGATGCAATAGTTTCATTGTTAGAGTGGGTATATCAAAATTGATTTTTTAGCAGAACTCGCTTAATTATTTAATAGCTTGGGGTCTCAAAATTATAATAATGTCATGCTGGATGACCATAATAAGAATATTCCTGACCATTTTTCTGTACATCTATTTGAGTACATGCAGACCCATTGAAAATGGAATCTATTTGTTTTATATGATATTGATTGAAAGACTTGTGTAATTTATCAATTATTTTTAATAAGATAATAAAAATGATATGATGTAGATAGTTTGTCAATGACAGGTGTACATGTATAATTATGATCAGTCAAATTATTTTTTGCAAATCACAGATGATAGACTTTGGGGACAGTCCTCCAGACTTAAACAGTTTTACTCAACAGACATCACCACAGAAAGCACCTCAGGTAAGAATACAAGTTACCTGAAAGTATACATGTAACTACCGGTATCTACATGTTACAACACATGCAAATCAATAGCCAGTCAGTACCATTTACCATTATAATGGTACTGACTGGCTATTGATTTGCATGTGTTGTAACATGTAGATACCAGTAGTTACATGTATTTTGCATAATTCTTGGTTTTCAAATTTTGTCCTGACCAGTATTTTGGGCATGGAGGCAGAATGATGTATTGTTTAATTCATGTTATAGTTATTTAAAATTAGGACTGTGTGTCTGTCATCAATCCTGATGCCTGTTTGTCTGTCTGTATCCATGCATTTATCTGCCTATCTATCTGTCTGTTTCATTGTTTATTTGGCAGCAGGAAAGGGAGGACCATTACTTTCCAACAATTGTTTCAAATTTCAATCCTTGTACCTTCTCTTCCCACTACAAAGAATGAATAAAGTTTGTAATCACATTTTTCTGATGTTTTCTTTTCATTTTTTGTCATTTTATGTGTCTGACTATTATTATAAATTATAATCATTCACTCAAGAAAAAGTTGTTCTATATTCTATCTCTTCCATTCCTTTTCATTCACATTTCCCTTTGCACAACTGTAGGATAGGACAAGTACCACATGCACACCCAGTGTGCCAGATCCCACTTCCACTCGTCATTGTGTGGTTCCACCAAATACAGACTTTCCAGGTTTTTATCAGTTTGACATTGGATTCCAGGACGAGAAAGCACCACCTGCAAAATCAGCTCCATGGACCTACTCTCATCAACTGCAAAAACTGTTTGTCAAAATGAGGAGTCTTGTTCCTATTAGATTTATCTTTCAGAGTAAGTAGCACAATAGAACAACTGATATTGGCTACCTATTAGGGCCAAAAACAACAGGCGGTAAAAATTAATGGTCAGGAGTGGCTACACCACTGTATACTAATGTAGCTAGTTGTACAAATCTATAGTTTGACCCTTTTGAAATCATCCAACATCAACTGAAATTTCCCTAGGATACACCTAGCTAGTACACTTCGTTATGGATGCATTTGGTATCTGGAATACCAATTGAAATTTGTCTATGTTGGTCTAATGAAGTTGATAGGCCAAAATGAGGTGCTGGTAATATAATTGGCGTAGCCATGCACTTGGGGGACTTAGACTTGTGTGTGTGGATGCACTTAGGCTTATAAATAACACGGAGATATTTTGGATCATGACAAAACTTTGAACAACTTAGCATTGTAATTGGCAGATCTGTTCAAAGTTGGGAGATTTGTTCAAAGATCTTATGAACAGATTTTGTGAGATTGATATTAATATAATTATACCTTTTATTAGCTCTTTGTAACTTATAACTTGTAACTAATATATTACCATATTGTACATAATTGGAATTATTGATATGTTTTTATCTTTTGAAGGTCGTCCTCCCACTGGATCTTATATTAAGTGTGTTGTCGTGTACACACAGCCTGAGCATTACCGTGATATAGTAGAACGATGTCTCAATCATATGACAAAGCAAAAGGATGGTAAGACTAGAGTGAAAGGATTGACGATAAGATGTCATGACAATGTATTTAAGAACTCATGAAAAACGAACTCATTATTGATAATTATCACTGACAGGTTGTATTATGTTGATATATAACAAAGTGTTATGTGGCAGGAAATTAAGATTACATGTGTATGTCATGTACTTATTCTGTGGCATGCTGCATGAGGTCAAACAGAGGTCCACTATTGGAACTGCATTTTTTAGCACTTCTTCAAAGATATTTTACAGTGCTGCGCTTCGAACCGTTGCCAGTACCACAAAGTTTGTGATTAATTTTTGACATCTTTTTGACAACTTTGAATACCGCTAGTAACCAATTAAATATCGGCACTTCACTTTTGATGTCTCGATATATATGATGTACAAACTCCGCCTATCGAGACATCAAAGTGAAGCGCCAATATCTAATTGGTTGGCGGTATTCAAAGTTGTCAAAAAGATGTCAAAAATTAATCAAAAACTTTGTGGTAGTGGCAACGGTTCGAAGCGCAGCACTGTAATAATTTCCTGCTATTCAATTTTAATTTTAATTTGGGGGTTTGATGCACAAAATTAAGAGTTGCACTCGCACAGGTGGTGGTGGTGGTGGTGGTGGTAACTAATATCACCCCACCCATCTGATCATGAATTGGGCATGTTTAGATGAAAATTTTATTGTTTTGACATCATGACAGCTGATAACATTTAAATTCATTGATGTATGTTTTGCAGCTCATTGTGCTCCCAAGCAGTTACTAAGATGTGAAAATGCATTTACAAAATATGAAACCTGTCCATTACACTGGGAGACACATGCTTTCAATTCCTGTAAGAGAATTTGAAGGTGTGTTATATTTTATCACTAAGTAATCATGATAATGTATACACTCATTTCTGATCAATTTAAAAAGTCTCCTTAAAATGTGTTTGCTCAGATAAAGGTATAATTATAACTGTAGAGGCAAGTGAGGCATGAGGCTTGATTTAAGTGTGCCTCCCAGGACAAGAGGTCTCAGTTCAATTCCCAGTCAGTAACGTACATGTACATGTAGCATAACATGCTCAGGCAAATGTAAAACTGGCAACAAGTACATTTATGGCAGATAGAGATACAGTATTAGGTGCAAATACCCATGCAAATGTCGGCAACATTAGCCAGGCTGCACAGATCCTTAAATGGAAGTCCATCAAAATGAACCCACATATCTTCAAATGAAGAGTTTATCATCTATCTCAATTTTGTGAGGAAAAATGTAATTATTAAATAATGATTTTTATTTTCATGTACAGCTGGATTGAATTATTTTGAAGAAGTGATACAATTCATGTGTTTTAACTCGTGTCCTGGAGGACTCAATAGGAGGCCAATAAATGTGATATTCAGCTTTGAGAACAAGTAGGTACATTGAATTGTATAAAATTTTACTATACAGTTTATGCTTTAGTTCTGTGTATTGGCTGTACATCATAGCATTGGATGGCACACAATATAGCTAAGCTACAACATTGCCAGAATTGTAGGCACAATTTTGTCAGGATACACATGCACAGTGGATGATTGTAATGATCAAGACTGGCTCCCCCAATGCCCCCTGTACAATGTTGCTGTGTGGAAAGCCTGACAGCTACCAGCAACATCGTACAGGGGGAGGGGGGCCCAAATAATATGTCTGCAAAGTGTATAATGCATACAGTAGTTCCAGAGAACATCCATACCCCCACCACGGAGGGAATTTGTAAATGAGCCCCCCTTATTTCTTCTGGAACTTTTTTCTTCCATCCAAACTCTGTAATTTTGTTCTTTCTCTGACCCCCCATCCCCTTCAAAATCCCTTTGTTGTGGGGGTATGGATATTTTCTGGAACTACACAATAATATTAATTAATACAAAAAATCTGTAAATTTCACATTGTGATAACTAATTTTGGCAAGGATTGCAGGAATTAAGATTGTGGCTGTATCAGATTTACAAAATTGATGACAGTGATGATTTCTTTGTAATCTATCTGCTTCCAGTGGGCAAGTCCTTGGAAGAAAAATCTTAGATTCAAGGATATGTGCTTGCCCAGGAAGAGACAGAGGAAATGAAGAAGTTTCTGAAAACAAGAAAAAAGGAACAAATTCTGCAGCAAATTCCAATAAAATTGCAACCCAGACACAGCAGGAACAACAACCAATCTCATCATGTCACGAGACTCCACCCGCTACTCCAGTTGATGCCAATGCAAATCAAGCTACAAATGACATGGACCCTATGTATAGGAAGACCTCCACTCAAGCGAAGTGAGTATTTGGTACATGTATCTTTGTCATTCATTCTCAGTAACACATGCCAGTACAGTCTTAAATTTCTTTGTCGGTTAGTTTTGCCTATATGTTATTCATGGTTCCACATCTCCTTAGTTACTGTTGCTATGTCTGACAAGCCAACATATTTTATATGAAAACTACACAAGAATACATAAGATTGCAAAAGATCGCATGTAGAAATGTTATTAGGTATAGATACTCTAATCTTCTATATAAAACTACAATCTAAAGATCTTGTTTGTCGGACCAAAATTAAATTCCATTTGGAAATCTGGCTATGGACTGATTGGATGTCTGTTTGTTCACTACTGTTTGAGTGGAGCTATGAATCCAACTTGATTCTTCAACCATTTCCCCTTTCTTTACCAACAGCTTTGCACTCAATATCTGTTTTCATATACATGTGAGCAATAAATTTAAGGACGCTGTTGTTTTACACTTACGAGTGTGTGCAGGTTTTTTAATATTGCTTCATTTAACCCTGGATGGGCCTCAGAGTCTTCTTTGAGGACCTGATACAAATAAACTTTTTTTCCTCCAGGTGCACCCAAAATAACAGAAGGCTTTGACCTGCATTCACTTGCTGGCTATAAGAGAATCAAGAGAGAAGACGATGAAATGTTTACTCTACAGGTAGTTAAAGCAAAAATAGTACTGGTAGAGACATGATGGTTAAGGCTCAAAATGTCATCTGATGATCATTGAAAATATAATGCATGATGAGCAATCATCAACATTATGATCACCATTATCAGCATCCATTATATTTTTAATAATCACTAGATTTTGATCTAATACTCATAATAAGTATCTTGTTTCCAAGATTCGTGGAAGAGAGAAATATGAACTACTTCTCAAGATCAAGGAAGGCCTTGACCTGATGGACATGATACCCCAACCATTCATTGACAACTATAGAGCAGGGTGGGTATTCTTTTGGATGTAACTGATGAAAATATGACATCCATCCTTTCATCCCCTTCTCTATTCATTCCTCCTTCCTCCCCCTCCCCTTTGCACCCATACCTCTGTCTCACTGTCTCACCTACCTTTCCCTCCCTTTCTCACCCATCCCTCTCTCTCCCCATCCAAGGTCCTTCCCCCTCTCCCAATCATTCATCTCTCCTTTTCTCACTCATCCATCCATCCATCCATCTGTCCCTCTTTGACCCACAAAGATTCATTCTTTTCCTATTTACCTATCCTACCTCTCTCACTTCCCTATCCCTCTCTCACCCATCCATCCCTTCCTCCCTCACCCATCCCTCCATATCTCCCTCTCTCACCCATCCATCCATTTTTCCCCTCCCTCACCCATTCATTCCTTTTTCTCCTCCCTCTCTCACCCACCCATCCCTTCCTGCCTGTCTCACCCATCCATCCATTCCTTCCCATTCCCTCACCCATCCATTCCTTATTTCCCCCTCCCTCTCTCACCCATCCATTCCTTATTTCCCCCTCCCTCTCTTACCCATCCATTCCTTCCCCCTCCCTCACCATCCATTCCTTGTTTCTCCCTTCCCTAGATCTCACCCATCCATTCCTTCCACTCTCACCCATCCATCCATTCCTTACACTTCCCTCACCCATCCATTCCTTGTTCCCCCTCCCTGTCTCACCTATCCATCCATTCCTTCCCCCTCCCTCACCATCCATTCCTTGTTTCTCCCCTCCCTCTCTAACCCATCCATTCCTTCCTCCCTCCCTCACCAAATCATTTGTCTCTCCTTTTCTCACCTATTCATTATCCATCCGCGGGCACCTGCCATCCCTTCTTCCTCTTACCCAAATATTCATTCCCGTGCTCTCACCCAACCTTATTTTTCTCATCAATCTTCTTGCTCTCTCTTTCTGTCATCATGCAGCCATCCCTTACCCATCCACCTGCCCTTCCTCTATTGCCCTTCCAAGTACCAATCCACTAATTTTGTCCAAGTACAAATTGCATTTTACTGATAGGTTTATTCATTTTATTTCTCATCTTATTCATTTTATTCTTTATTTCTTCAACTTACAGTTGTCCTCCCTGTGGGCCAAACTGGTTCATTAAGAATCAAACACAGGAAAATATAGAAAGAGTTAAAAGGGAAGACAGTGCTAGAGGAGTACATGTATCAAATTCACAAGTAAGATATGATGTAATTGATCATTTACATGAGGGAAAGTAAGATGTATCATTCTTCTTTTACACACAATTCAGATGAGACACAATCATGCCTGTATTAATTAGTACTAATAGCACCAAACCTTTATACTGTGCACTCATTTTCACAGGAAAAATAATGTCAATTCCCAACTGGGGGTTTCCCTGGGTCTAAACTAGAAAATAATCTGTTCTATTTTACTTGGGAAATGTGTAATACCTCAACTTGTAAAAATAGAACAGATTCCCAGGGATTCCCTGGTTAGACCCAGGGAAGCCCCATGTTTGACCCAAGCCGGGAATTAAATTGACATTTTCCCCCTGTGTTTGGCCTTTATTCACGCTCAACTGCATGTGCTCATATAATAAATGTCCCTATAGTATTTTTTTTGTTTATACTCTTACAATTTATTGTGAGTGGTGCCACCAAAGCAAAAATTTAAAAAGAGGGCCAGATGACTTTCAGGAAGTCATTCTGGATGTTTAAAAAAGTCACTCAAATAGTTCATTTTCATATAAGCACATACTCTTTATCGCAATTAAATAAAAATTATTTTTTACTTCTTTTCCTTTCAGAATTCTGATTCAGAAGGAACTCCTCCAGCTACTTTTCCACTCTCCCAGCTGTCACGTACTTCATCAGATGGTTCAACTCGTAGCAGCCAACAACAAAATGACTCAGAGTATTCAACTGTAAGATTTTCTTTAAAGAGAACAGTGTCTTTAGAACGAAAAGGACTAATGAAGAAAAAGGAAACTGAGGCTAGCGAGAAATGAAGCCATGAGTGATCAATGAAAACTGATTATGTACATATATTTCTTGAAGGATTTCTTGTAAGAGCCTTCCGATCAAATTCTTAATTCTTCCAAAGAATTCGAAGGGTTGACCCAACAAAACAGCATATTTTCTGATCAATTTTAAAAAGGTCTTTTATTTCCAATTAGGACAAGAGTATTTGTCACTTACCTATTTTTGCACAGAACTCTTCATTAGATGTGAAGTGTGTATGGAAGAAATTGGAGTTTGATCTCAAATAAAGTTAGTACATATAGATGTCCTTATAAGTAACTTCAACTGAAATAGATTGCATGAAATTCCTTCTTCTTGATTTGTCAAGTAAGAACAGTATACAGGCCAATATCCATCTAATGGAGGACTGCATGAGAACATTATTGTTTAACATGCAAACAAGAATCAAGAAATTGGAATTTCACAATATATACTTCATAATTATACATGTATAGTTCCAGTTTTTATAAATGTTTGTTAATAGATTTTTTAACATGTACATATTATCTGTACTTAGATGGGACTATGATGCATTACATAGAGTTTGCATAACTTGTAGAGTGCACGCACTTAATCCGTGAAACATAAATAGTACAAAATAGTGCTAAATTATGGTATTTTCTTTGTTTCCTATTGTCTAATTAACACTATTTAGTAGTAATTAGTAGTGTTTGTTTCACGGATAAGTGCATGCACTCTAACATCTTTGAATTAGTGTTGTTTATCTCAATTGTAAACCAGAGGCTGAACACTTTTTAGGTTTAGCATAAGGAAATTACTATGACCATTATCATTGAAGTGGGACCTGTGAAGGTCAAAGTCTCGATTCGAAACTAGCATTCACACGAACGTCTATCAAATCACTGGATTGATACAAATAGCGATTCTCAAAAAAAAAAAGCCTAAAATTTGCAAGGATAGTTTAGATAAATATAAACTTTAAATGTATAATTAACTTTTATTGTAAATCAAAAACATTTCTTGAGAATTGCAATTTGTATCAGTCGAGTGATTTGATTGACGTCCATCTGAATTCAAGTTTCCAAACAAGAGTTCAAGCTTCACAGGTCACACGTACCTCAATGATAATTGTAGTAATAAGCTAATAATGCAAAGAGAGTACTAATTATATTTCATAAGTTGCTGTTCTCTGTCCTGAATAGGACACTATATTGTAAATAGTTGTATGTTACAATGGTTGTGTTACATTTATTAACAGTTAATATTATGAGTACAGAAGATTTCTGACAATTAACAGAACAATGTCTATCAATGACTGGTTTGGTCAGTCAAAAAGGACTTGATTTTAATAAGATTTGAGAAAGTAAAATTATTGTACTTTAAATTAAGACAAAAGCCCATAGTTTACACACAATGCAACTTGATGTACATTGTTCCACTCATCAGCATGTTGCACTATGCATTGTCCACTGCAACCATGTTTCATGGTCAGTGTTTTAATCAATGATAATTGCACAAAATTAAAAATCCATGATCTGTGCTACAATATTTGTACATGCTATTGCAAATGTCCAAAACTTAATCCTGTAAGTATAGCAATTAAAGAAAAGGTGTTGATATATACTAGCTACCGCTTGTCTTTTAGATCATCATCTCGACCCCTTCAAAACCAATTCTTGCTGAGTGCAGCACTGTGAGAAAAGTTACTTGTGATATCAATGTGTGTCTGGGCCTTACAATAGCATAATATTGACCATTACACTCCAGTGAGTTTGAACTAAACATTTCAGGTTGAGGCTATTCAGGGCACTTGAGTTTCTGTACATTTCTTGTACTTTAATGGTCCAATAGCCTCAAATTCAATGTTTGTCCAGAGTCAATGGAGTGTATCAGTTACAGATGTATTTAATGAACTGCATTATTGATAATTAGTAATTGATAATTAATAATTATTGTCTGAGTGTGTACTTAGCTGAAAAATATATGGCAATTCAGGCCACTTTTAATTAATTTGTTTGAATACTTTTTCTGTTGTCCTCTGAACTGCAGATGTGTTTAATATTGTAAGAATATTGTACATCTCATCCTTTTTGGCTTAATTTTGTGTGACACGTGCTATTCACATTTTTCCTTGAGATGTTGATGAATGAACCTCTGTGTAACAACTTCTCTTGTGTGACCGGTTCTCAAAAATACCAAACTTTGTCATACAAATCTATTTTTTCACTTGCACAAGCCACCACGCCCCCACCTTGCCCCCTCTAAATGACTGGCCCCTCTGAGTTTTACTAAAAAATTATTTTATCTAACTATAGCTATTAATATTTGAGAAGTAATGTTTTATGTCATGTACATGCTTAAAGGCCCACTTGGATGAAAATAAGTGAAAATTGGAAACTGATTATATCTATGGGAAGAAATAACTAGTTGTTGTTCACCATCTGAGCACAAGTGGTAGCTGTGATCAAAATTCTGTTTCTCCTTTAAAATTAAAGATTGTAAAAGAGTACATGTACTTTGGATCAGAAATGATATATACCTAGCTCTTGTATGGCCTCACTGCCTGTTGTCTCAAGGATGGACTGGGAGTTGTATGGCCTCACTGCCTGTTGTCTCAAGGATGGACTGGGAGGGGGGCAGGTAATATTATAAAGACAAGTACTGAGACAGGACAGCTCAGGGCCCTATTGCCCTTGACACTTCCAAAGTATCCTGGCTCTTGATCCTCTAAATGGTTTCTGATTTTGACACTACACTCCCCCCCCAAAAAAAACATAATCCTGGGTCCACCCGTGTCTACAACTCACTGTCTGCTGTTGACACTCAATAACTGGGAGATATCATTATTGAGTGCATGCATAATACCCATGAAATAAAACAAGACAAATACAGTTATAATTAATTGCCAAATGTTTGTACTGAAATGTGCAGTTGTTCAAACCATGCAAGGTTCCTTGATATTGTTTTTACTGCATGGCCACTGTGTTTATTGTTTGAACTGCAATATCAGTATGTTGCTATAATAAATTATGTACAACTTTATTTAATTGATGACTAAATACTATTACACACTAAACATTTCATGGATATCATGCATGCACTCTACAACACTGCCTTATTTGAAGACAAACAGTCACTCAGAGGTTTTTAACATTAGAATTAAAGATCCTTTATGAAATTTTACACATTGCAAATACATCAGTAAAAGAAAACAAAAAGAGGGGTCAGCTGCAAATATCTATAATTATGTATGTAATCAAATGCGCTTAGAGTATGTTAGTAGTAAGGACAGACTGTTGTACCAGGCAACAATCCCCTACTCTTACGAACAGCTCAACAGGTTCTTTAATGTCCCCCATATACAGGTTAAGGAAGGGATGGAGACAGGGCCTACAGTTTAAAGTCCTTATCCGAGAAGACCTGAAGGTCTAACCATTTGCAGATGTAGTTACAATTTAAGGCAGCACCTTCTCCTCAGTTATTTTAAGACCCTGAGTGTTGGTCCAGCCGGGGCTTGAACCCACAACCTCCTGCATGAAAGACCGATGCTCCACCAATTGAGCCAACTGGGTGGTGATATTTATATTTAATATCATTACATCAAAACTTATGACAAAGTTGTTTATTTTGCAATAAAAATTTTGATAAATACATTTTTGTCAATACTTAGTAATAATGCACTTATTTACATACACACAACATTATGTTACATCCAATTCATGTAAACTTTCTCTAGTTACAAAATGTACAATTTTATAAGAAGTTAGTACCTTGCTGTTAACGTTATGACATCATAAATAGTTTCCTATGGTCTGTCTTATCAAGGTGAACAAGTCTGCGTGTGAGTCAAGGAATAGGTATTATAATAACATGCTTTTTATTGTACTTTGTATAGAACCCTTGAAGTAATTCCTAGTCTGGGGACAAAACAATACATGTAGTTCTTAACTCCCCTGACAAGTAAAGCAAACCTATCTTAGAGCTGTTTTCATATGAGTGGGAAACTTACCACACTGTCTCTTTTTTTACACCTGTATAATAAATGTGATACTGCATCTGCATATTATGCTTATCAATGGACCATTGGACAGTGTTCGCTGGACAGCACAAGTCTGTTGTTCACTGTTCACTGTAATGGTTTCAGCTCCATTTGAGTTGAGTGTGTTGTTTTCTCTCTTTTAAAATGTAATTTTTATAATTTCTTTTTGGGGATGTTCTTCCCCCCCCCCCCCCCCTTTTTTTCCTCAAAATTATTTTTGTTGAGACTGTTGTGTGAGTGTGTTTGGGCTTGCTGTGTAAAATTGGGAGTTTTCTTGTTAAGTCCCTGAATTTCTGCAGGACCCATGAAAGCAAGAGTTACATGTATCTATGGAAGAGGCCAGTACCTGCCATACATGGATAAAATAACCCTCTGTTTTAGACAATTCCCAGTGTTTGGAAGTGCTGAGGAAATTCAGCAGCGATGAGGACTAGTCTATCACCTTCAATTTACTGATACATAGGAACCCCAAGTCAAAAAAGTGGTTGTGGAGGATCACTGTGTATTACAAGGATACGGTTTGAGATATTCTGCAAAAGCCTTGATTTCATCACCAACAGAATCCTGAAGATGAAAAATGTAAATGAATGAATGATCCAAACATTAAATCTAATTTAGGCCCTGTGATAATTGGCCTGCATCACATCTGAAAAAACAACTTGTTTAGTCTGTCTGTGTAACAGTGACAATCATGTGAACTCTTGACCCCCAATGGTCTTTCTGGTTTTGAAAAGATGCTTGTGATTGGTAGAGCACTAGACATGTATCCCAGGGATTGTTTGTTTAATGTCCTTAAATTGCACTTTTAGAGCCTTGTTTGTTTTTAATTCTAGTTATCCAGAGATGTAATATTCTCATGATTGTGTAAAATGAAAGCTATAAACACCTGTTGTACTGCTGTAGTTAATCCAACTTCCACTAAAAATGACTCTGACACTAATTGTAAACTGTTTGTATCACCTATGACAGGAAGCTGCAAAAAATAAAATTATAAAAAGGAATTTATTCAAAAAGCTGCAAGACAAAATTTGTACTGCTCCCTATTGTATGCTTTCTTATTATTTGCTGGCTGCAACAAGAGAGAGTTCTGTAGTTAATGCTCACCACTCAGAAAAATTTATTTTGACATCCCTCCAAAATAGAGCAATCAGTGCTCCTAACAGCAGAAGAGATAGAGAAGGGCAGATGTGCAATACCAACTTACATGTAATTTATCCAAAACCCATCTGCCAAACCTGCCAGTTGTCATCTCCACACTCCTTTATTTTCAAAAATGAAGCAAAGAGCTCAGATCTGTATGTGTGATTAAACTCAAATTTTACAACATCTTATGAAATACATTTTGTACTGCCCTCTGTGCAAGTGACCCCCTCCCATCCCCTTTGAGCTTAGGTTGATTCTCTTTGCTGGTGATCATCATTTAAGGTAGTGGGGTTACTTAATATTGACATTATATATTATTCCCATATAGTTTAGTTATCACTGTTATCATATCATCATCATCATAATTAGTATCATCTATTTCCAGGTTGCTCACCTTAAATATTTGACTGACTGTAATTCTCATATGACCCTTGTAAAAGTAATAACCAGAAGATACAAATTCATAATCAAACCTGAAAACAAAAACACAGTTCTCTTAGTTTGTGATATTACAGGGCAAAGCTGGACAACTACTTTCCAGGTTGACCAAATTTGAATGGTACTTGTCGTCCTTGGCCAATGCTGAGTGGAAGATTGTCCAGACAAAAGTATGCAAACACATTAGATAACTATTTTTAAGACAGTGGTTGGTGGCTCAATTGATTGAGATAAGTGCTAGACACTTTACAATTATGGTAAATGGTCAGCCTGGATATATTTGGCTTATGCATTATGATGTCAGTATTAAGGCCATAATAAACAGACTCTTTTTATTGGTAGAACCCACACAATAGAACCAGGCTCCAATAGGCCATTTGATGATGGCATCATATATTACAACTACCAGAATGCTTTGCCCACTTTCTTTTGTAAAGTAATTAGTGCCAATTGTTCTACTATTCTCAAAAGGGAATACAAATCTGAATGAGAAAGAAAATTTGTAGAGCATTCTGGTAGTTGTAGTAAAATGATGCCATCGTGCAAATGGCCTATTTAAGTGTGGTCCTTTTATTAAGCATATATTAAAGGTCAGACTATACACACACACACCATGATCTCCCTACTCTTCCTAATATTCACTGTAATGGCACGTATAGTCTCTATGAGGGTTAATGTGTGTTTAATGACAGTGCAGATTTAGAGATGGCCTACAGATCCTATAAGGCATTCATGAGCATTATTTTGCTAATGTAATTACAAATGCAGCACCTTCTCCTCTTTATTTGAAGACCCTGATAGTTGGCCAGGGTTAGAAACCCAACTCTTTGTTATGAAGACAGGCAATAACTTATAATAAATGTGGCTTGGTCTTTGATTGACGAACTTACTTAAATCCTAGTTCCTCTAGAAAGGCAGACAGATTATCACTCGTTGGGATTTCTACACAACTTCTTAGTAAAGTAGCTCTATACTTGTCACCAAGCTCTGCTTGTCCTATGTATCTTAATAACCTAGAAATAGCATTTCAAAGAGTTTACTCAAATTATATAATGTAGTATTATTTATTGTAAATAACATTATGCAAATTAGGTTTCTGATTGAAACTTGCTCTACATTGAAGGCTAGCCATTATGACGTTACATGTACATTATATTGTTACTATGGATTTATACTGTAAAAAATCACTGTACAAATCTCTGATAACAGCATAACTTCATAACTTACTACAGTATGCAAAATTTAGAGTTAAGTACTGAGAAATAAAATGAAAGAGTGAATGAATTACTGGTGCAATGAAAGAATGAATGAATAAATAAATAAATAAATAAATGAATAGATGGATGAATGAATGGATGGATGAATGGATAGATGGATGGATGAATGACTAAAGGAATGAATGAATGAATGAATGAATGAATGAATGAATGAATGAATGAATGAATGAATGAATGAATGAATGGATGGATGGATGGATGGATGGATTGATGAATGAATGAATAATTGAATGACTGACTGGATGAGTGAGTATAGAGTGAATACTGACCAAGGTGCAGATGGATCAGCCAGCGAGTGTCTTGCCCGAAGTGTCACTGAATTACTGCCAGCCCCTAAAAGCCACAAAAGTCCAGTGAAGTCTTCATTTGTAATTAACTGATTAAAAGACCGCCTTGTTATTAATAATTAAAGTTGAAAGTCAACTAGTTCAAGACCTCCATAAGAAATAACCACTTTTTGTGATAATTAATTTCAAGTCAAAAAGACTGACAAGAATTTCATTGGTGAAAAAAATCGAACTTACGCAAGCTATAAACTATTTCATGGTCTGAAAATCTATCTCTTTCATGTGATGTATTATCACAAAGTCCTTCTAGCCTTCCAAGTAGGTTTTCCACGCTGTCTTTACTGACAGATCCCTGTAAAAAGTATTCCATCTGATGAAGCCTTCCAGCCGCCATCTTGGATGCTTGTCTCTAGTCTCTTTGTCGCAAAATTCCACAGGAATCCTGAACAAAGTCCGGAATAAGTTTCACATTTGTAAAACCAAAATGAAAATGAAAGTAAATACATTTTTTTATTTTCCTGTATGAGAACATTTTTTATCTCTAAAAAAATATTTTTTTTCGTTGATATTCCTATCTTTGTCGGAAATGAACCGGAGCATTTGGAAGCATTTAGTAAATAAAATGTAATTTTCTAATAGAGAAATCTCTATCACCAGAAACGACCATACATCCATTCAAGGGGAATTTCAAGGGGATTTTACATTTTTACAATTTGGAAAACTTCGGTTTGTTTCAGTTTTAAAGTCGGAAATTTTCCGGGGTAAGATCGTAACTATTCGGAGAAACTTGGTAAGAATTTCGTTTCGCAAGTTCAGATTTCTCAAAAAGAATGACAAAAATAGAACTTTAAACATTTTCATTGATAGACTTGAATAACGTTGTTATCTCTTCAAAAAGTGTGTTTTATCCCATTTTATCTAAATTTTTGATTACAATCGGTGAAGTCACGAAAATCGTAACTGTTCGTGAATGTTCCGGGTAAACCTCGGTTGCCACTCCCGGCCCATGACGCCTCGCGTGACGGGTTTTTGCTAGCGTCGCGCTACGTTCTGCTCACAACGCCATCCATCGGTTGCGGACGGACGAGAGAGAAAAAACCATCAGATTACCATCAGTAGCGCAAGCCCTAGAGGCGGCCTTTACCACCAGCTAGAATGACTACGACTGAAGAAGTTAAGGTCGAAGAAGAAGAACCAGTAAAGAAGGTCATTGGTGAGTTTTCAAGGCGGGAAAATGAGTTTTAGTGGAGGGACATCGCGAACATGTGCAACGCGAGCGTACATGCGCTTATTTGAATATGCATTTGTCACGATACTATTATTCGCTAAAATTTGCCTCTTAGATCCTTTTGATTGCTCGACTGAGTTTTCCCAGAATGTATAAGAGCTATTTGTGTGAGACTGGAGTAGGTAACATTGTGTTTTTGCGTTCCAGCTACCCGAGTTTCAGGTACAGTGAAGTGGTTCAACGTGAAGAATGGCTACGGTTTCATCAACAGGTTTGACGGCTATAAAAGCCTTCTTTTTTGCTTTGTTTAAACAACAAAACTTCTCGACGACTATTTTAGAAAACTTTGGAAGTTATCTCTTCGTAGTTTGGTAGCGGAAAGTTTTGAAAAGATACTCGTGTTGTATTTTGAAAGTTTGAGCTTCGATGACGAAATTAGCTGCCGTTGAAATTAGCATAACACAGACATTCTTTGATCTGCTTTCCTGTTTCTGTTTTCAGAGATGACAACAAAGAGGATATTTTTGTTCATCAGGTAATAGCACTGATCTTTTCCTAGCAAGGAGAAATATTTTACCGTGGGGGAGGATTTGAGTTTGTGAAATTTCTGGCGTGGATTTTGTTTGTTGGTTCGTTATGGCGTTGTGATGCCATGGGTTACACGTGTGGAAATGAGATTTCACAATTTGCCCATTTCTCTACAATTATATTAAAATAATCATTTTCGTTTATGAACCATTTTTGTCACCTAAACCTAAAATATTAACATCATTTAGCTTAGTTTTATTTCTTTTCCTTTACAAAGCATCCCCATTTTCTGGCAAATTCTAGCCAAATTTCGATTTAAATTCTCTGAGACTTTTCCCCTTTTATCTGAACATCAACTTTTGTTATGGCTATCTGTATTTCGGATCAAAGTCATTGGTTTCGTTTAAAAAAGTTGTGGAAGGTTTGAATAGATCCTGACTAGGAAATAAAGTTTGCATGTACCTCCATTCAAAACCACCACAACACCAGCAACCTTTTGTTTAAAAGCATTTCTTCAATTGAAAGGACGGTTTGAACAGTAGATTTCATGGAGTGTTTTATTCTTCATCTGTCTTTAAAAAAGTTATTTAAAAATTTGCTATCATTTTTTGGCAATACTGTTTTCTTCATGATAGCTAAGAACTACGTACTTTGAAAGCTATACAGTATTAATAAGAGTTAATACTATATTTTGTTTCTTTTTTACCGTTATTTCTTACAAATCACTACTATTATTATACACTTTTAGTTGGTCCATTTCTTCATGAAATTGAATTAACCTCTAGGATTTGATCTATTAAAGGAATCTGTCAATAGAATGTATGGTCTGAGAGTTATAGTAAAGTCCCAATCAAAGGCTAAGATTTCATAGCTATTTTAAGATCACCACTGTCCACATTATTGCAAAACTATATAGGGACACCAATATTCTATCAGATGAAACTTTTAACTTTGATAAACTTCAATATAATCATGTTTTAGGTTGTGTTTGTTTAATAGTTAATGTGGCTTTGAAGTTTGTGGAATAGTACTTTATCTATTTCTTTGTTCGTCTTGGGTGGGCTTGTATTTCTTGTTGTAAGCATGTTTAGCAAGTTAAACAACCCATTGGCTTCGACCACTTGAGAAACACTTGATGACCTCCATTCCTCCAACCATCAAAAACGACAGGGCAAAACAGGGCCAAAAATAGACAAAACTTGACAAAGATGCACAAGTGCGAGCCTTTTCTCATGTTCTTATGGTGTCATTTTCTTCAAATCTTTGATGTGCATAGGATTTTTAAGTGTCCTTTTTGTCCCTGTTCTTCCTTAGTACTATAGTAAATGGTTCCTCAAAATAGTTGATTAAAACTCTGTATTAGGGCCTGAGAAAAGTTGGTCTCTTGCTCTGGATAAATACTACATTAGTGATTCTCATGAAAAAAGCCAATTGCCCCTATAATAACAATAATTGTTATTGGGAATTTAAAACTACTAGGGGGTTGCAGGGGACAAGGGTGAGAATCGGAAATGGTTTACGTTCTAGAAATTTGCTATTGAGATTTATTTGGTAATGGTGGATTTATGTAGCTCTGTTTGTTGTTGTTGTTGTTGCAAATTTTGCACTTGTTAATTGACACAAAATACATATCTAATATCTTTCCGAGTGACAATTCCATTCATATATACTAGCGTGATGATGATTTGTGTCTGATTGTTTTGTATGATGTACACACAATCCATTGCTATCAGCTATAATGTTCAAATTCTTGCTTTCCTGATTAAAATAATCTGTTTATTTTAGACTGCCATTTCCAAGAACAACCCCAAGAAGTTCCTCAGAAGTGTAGGAGATGGTGAGGTTGTAGAGTTTGATGTGGTCTCTGGCACTAAGGTATATAAATCATGTCTGTGTCCTTTGCCAACTTTGTCCTTGTTTATTCAGCTGATTTAAACATTCTAGACCATATGTTGTTCTTCACACTTCAAGGTGATTCCAAAAAATCCAAGATTTCTGAACTTTCAAAAAAATGTAGAAAGCAGAGGGGTAACTGTTCTTGTTTTTGCATTACAGCAGTGTTGGGAATTTATGTCAATATTTGATTTCATGTTGAGTTTCTGTCTTAACACAGAATAACACAACTATTGCCACAATTTTAATTGATAAAGAACAATTGATGACACAGTAATATATGTGGATATGAAAGCATTTCTATAAAGTCAGGCTTCAGTCTGATGCTTGAATTTTATTTTTTTTGAGAAAATGGAGCAAAAACAAGCCATGAGTGAATCATTGCCTTGTCAACAATAATATTGACACTTCCAGTGGTTTTATTGAAAATATTCATGTTTCCAATCCAAACTTGTTTTATACTTTGATATACAATTAAAAAAACAAATAGTGAGATGAATTTTATGAAATAAAAAAGTGGCACTGTTCTTTTTTTAGATATTTTGCAAAACGTTTCAATTTAGGGTATACATTTGGTGTTTCAGGGGCAAGTTTCAACCAAAAAAGGCCTTTGCTTCTGTGATGTCTGTGTGGAAAATCATTGTTGCAAATCATCTCATATAACACAGCCTTAAATCAACTGTTTTTATGTTTGGTTTTACCAAGGAATATTTTCTCTTATAATGATCATAGTAATATGAATGAGAAGACTTGTTTGGAACATGATTAATTATATTTTGTTGTGAAAAGTTGACCTTAGTCTACATTTTGCAACAAGTTTTTCCAACTCACAACAAAATGTTGTTGTGTGACAAGTTTGGGAACTGAGCTGTAAAGCAAGTAACATTGTTTTATAACTTAGTTTGCAACAATGTTGTGCAACAAGTTTGATGATTTTGTTTCTTGTATTTACCTGCCTTGATGCAATAATGCTACACTTGATATTAGATCAAATCATTACATTGGCTATAGACAACTTTCAAAATTGGCAGCCTAGTACATGAGAATAAGACCACAAAGTCCTTGTTAACACAAAAAAAAGCGTGGTGCCACTTCTATTGCTATCGAAGATGATGTGTTCCTTTTTCTTTGCATCTGACAGGATATACTTAGACTCATTTGATGTCATGATGACTTTAGAGGCCTTTCTGGCCATGTTCTCATTAAGATCGGGTCAGCCATTTTTGAAAGTCATCTATTGTGCTACTTGACTACAGACACAGTCATTTGGAGGGGTATACAGCTTTTTCTAAATAATTACACTTTGGAGGTTGACTGGATTTAAGCCATACCGTGTTTTTGAAACAGCCAAATATCCAGTTGTCACCTTACCATTAGCACTCCTAACTTAATGTGCTTGATGAGTTAGGCTGACAAAAATTTTGGTAAAAGTGCAACTCCTCCATTCAATGCAACTTCTTCTTATGCAAAGTGTTAAAAGTATGGAATTATTATTGTACTATAATAGAAAGCTTAATGTTTCCTCAAGTAAAACAGTAAAAGCCATGCATCCTTGTTTAGACTTCTTTCCTTTCTGTGTAGCTTTAATTAGCTTTAGATACCTGTAAGAAGGAGCACTGGTGGGTAGAGGGTGTACCTTTGGAAGCTCAAACAAGAGCTGCTGGCTCGGGAGAATGGCATAATTTTACTACAACTACCAGAATACTCTACGAATTTTCTTTCGTATTCAGATTTTTATTCCCTCTTGAGAATAGCAAAACAATTGGCACGAATTATTTCTCAAAATAAAGTGGGTGAAGCATTCAGGCAATTATAGTAAAGGATGCCATCATGCAAATCACCTATTGCGTAATGGCTCTCTGCTCTTCAAAGTAAAATAAATTACCTTTACCTTTTAAGCTGCACACTTGATTGTGTTGTTGCTGTTTTATTAAACAAAGTACATCATTCTATTTTAGGGTTTAGAAGCTGCCAATGTTACCGGCCCAGAAGGTAACCCAGTGCAGGGTAGCAAGTATGCACCTGATCGTCGTAGGAACAGATTCAACTACTATCAATATCGCCGTAACAGGCGCCGCCCTCGCCCAAGACCTGACAGCGCTACAAATGGCGAGGTGAAAGAAGAACAGGAGGGCAAAGGCACGGAGTCTGGAGATAATGCGGATAAACCTCCCAGGAGAAGGCGAGGGTAAGGAAAAGGGTTCCTGTTAGTTAAAATGTCTGTTCAGTTTGTTAGTCATTCCAAGCTGTAATTTGCATGGTGTGAGTACTTGCCATTCACCTTTGTGATCTGGATTTGAGACCCATCTTGGATAAATATAGGATATTGGTTGACTAACAAGCTAATACAGCTGTGTATTTTTACGAGTCACGCTGTATTTTGGCGAGCCTTTAGGCTGTATTCCCTGGTTAATCGACAAATAACATATTTATTATACAATTCTGCAAAAATCAATACAAATGATGCTGTTTTTATTGCCACTTTTGACTTTGATTAGTGAGCAGCTTTGCACTGGGAAGCCATTCAAATGTTACTAACCCAATACGGTCTCATATTTTTCGTGTTCTTGTGCACATTACGTGCGTTCTTTTGAGAATTGTATAATAATAGATGATATGTGAGCTGAGTTTGTTTGATGTGTTGTCTCTAATACAAGTTTTTTCTCTCTGGGTTTTTCATCCCTCTGCAAAAATCAACATGAATTCATCCTTCTGACTTGCTTTAGTTACTATTGCTAAATAATTATGTCCCACAAGCTCAATGGGTGGTTAGAATATCAGAATTTGAAACTCTGATCGCTGAAAATATACTCAGTAGTTTTCAGTGGTTCTGTTTTTCATCCCTCTAAAATAATCGTGAATTCATGCTTCTGACTTGCATTGGTTACTGTTGCTAAATTGTATGTTCCACAAGCTCAACAAATTACTAGAATATCAGAATTTAAAACTCTGATTGCTGAAAATATACTGAGTAGTTGTATCTGGGACAAGATTTTCATTGCACTGGAAAACCTGCTGCAATGGTGATTGGTTCACTATTGTCTGAGTTGGAACCATGAATTGACTATTGTATACAAAATATTTAACATTGGAATGTGAGTGCCACCAGCTGAAGAACTGCTATATAGATATGCTGCTGTTAAATGATTTTTATGATGTTATTATTAGTGCATGTATAGTCAATAAGCATTCATAAGTGCCATGCATATTGTACTCCCAAGACCTTCAACAGAAGCAACGTACGCAGACTTAGTGTTGCATTTCTCACCCAGGTGTGAAAAAAGACAATGGACAGTGCATCACTGAGTCTGTGTATGTTGCTTCCACTTCTGTTTCCATCACTCATGGAAAACAGGCTTTACCAGAAACGGTGATGATTTTCAGATTTGTATGAATAACTAATGAATAGTAAATATACGCTCTGAGTTTCTGGTTATCCATCAACTTTGCATCAAACACTTTATCAGCCTGTGTTATTGATGTATTATCTAATCATTTCTATTCTGTATTATTGATGTATTATCTAATCATTTCTAGACGTCCCTATTGGATGAGACGCCGCCGAGGACCCAGAAGAGATGAGCGCTCTGGAGGGGAGAGTCAGGGAGAGCAAGATCAACAAGAACAAGATGGCTCACCACATACTGACGGAGAACAACGGCCTCCAAGAAGACGTCGTCCCAGATACAGAGGAAGGTAGGCTAACCTATCCTAGCATTATCCTTGGGTGGGCTGTAGTTAGGGTGTGTGTGTCCCCAGAACATTTATTAACAAGATGTTCATTTGAGTGTTCACTTGGAGGGGTTATGACTCTCCTCTTCTCCTTGGCTGGGCATGCACTGTCAGAGACCTGTCTGTATTTTGTGATGGACAAGAAAACACCCACTGAGTAAATAGCAGACTTGAGTGGGGACACTCTACAATCCCAGGATTTAGTGGTCTGGTCCAACCCCAATAATATCTGCCTTAGGTAGATGTCTAATTTTCTAAGTGTTTATATGTAGGTGAAGAAGGAGATAGGGAGTAGTACTGTGCAAAAACGGTCTTGAAGAGGTGTCAATAAGCATTCATAAAGCCTGGTTTTCACTACGACGCAAGCGCAAGAAAAAGCACAAGCACAAGGATCAAACTTTTTTTATATCTTGTGCTTGCGCTTATGCTTGCACTTGTGCTTGCATCATAGTTTTTCTAGTGAAAACAGGCAATCTTATGCTTGCGCTTGTGCTTGCGTCGCTAGTGAAAACCAGGCTTAAGTGCCATCCATATTGTACTCCCAAGACCTTCAACAGAAGCAACGTATGCAGACTTAGTGTTGCATTTCTCACCCAGGTGTGAAAAAAGACAATGGACAGTGCATCACTGAGGCTGTGTATGTTGCTTCCACTTCTGTTTCCATCACTCATGGAAAACAGGCTTTACCAGAAACGGTGATGACTTTCAGATTTGTATGAATAACTATTGAATAGTAAATATACGCTCTGAGTTTCTGGTTTCTGGTAGTTGGTGTGATGCCACTAGGCTTTACTGACTCAATAAAGATGATGATGTGTCTGCTGTGAGGGAGATACACATGTACAGTAGAAACCCTTTGGAGGTCTTGCCATTGGGATTCAAGAAAGAAAAGAACACCAAGTCCTTTTTAATTCCAAATTGTCTTATCTTAATTTCTTTTATATTTGCTTCCATAATTTTTAATCAAGTTTTTATCATTTGTTTACTTTGGTTCATTCATTTTTCTCCAATGTGTCAGGCGTCCACCGCGTAGTGACAACGAAGAACGCAGTGACGACCAAAAGGAGGACAGGAAAGAGGGTGAGAGTGGAGACCAAGGAGACAGACCTCCACGCCGTAGAAGATTCAGACGCTACAGACGAAAGCCTCGTCCACAAGAGGGAGAAGACGAACAGAAGCCCCCATCTCAGGAGAAGACAGGTCAATCAACATCTGACGCTGCCCCTGAAAACTAACAAGATCAATATAACATCATTTACTTAGAAATTGCTATTTGCTCCAATTAGATTCAACCATGATCGTGTATATCCTTTCCTCCCCTACCCCTATTCAAACTTACTCAATACCAAGGCTTAAACTCTAGTATAAAATAAGTTGCCTGCTGATTTTTTTAAACATTGTTTGAGAAATATAATTTCAGCTTTTCTTTATAACTCCCGAGCTATTTTTTCTCAGACTAATGTTTAGTGATTATTTATCCATAGTTTGTCCCATTTTCTTGTGTGTTTGATCATGGTTTTTTTCTATTGTTTGAGAACGTTTATTGTCACCTTGTATGCTGTTCCATCTTGTAAAAGTTATGTCACAGGTTCCAAACTTGGATTCCCTGTGGTGAAATAGTGTTTGTGAAAGACTGGACTTGACATCTTGTCCATCTGGCTTCAAATAAAAATACACGATTGCTTATTTCTTTTGGTGGTTTTCTTTTCTTTTTTGGGGGGTGTGGTACCGAATTTATACTTTGGAGAAAAAGGAAGGGACTTGAATGTAACGAGGATATAAAAATGTACTTTTTTCTTTTCAAGAAGGGACGGCTGATACAGAGTGCAAGTCCAATTATATCGATAAAGACATCTTGGTGTACTGGGTTTCTTTTCAAATGTCAAATATTTCTTCAGTCGGGTTAGTCGTTTGAACCCACCCTACAGAGACGGTATTCTCGTTAGTGGGCGTCTGCAACTGTCTTCGTTCCTGTAATTGGACTGAGTAGAGTCTGGGTTTTATACAAAGGATAAGACGCGTATACATTTTTGCTTGATCGATGATTCCCGTAATTTGAATTTTTAGTCCTGAGAACAAAACCAGTGGTTTTCTTCTTTAGAAATTCCAACCCGCTTTCGAACAGCCATCTCAGATAAAGTTTTTTTCTAAGTTCTCGATTTAAAAGTTTGTAAAGTTAAAAACCAAAAACAGAAACTAATGCGAACATGGGAGTGCAGGCGTATTCGATAGCTACGCCACTGGTAGGAGCACAGATCGGCCGCGCCCAATATTTTTACAACATGAATATGATACTTATCTCGCAATCTGATTGGTCGATTAGAGTGTGTAGACAATGACGCGTTTCGGCGCACGTTCGTACTGGGATTTTTTAACATTTATCTCAAATAATTGTTGTAAAAACCGAATTGAAGATGGTTTTGAGTTGTCTGTCCTCTTATTGACACACTCTTGACGTCATAAAATGTTCAAAACTCAAGTGGAATCACGAGCGTGCACGCCGAAACGCATCAGCAGCGTGTCTGTCCTCTTACTGACATACTCTAAATCAACTAATCAGATCGCGAGATTAGTATCCAGTGTCGTAAAATTAACAAAACCATCTTCAATTTGTTCATTTTACAGCACTTGATACTAATCTCGCAATCTGATTGGTTGATTAGAGTATGTCAGTAAGAGGAAGACACGTTGCTGCATGATGCGTTTCGGCGCGCGCGCTCGTGATTCCACTTTAGTTTTGAACATTTTATGACGTCAAGAGTGTGTCAATAAGAGGACAGACAACTCAAAACCATCTTCCGATTTGTTATAAATTTCCTCCACTGCATATAGTACATCTGAAAAGTTAAGATTTGAAAAAAATATATAAAGCTTAGAATCTGAGAGTGCATAATACCACGAGAGCGAAACTTGCAGATTGATGCCTGCGCGATGTGCTCGCCGCATAAAGTTATTTTTAGTAACAGAAAGTTAACGCCATATCGCGCGCCAACTTCCTGCCTAAAATTACCTTCAGCAGCGCCAACGCGCCAAGCATGCACATCGTGCAGACAACAATACAAGTTTCGCGCTCTTTTAGCATTACAGTCTCTTGTTAGAATATATGAAAACAAGTGTACTTACCGTCTTGCCTTAAAATTTCCTGATTTAATTAGTATTAAAGTGTTTTTAGGGGTTTTAGGTCCCTCCGGTCACAGTTTCAGACTTCCTTCATCACTCATTCATACTTCCTTTTTATCGGTCATTCATGCAGACTTTCTTTAATCATTCAATGATTTTAATTTAACTTAGTTGATCATTCATGCAAACTTTATGGATCTATAGGCCATTCATTTAGACTTTCTTTGCCCATTCAGTCAAATTTTCTTTCTGTGGCGTCTATTATTCAGACTTTCATATGTTTTTATTGGTCAGGATTCATTCAGTTTCTTTGATCATTCATCATGTTACTAGAAAAATAGTAAAGGGTTATTAACCTCGTTTGCTGTGGTCTGTATGGGAAAATATCAGACCGAGGTCTTGACAGTATACAAAAAGACCAAGGTCTGATATTTTCCCATACAGACCGAGCAAACGAGGTTAATAACTCATTTATTATATGGCTTTGAGCTAGGTCCCGCTAACAATTGACATGGCAAAATACAGACCATGCGTTAGCTAATCAGAATTCAGGAAATTATCTAGCCATATAATAATACAAGATATCGAGGCATAAAAAATTAAAGCGTATAATATTAGTAACAGTGAATATATGGAGGACTTATTTCTTTACTTTTATAACTTTTTTGGGCTTTTTCGTATCGAGAAAGGCGCTATTTCACGGACAATTTAATTACTTCGAAAGGTTTTTCGTTCGGAAAGCAGGTTAGTTTTGCAGAGGTTAACAATCTAACATGGTCAACATGGCTTCACATCATGAGAATGTATGTAGAACTCTTGATTTTTATTGAATAAAATCAGTTTTGTGGCAATACAGGTTGTCCCTGGTCCCAGAGGCTTTCTTTATTTCTTTACGATCTTTTTGCAAGCCTCGTAGTGGAGACGTTTTTGTTTTGAAACGTAAGCGTACAATAAATCGTAAAAAAATGGAGGGAAAGCCTCTGGGACCAGGGCTAGCACTGGACTAATAATTTTCCCAAACTCTTCTCTCTTCCCCAGCTCCCTCAACGTACCTCTTCCAATAAAAAGTCAAAGACAAATAGAGAGACATGTACAGACAAGTTTCCTCTTGATTGCTGGCAATTCTCCCACCCCTGCCCGACAACTTTAAGTTCGAGTATGAAGGTGTCTGTAACCTCTAGCCTCAGCGACACCTTACCGCAAGTCACGTGACTACATTCCTGGCGAAGGTTGGAGCATCCTAAATGAAACATGAGTAGATGCTTTGTAGCATCCTCGCCGTCACGACAAGATGTCCGCAAAAATCCTCCTGTTCTCTTGTGGCTTCTTGCTCTCTCTTCTATCACAATTAACATCCCAAACTCAAACATTCTCTCGAAGTGAGTACTCCTGTGATCGAACGTTGATCATGAAATGTTTGTTTTAATAATGTTGATTGCAATGCCGTGTTTCTATTTGTTTTGGTGCGTAGATCCTGAAGAACTCGAGTTGCTGGTACTGACGATAGCTACAGAAGAGACTGATGGATATAAAAGATTTATGAGATCATGCAAATACAACAATATCTCAGTCCGAGTAAGTAATAATTCTTTGTTTGCAGTGTGCATCTGTTTAATCATGATAAAATGGACTTTATATCGTATGAACCAGCTGCTCCCTTTGGTACACGTGTCAGTTTCTGGTTAAAATTTCTAGACTTTGTGTTACACTTCCAAAACCTGATCTGACTTCTGGTCTCTTTAAACTGCTACCTGATTATCTTCTTCACGATGAATAATTTGTAAACTTCTGAATTATAATATCCGCTGTCAGAATCATTGAATTTTTGATTAAAAATATTGAGCTTGTTATTAGACTGTCACCATTCAATATATCCGATCAAAAGCACTTATCACTGAATTTCCACAATAATAACTGCTCTTGTTTCTTTATGTTACCGTTCAAAAACCGTGACAATTTTATTGCAAAAGTTCTCCATGAGTTAGCTCAGACGACAAGTAGACTCTATTCAGTGTCCTTGACATCTAGCGGATCGAATTTCAAGTGATTCTGAAATTTTCAATGGCTCTTTGATGAAATCTTGGCTTTGAATGCGTGTTCGCAAGCACGATTTTCATTTTAAAATGCTTGAAAGAGTGGTTCAGGTCTTCTTCAGATATCATATTTTCTTGAAACAACGAAACACTGTAACAATCAAGAGTTTAAGTGTATCAATTGTCATTCTTGATTTTTTGTATGCATATTTTACGTTATGATAAAATGTCAAATTTTTGAGGATGATTTTTTGGAACATTTATTAAAGCACGAGAAGCTCCAAAAATATATATTCATTAACGTCCATGAATTTTTTAACAGTTGTATAAGTGAATACTACTTAAAATAAATATTAAAATAAATGCTACCTACATAAAATATCGCAGCTTATCCACAGGAAAAAAATGTTTATTCCCAGCTTGGATCAAACATGGGATTTCTCTGGGATTAATCAGGGAATCCCTGGGAATCTGTTCTATTTTTACAAGTTTGGGTATACAGAATTTCTCAATTAAAATAGAACAGATTTCCAGTTTTAGACCAAGTTGGGAATTGATATTTTTTAATCCCTGTGAGCATTATTCGCTGAACCTGTTCGTAAAATCCGTTTTATTGAATGAGCTTTGCAAAATCTTATGAAAATACTTCCGTACGATAATTCTGCAATGAGAGCCGCCGAAACTGTCTTTTCAGTCATCAACATTTCTCCCTTTTTTCTTTTTCCGCGGAAACTCTTTTCGTCGTGGGAATTTTTTCACTTTTTTGTTTTATCGTTTTTCTCTTTTCTTGTCCTTTTCTTGCTTGATCAAAAATTGTTTTTTTTAGAATTTCCTTATTTGAGAAAGTAATTGCTACACTATGGCGAGCAGCCGAATCTGTTTCTTCCTTGGGAATCTTTTTTTTTTAGAAATTTGTAAAACAACAAATGAGCATGATCTTAGTTATTTTTAGATGTCTATTTTAAAAACTGCCTTGAGTGTTTCTGTAGTTCTTATTTTGGTCGAAACTAAATGACATTTATTATAGGCAGCATTTTCTTGAGCTAGCATTTTAATGGCTTCCTCGAAAAATTCCCTCGTGCACTTAATGGGTATCCCTACCAACATCTCATTGGCTTCCCAATCAATTAACTTTCAAATAGCTTCCTAAAGGAATTCAATTAGTGGGGTACGCGTTCAAATGGCTTCCTCTGAAACTTCAAGACAATAACGATAGCGTTTCAGATTGTCGTAGGCCTTCGGAGATGGCGAAGTTTTTCAAATGTCAAAAAATATATTCGGCAAAATGTCTTTTTTCTCCGTGTATGTGCATTACAGGAATTTTGGGAAAGAAACGTCAATGTTTCAAAACGTCAGTTTCAAAAATCCTGAAGTTAAATATCTCTAATAGGACAAATGTAAAAAAGTACAAATTGAAATATAATGTAAACAACATCAACAACAACAACAACAACAACAACAACAACAACAACAACAACAGCAATAATAACAACAACAACAACAACAATATCAAATCCTAGCGGTGCCCACCATAAACAAACTGATATATCTTCCTTGAAAATTGAACCTCAAGTTTGAATGGTGTTCTATTAAATAACCGTATTCTTGTCAACATTTTTACCAGTATAAACGATTTTGTAAATAAATTTGAATTTTGGAAATCCAGTAAAATACATATAATTATGTAGAGAAGGAAGGAAAACAGTGATTCCCTGTTGTTTCTTATCAAGCACAAATTCTTTTTTTAGCCCAATTATTAGCAAGGAGAAACATTGTTTAGATTATATAGAAGACTGTTATAAGCAGCTAGTTAAGACTGTTATAAGCAGCTAGTTTCCTGAACCGGCCCACTCCCAAGGGTATGAACAAGTTTTAGTGTCGATCATCAATCTTGTTTTTATAGACAATTGGGATGAATGAAGAGTGGAAAGGTGGCGACATCCAGCACTATCCAGGAGGTGGCCATAAGATCAATATGCTCAAAAAAGTCATTGGTGAATACAAGGATAAAAAGAATTTATTACTCATGTTTTCAGACAGGTAAGTGAACTTTTAAAAACTAAGGATGGTATTAATAAGCCCAGTTTGTATTGATACTTGATGCTGCTCATCATAATAAATTTTACTTCATTCCTTTTCCCCCAGCTATGATGTCATATTTCTTGCAAGACCTGAGCAATTCATCAATACATTTTTAGAGTTCAATGCAAACATGATCTTTTCAGCTGAAGGTTTTTGCTGGCCAGACAGATGGCTCGTGGTAAGCATAAGAGATCTTATCTTAATTAATACATTATTTGAGGGATGTAATTCATTCTAGGGTGGCAACCCTTCCTAGCTGTCCACACATACATACAATATGGAGGATAAACAGTTATATAATCTGAAGGCTGTTATTGGGAGAGATCAATCTTTTTAGGAGGAGGCTAGAGTGAGAGGGTTGTGGGAGGAATACTCCTATTGTATTGACTCAGATATGGAATTTGGGGTGATCAAATCAATAAATCCCATTTTGAGTATACTAAAAGTCAAGTATGGTTAAAACAAGTACAACAACAGCAACAACAACAACAACTACAAAAAGTCCAGTTGTAAAGCTGTTATAAATATTTATGAGATATTTCATCTTGGGTTGTGGTTTAATTGTGTTGTTGTAACTGCAAGATTGATTCCCCTCTCTTCTCTCCCCACCCTCCCCCTTCCCACCACATGACTGATGACCTCATTATTGCCGCTATTGCTGTTTCAGGACAAATACCCACAAGTTGGACATGGCAAAAGATATTTGTGTTCTGGAGGTGAAATATTACAATCATGTTGTGCACATAAGCAAATTTGTAGGAAACTGCATGATAAATGCAATTTTTGCAGGCTAGCTGTAATGTACCTGTCGGTACACAGGGCCTGGAGAGGGGTAGGGGCTGGTATATAGCTCCACTACTTTTTCCCTTTTCCCATACTAGTCTCTTATATTTTCTAATCTTAGCCCCACAACTTTTTCCCATACTAGTCTCCTATATAGCACACCACTTTTTAGGGTGCTCAGTTGTCACTGGTACACTGATCATGCCAACTGTAAATTAATGACTGATCATTCTGTCCATTCTGCAGCTACATTTGTCACTCATAAAAAATATGTTCAACTGACATCATTCTCAATCTGAATTGGAATTTTCATCAGCTGAATGGCCAGTTTTCAATAAAAAATTCTCTGGTTTTGAGACCACATTGTAGCAAATGTTTGACCTTTTGAGGCAGATTTATGAGATTCTTCAGCTGTTTAATTGAAACCCAGGAATTCTGACATATCAGCTACCATGTATTTTTGAATTCTATTTCACGATAATGATTATGATGAATTTGTGCAATGATTTCTGCCATCAGGGTTCATTGGCTATGCACCAGTATTCCATGATGTAGTCACTGACAAAGAGATTAAGGATGAAGAAGATGATCAACTTTATTACACAAATATCTATCTGGATGAGAAAAAGAGGGTAAGCAGGCCATATTTTAAGGTACAATATGTTGACACTTAAAACATGCAATTTACAGTTTTAAGGAGGTACGTTTTTGTAAATAAATTCCAACTCTGTAAACCTTAAAGTTGTTAGTAAAGTGTCTATAAATTATTTGAAAATATGTCAGTAAGCGGTTATTTCGTTGCATAAGGTAACATATCATTAATATAAGGTAACATAACTACCACATTAGCGTGCGCGCGTCCAAAACCAAGTGGTCAGCGTTGTTTTCATTACAATCACTAAAATTTACTATTAATGAAGAAAACAATTAACATACCAATAAGAATGTACAACAACAATAAAGACCACAATATGGCAACGTTAATGTAAACAAGGCATAAATTAATATAGTTTTACTCATTTTTTCAGGAAAAATTCAACATAGTACTTGATCACACAACAAAGATCTTCCAGAATCTTAATGGAGCCCAAGGTATGGGAGATCAAAAACCTAATTCCTATCATATAACAATCGTCACAGTCAGTCACTTTGCTTTCCTTGCTTGCTTGTTTCCTTGTTTCCTTGCTTCCTTTCATCCTTCCTTCCTTCCCTCCCTCCCTCCCTCCCTCTCTCCCTCCCTTGGTTTCACCCATGGCTGTTCCCTTTTCTGCCAAAATCGCATATATTGACTGCATTATTTTAAACTTCTCTCTAAGATGGACACCTCTCTAAAATGGACACTTATTGTCAGTGTACTTTGTTTCTTTGTTTTCTAGAGGAAGTGTCCTTGGAGTTCGAAGGGACAGAAGTTCGTGTTCAAAACACCGCACATGCAACAAATCCATTATGGATACATGGCAATGGTCCAAGCAAGGTAGAGACAAAGCAGCATAAAGGCCGGGACACACGATACAACTTTGTTACTGGCTTGCGCACAACGCAGTTGCATCATGTGTCCATCCCCAAGAGACCATAATACTAAGAGAGCGAAACTCAGTATTGATGTCTGTGCGATGTTCGCGGCGACTAAGGCGGCTATTTTTAGTAATTTCGCCATCGCGCGCGCAAGGCTCTTGATTTTGATTTTTGACGTGCGCGGGGACGGGACCGTTTGCTTTCGGCTTTTGAATCCTTTTGTTTAAGAGCCTTGTGCGCGCGATGGCGAAATTACTAAAAATAGCTTTAATCGCCACGAACTTCGCACAGACATCATTACTGAGTTTCGCTCTCTTAGTATTATGGTCTCTTATCCACCCTCGCAATGTTGGCGCACAACGTTACAGAAAAAGTCGCAGAGGTAGAACTCGGCCCTGAATCTGCAACTGTTGCGACTGCAGCATATTTCATTATGAAAACACTTTGAGACAGAACACTGAAATATATTTCTGCGATCGTGATCGGTTTCTACATTTATAATCGTTGCGATCGCTGAATATATTTTTTTCAATCGTTTCCATTTTCCAGCTCTATCTCAACTACCTTGGGAATTACGTTCCTGGTGCTTGGAATTCAGAAGAAGGTTGTCTTATTTGTAAAGAAGGCTTCATTGACCTTAAGAAAAAGAAGGTAATAAAGAAATTTACAATATTTCTGTGGGAACCCGCGTTACCTTTTCTAAAAAATTTACAGTTGATTATAGGCTAAGGAAACTACAAAGATAGAAGTCCAGTAATCACAAAAAACCTTCATTTCTCGATCCGTCCGTTTTTTTACGAAAGATGAAACAAAAGTCCAAACATTTATGAACGATCGATTCGCTGGAGCTAGGTCAATGTCACTTTACATCAAAAATACGATTGCCACGATAAACAAACATTTGTGAAGAAAAAATTCACGAACATTTTGATCTTTGTTCCTTCTAAATAACTGTGTTCTAGTGCTTGCGCACTGGTTATGGAACAATATGCTCTCTCACAGAGACAATGCCACTACATTCTAATTTTCTATGCATACAACTTTGAACTCACTTTCACTCTCTTTTCACTGTTTTGTTTTTGGAAAACCGGAGGACCCGCGAAATAAAAACCCTCGAAGCAAAGGAGAGAACAAACTGACAAACTGAGGTCACTTGCCCTCTATTTCATTTCTTTGTTCCTCTTTTTTCATTTATTTATTTCTTCATTCTTTATAACTAGGACGCAGAACTTCCTCGAGTGATGATGGCTATAATTATTGCTTATCCTACACCATTTATACCTGAGTTTTTTAAGAGGATTGAAGCCATTGACTACCCTAAGAAACGCATTGATCTGTATATCCATAACTTGGTAGGTCAATTTGAATTTGTTGTTGATGATGATGACGACGTTGATGGTGACGACGTTGATGATGATGATGACGATGATGATGATGATGTTGATGATGATGATGACGTTGTTGATGATGATGATGATGATGGCTCTAATTATGATGTTGTAGTGGTACTTGCGATGGCTTGTTTTCGACACGCCTGGTAGTTGTCTCTGGAGCCCGTTTTTCGGGACACTCGATAACTTTACGGGAAAGTCGCAGAGGTTTTGAAGATCGTTTAAAAATCTGCAACACGTTGCGCTAAAAATCGCGTAGCGGTATCATGTTAAACTACACCAACGTAACAATTTTGCACTAAAAGTTGCCCCCACTGCTTCCCCTTCTCGGATGTGAATGTCATGAATCTTTCAGGTCGATTACCATAGCAACCACATCGCTGATTGGCTCAAGGGTGGTTCTAAAGGGTTGTATAACACAGTTACAAACCTGGGACCAGGGGTTAAAGAATTTGAAGCAAGAAACAAGATGATGTAAGTTGAATGCAACTCTGTACGGACTCCGTCCCACAACGGCCACAAATTCCGTCCCAAAGTTGGCCATTACGGAGAGATTAGACTGTAGAAAATCGCATAATTGTGCTTGCGTGACAAAAAGAAAGACTGCGTGACGTCTGTTAGCTGGCATCAAGTGTGCACGTTTAGACGTCTGGCGTAAAAGAGAGACCATGACCTTTGTACTCGTTATACTTGCGCGTGTAGACTTTGTGTGGCATTTGACCTCGCCTATGAGATTCCAACAAATTAATGCAAGTTGTGTATATTTCGATGAACAGCGATGTTAAAATGATTATCATATTATATTTAGTGAACGTGAACATTTGAATACCTTTTGTATGAATGTAAAAACTGTGCAAAGTTCTTCATTTTGCAGAATGTTTTGACAAGGAACCGAAACAGTCATGCTATACAGCGTGACACTGTTGACGCGACACCGTACATTGAGGTTGTCATGCAACTTGGTCTAAGTTCGGGTTTTCAGGCATTAAGCAATAAACTTGTGCGACATTCCTTTCCGACATTCCATTTAAATTGCTTTGTTCCTCTTTTCCAGAGAGGCTGCTATCCAAACCGGAAGTGACTACCTTTTCTTTATTAATTCTGACGTGTCATTTACCAACATAGACTCCTTGAAGGTGTTGATTTCACATAACAGGTAACCATAGCAACCATTCAAACATAGTAAAAAGTGTCTGTGGAATCACCACCACTCCCAAGTGGTACCCTCGAAACCACCCCCCTCTTCCCTAAGCCCTTGCTCCACTGTCGATTCCCCCTCCCTGAACCAAAGACTGTCCAGTTATACGCAACCCTTAAATCGCGTGCGGATGAGTGCTGATATTTACTTTTAATCGTTGAAATTAAAACTGCACGAAGCGTAAGCACGTGCTATATTATTATCATCATCACATTAATCATCATCATCGTCATCGTCGTTGTCTTTGTTTATCATCATTAAACAGTGCAACCCCGTCTTATGGCAAACCCGTTAATACTGACGACAAATCCGTTACGGCCATGCACCTCATTTTGTCCTAACACTGAACTAGAGTTCGCGCAATACGCTTTTAATAAGTTCACCCCGTTGTTTCGACCAGATATTTTTATTCTGAAGGTGGTCGACTGTGATTTTATAAACAAACTAATCATACTAACGGATATCGTCAATATTTATCTCTAAAACAATTACTATCGTTTTAGACCTTTTGTAGTCCCAAAAATGTCCAAATACAGAAAGTTATGGTCGAATTTCTGGGGTGCGATTGGAGAAGATGGTTACTACGCAAGATCAGACGACTACATAGATATTGTGAATTATAACCGAATGTAGGTGAAGAATTGAAAATAGATAGAGGTTGGGAATAGCTTATTAATGAACGATTCCATGGAGGGAAGTTTTTGACAGTTAGATTTAGAAAACTCGATGCGAGATGAGGAATTTATCACACTCGTTCACTGCGTAACTACCGTGATGATGTCGTGACGCCACGTTCAGGACGCCATTTCGCTGGTTTTTTGTATCCTCTTGTTGAACGTCGGCAACGTCAACGGTCATTTTGTGTGCTCGGCGCGCGCGGAGTCTCCTTACGCGTCACGTCGTGTAACAACGCGTGTACAGCAATTGCGTGACAACGTCGCGATTTAACAAATTGAAGATGGTTTTGAGTTGTCTGTCCTCTTATTGACACACTTTTGACGTCATAAAATGTTCAAAAACTTAAAGTAGGGTAAGAGTTCTTTTCCTTTATGGGAGTGGGGATTTCCTCCCAAATTTTGGAGGCAGAAAGTTGAAAAGACGATTAGCGTTAACCCAGGATTAAATCTAAAGAAAACCATTCATTTTAACCCAGGATTAACGTTAATCGCCCTTTGAACAACCGTACAAATGTACTTTGGTGGATGTTTAACCGAGTTTTAATGTCTCTATTGCATGTATACACAGTTCAAGAGTGCACAAGTACAAAAACAATGCATTCATATGCACAAGGAAAGAAAATGTTGCACCTGTGCAATACATTTGTACCAGAGCTAAATTTGCATCAATACATGTCAATATGTTAATTGACCATCTATAACATATAACATGCCTAACACTATCACCTACTTATTCACAGGGGATTATGGAACTCACCCTACATCTGTAGCTCATTTTTGATCAAAAAAGAAGTTCTTCCCAAAGTCCGACACAGTCACGGCCATCCAAAGTTAGATCCAGACATGGCGTTCTCTAAATTCGCCAGAGATAAGGTAAGAAACAGACTGACCTTGAAAAAGCATAATTTGATTGATTGGGTGGATAACTGATTGAATGACTGACTCGACTGACTGACGGCCGGCCGGATGGACTCAAGGAAGGAAGGAAGGGAGGGAGGGAGGAAGGGAGGACAGGAAGAAACAAAAAGAAAGGTGATAGAAATGGATGAAGGGATATGTTATTTAGGCTATGAGGGCCTGATTTAGCGACTATACAACTAACTGATCAACCGATGGACAGACGGACCGATGGACAGACAGACCGATGGACAGACAGACCGATGGACAGACAGACCGATGGACAGACGGACCGATGGACAGACGGACCGATGGACAGACGGACTGATGGACAGACAGACCGATGGACAGACAGACCGATGGACAGACAGACCGATGGACAGACAGACCGATGGACAGACAGACCGATGGACAGACAGACCGATGGACAGACGGACCGATAGACAGACAGACCGATGGACTGATCCTCTAACCTCTAGTCAATTTACTAAAGAGAATAAGGAATGAACAGACTGACGAAGACTGACTAGATTAGTTTGTGTAGCGCCGTGAAAACTGCGGGTATTTGCCACACTCATATACGAAAACTGGTCTAATATTATAACGGCAAAACCTAAATGCAATGAAGTAAAGCCATTTTGTCGTCGTTTCTTCCAGGGTATTTTCATGTATGTTCTCAATACACACTACTTTGGACACCTCAAAGAACTAGATAGCTTCACCACCAACCACTTACATAATGAACTCTGGCAGATCTTTGATAACCAACTTGTAAGTATAAGACGATATTAGTTATCTCTTCCCTTCTAGCGCATTTTACGAGGGAGGATTGGGGCCGAATAAGTATATAGCTCATATATTTGTTCGCAAGTATAATTCTATTACCAAGGCAACACTGACCTATGAAGACCAGGAATATTAGTAGAGTAGTCATCTCTCTCTTCTTAAAGCGCATTTTACGAGGGAGGGTAGGGTAGGGTAAGTAGAATATGACCGAATAAGTGTAGCTCACATATTTGTTCACAAATACAATGCTATTACCAAGGCAGTACTGACCTATGAAGACCAGGAATATTAGTAGAGTAGTCATCTCTCCCTTCTTAAAGCGCATTTTTTGAGGGAGGGTAGGGTAAGAACAATATGACAGAATAAGTATAGCTCACATGTTTGTTCACAAGAACAATGCTATTACCAAGGCAGCACTAACCTATGATGACCAGGAATATTAGTAGAGTAGTCATCTCTCTCTTCTTAAAGCGAATTGTACCAGGGGGAGAGGGTCAGAAGTAGAGTATGGCGTTCTTGGTGCGTGATACGCATGCGTGGAATTCACACCTTCAGAGGTGGCAACGCAAAATGGGAAGCAAGTTATTTCTGAATGCGCTTGAGTGACGAATATTCAACGAGACACATTTGTAAACGAGTAATTTTTTATCTGAAATTAATCTGGACAGCGTTATGATAACACAGGGATCCCATAACAATGATGGCTATTTCTTTTCAGGACTGGGAAGACAGGTATATTCATGAAAACTATTCCGAAAACTTAAATAAAAGCATTCCTATTGCGATGGTATGTATGTATAATCATACAGGTTTTCACACACATTCAGCTTCTCTTACAATTAACAGTTCTCGCGAAAGCAGCTGCAGCATGCGTCTACTCCTGTGTGCAACTGTTGCAGAGGTGAAACTCAATTCTTTGTTCACCCTTACACACCCAAAACTTCTTGTGTTTATGTTAAAATTGATACCAAAGCCGAAAAGGAAGTAAACTTTTGCGTGCCCCTTTTCGCTATAGATAGTCGCGTTGGTCTATGGCTCAACCTCGTTCCCAGGGCCTTTTTGAGGTTGTCTATGGCTCAGGTACGATGTTTTTGAAATAGATTATTCCTTCGTACGTTTCAGCCATGTCCCGATGTATTCTGGTTCCCACTTGTCAGTGAAGCGTGGGCAAACCATATGATTGAGGAAATGGAGCATTATGGGAAATGGTCTGGTGGGAAAAATCAGGTGAGTGCAAAATTTCACATATAAAGCGTGTTCATGTTGCGTTATGAAAAAAAACCCAAACATCTATAAAATCTATATCATCGAAAGAATTCTCTTCTGGAAAGGTGGGCCATTTTCGAATTATTCAGTATTTAGTGCCCGCAATTCTGTCACGCAATATTGTCACGCGTTTTCGAATTGTGTAAAACTATTTGACACAATTTTTACGTTAGTGGATTGGTCAATGAGTATTCTAGTTTATGATTATTTTCAGCAAAATAAACGTATTGTATTTCGTTATGATATTATTTCGATACTCGGTGTTGTGGCCGCCATGTTGGTTTCTCACAGTACTGGTCCCTTACATTCTTACCAACATGATATGGATGGAGCTGAGCATAATCATTCGTTCATATATCTTCAAAACTTTCGTTTAGAAGCATTTATTTGGTCAAAATTCGATGCTAATTCTTATCTTTTTCAGGACGCACGTCTAGCGGGTGGATACGAGAATGTACCAACTGTAGATATCCACATGAATCAGGTAAAGTCTAAATAGAAATACCGTTAAATGAGCCTTATCTGGGCACCGTTTTGTTCTTGGGCTTATTTTTGGTTGCTTATAATTCGTTGTTTTGCAGTCACTTATATTTGATTTGGACACTTTTTCTTAGGGTGTGTTTACACGGGCGATTCCGTGTCGGGTTCAGAGTTCGTGGGACGAGTTTAGGACCTGTTCACATGAAAGCGAGCTGTTCCTAGTAGCAGGGATAACTGTTTTGTTTTGTGTCACCCAGGGAATAGAGAACAAAAGAGTTATCCCTGCTACCAGGGACAACTTGCCTTCATGTGAACGAGCCCTAAGGGTGTACTGACATATAACGTTGCACAGCAACGGTTGCTATGCAAAATAGGGTCTTACTTCAGTGATAGACGCACACGCACACGCGCGGGTTTTTGGCGGGAATCATGTGCCTTCCGTTAGAACGACGCACTCTGACAAAGAGGACTCATTTTGTTGTTATTGCGCATGCGCGGAACGTTTCACTTCCGGTTTCTTTAAAAAGTTATATAATCTTTGGCGTATTTCATCAAAATGAAATGTTTCTTCACGCAATGACGCCATTCGATTTTAATGTTATAGACACACTATAAAATGTAAAAGCGATTTGACAATTTACAGGAATTTTAGAACATTTTCAAATTTCCCAAGCAACGGGCAATTTTTATATGTCAGTACACCCTTTGAGCCCGGGACAGAAGGAACTTCATGTCGTCCCGAGTATACTTCCGATCTCCATGTGAATGTGAACGTCTTACCCAAAGATCAGGTGAAACTAGTTCCCGCAGGACGAACTCAGCCAGGGACCGGAAATCGTCCATGCAACTGATGTAAAATAAAAGAAGTCAGCCTGGTTCACATAATCAGGCTCGGCCTTACTATGCAAGTGTAAAAGCCTCTAGATCCGTTTACCATGGATTTTGTCGATAGAAGAAAGTCATCATCTTGATAGACTAAGCATTGAAATGATTTTTCAGATTGGTTATGAGCGAGAGTGGTTACATTTTCTCAAGCAGTACGTCGTCCCTGTCAATGGTCGTCTCTTCCCTGGATACTACTCAGATGTAAGCGTTTAGTTTCGTGTTCGGTTTTCTTGTTATTCATCTCTTAATTTATCTTACGGTCGAGAACTTTGTATTTTGTTGGTATGTATCTGATGTATTTCATTTTTTATATTCTTTGCTGTATCCTCCTTTTTATGCTTATATTACAGAGGCGATTTGTAAGAAGGTCTCAATGGGGTATAGCTTTGACGGTTAACGTTCCAGCGGAACAGCGAACAGTGGAACGGCCCACCAGCCCACCCCTGAAATTCGCGTGGGTCGTCTGTACCGCTCCCCCTAAGCCAAGCTGTTCCAGCTTGTCTTAGGCCGCTGATCAATATTTCTTCTCCATATCTTAATTCAGCTGAGCATGAATGCGAGTGTTGTGAAATAGAATACAATTTTGGCTTCAACAACACGCTGCGCGTTTTCAGTTTTACGTAAAACTCGCAACTGACGAATTTGGACCGAGTTGTCGCTGCAGTGCGCAAAAAAATAGTTGTACTTCTAAATCGTCTCGTGCAGAAACAGTTTTATTTGCGTATACTTTTTTACATCTCATCCAAAATTGAATTTTTTGGCTGGTTTCTGTGTTTCCTTCTCTTGTTGCTTGAGGCCATTACTTATCCGCCATTTCTTCCACCTTTCTTTCATTTTTTCCCAGCTCTTCCCTACTATTCCTAATTGATTTTGTTTTCTATATGGTCCAACAGGGTCGTGCAATAATGAACTTTGTAGTGAAATACACCCCTTCTGGTCAGTACTACTTAAGACCTCATCACGACTCTTCAACATACACGATTAACATAGGATTGAACAGACCAGGAGTCGATTATGGAGTAAGTAAATATGTTTAATCATATCCATTTTGAAACCACTAGCAAATCCTGCATTCTGATTGGTTAAAAAGGATGCGATTTATTCCTAAATTACATATTTTTGTTCCTTTAAATCGCATGTCTTTTTCAGCCAATCACAAAACAGTCCTTTCATTATCAGCCAATCAAAAAAGAGATTAAAACAAAGCTGTGAAGCTATGGAATTTTTCCGGTTGCATTAGAAAAGGCTTTCTTTCGAGTATGTTGATACTCTCATTCAATTGAAATGGGATTTCAAAGTGGGTATAATTAAGTGGTAATTAAACTTCGTGTCGTGCAATTGATAATTTCACTGTTTATTTCGAGTTGTGAGATATTTGAGACATACTTGAGGAAGGCACTATCTCGTTTGGGCATGCAAAGAGAAAAAGTAGTGATGATAATATTTGTTAGGCAGCGTGCGCAGCAACAAATTGTTTTAAAAAACGACCCTGGGTACCCTGGAGACAAGATCGGAGACCGTTGATTATTATGGATTATTTCTTTCATCTACCCATGCTCGACCAACTTGTACAGTCTAGAACGTTTAACAAATTCAAGATGAATTCGTTTTTGTCAGCAAATTTCTGAGATAAAAATTAAAAAATCCTTTTCAAACGGGGCAACAGATCAAGCGCGCGCCGAAACGCGTCAGCAGTGTCTCTGACCTCTTATTGACACCTCTAATCAACCAATCGGATCGCGAGATTAGTATCAAGTGTTGTGAAAATGTTATTGAAGCTCGATTTACACGACAACCTTTTAATGGCACGCCACCCCTAACTCTGGACACGCGGTCAATTATATTAGCACGGAAACCCTAATTTATCATAGTGTGAACAGAAAAATTGTTGGCCTGGTTTCGGTGCCGTATCAATAATACTGATGGGCTTTACATGCCATAAAAAGGTTGTCGTGTGAATCGCTCCTTAGTCGAGTATTCCGTCACTGTAAGAGATAACGCTCTGGGAATGAGATTGGTTGAACCCGCGCTCTTGGGATGAGATTGGAAATCCTGACTAAAATGTTTAATCTCAATTTAAAGGGTGGTGGCTCACGATTTATTCGTCAAGACTGTGCCGTCAGCGCTACTAAAGTAGGCTGGTCTATCATGCATCCTGGACGACTAACACATTACCATGAAGGCTTACCAACAACTTGGGGTACTAGATATATCATGGTTTGCTTCATAGACCCTTAGACATCCCTTAAATCAACTAATCTATTTTGCTAAAGAAAATTTTTAATACAGCTACTGTAAAAAGGTTAGCGTTAATAAACATTTCTCCTAAGGTTGCAATGTATTGTGAGAAAGTTGGACGATAGAAGTAAAGCTACACGAAGTGGATATGTCGGCACTTTTTATAGAAATCTAAAAATATAAGCATTTACTTGCAGATTATGGTATTTGAAATACAACCAGAAATGAGAAAAAGCGCTGTTATGTGGAAACTACCTTGAATGCTTGTGCTGAGAGAAAATGTTATCTTGTAGTACAGAAACACTGCAAGGGTCAGAAGATAAGACAATTATTTTTATGGAAAAAGATATCAAAGTGAAATACAGATTTTATTATATTGCAAAAAGAAATAAACTTATTGAAAAACTTGTTGGTATTGATTTTTATTACGTGTATGACGTCTCAGAATTGATCAGCATTTACGCAAGATTGGTTACGTTGCAAGTGGCAGAGCAAATGTTGCACGTATCGGAGACGTGCATATGACGGTTACAAAATCCAGTCTAAAAAACTAGCAATAACTGGCAAGAAAATATATCTTAACGTGACTACAATCGCCAAATTTGTCCACCATTTTGTTTTTGTTTTGACTAGTATCTTTGAAGAAAACGTGAAGTTGAATGTAATTGGCTAGTTGAGTAAAGATAAAAGTGAAGGTAAAGTACTACTATATTTAGTGTCGGTATAGTTCCTATAGCACAAGCTTATCTTCCAGGAAGCCAACGGTGCGCTCTTTACTAGGTCTCCTCTCCTCTCAGTGCTCTGTTTTAAGAGTCTTTAAAGCTACTTAAAGCTACACAGAATGGAAAGAAGTCGAAACAAGTATGAGGTGGCTGGGAATCGAACTCGGGACCTCTCGCTTCAGAAAGCCGCGAACTAGTAACCAACTGAGTTACACTTGCTCCTATGTCTATTTCAATTTCACGTTGTTGTACTCACAATTTCAAGCCAATCAAAATGCAGAAGCCAATGAATTTGGCGCTTTTAATTTACGCTTACTTGTACTCGCCTATATGCTTGAAATCGCGACATTTGTGATTTCCCATAACTGAATGCAGTACTTAATTATAAAGAAGAGTGAAGTAAAACGAGAAAAGAGAACAAACAATAACAAATGTCTTGTAGCATCAACTCGGTTTTTATAATAGATTGATTTTATTAAACCCGCGAAAAAAAGTACGCATAATAGTTAGTCTAGTTACTACTAGTAGTAGTGCTTAATTATGCTAATTCTATCTATAATTTTCTATTGTTTATATAGTTAGTGCTATTGGTCCTGCATTTTAAAAATGCATTTCAAAAAGTTACTCTAAAATGGTTTGCTAAAGACATGACCGATTAATCATATTACCAGGCTGTGTCAGGTTTAAGAAGCCAAAGGAACCCACTTGCTTCACTGTGGTAACACCATCTGACCGGCGGCATTGGCCAGGGCAATCCATTTGTTTCCTTTGCTGTCATGGCACAACATGTCATCTCTTCCATCACCGTTAAAGTCGCCGATGTGCAATTCAGCGCCAGCGTGGTAACACCATCCCATTGCTTTAAACCAGGAATTGCCAGTGAACAGACCGGCTGCATTGGCCAGAGCAATCCATTTGTTTCCTTTGTTGTCATGGCACAACATGTCATCTCTTCCATCACCGTTAAAGTCGCCGATGTGCAATTCAGCGCCAGCGTGATAGCACCATCCCATTGACCTGTACCAGGAATTGCCCGTGAACTGACCGGCTGCATTGGCCAATGCAATCCATTTGTTTCCTTTGTTGTCGTGGCACAACATGTCATCTCTTCCATCACCGTTAAAGTCACCGACGAACAATTTGGCACCAGCGTGGTGACACCATCCCATTGCCTTGTGCCAGGAATTGCCCGTGAACAGAGCGGCTGTACTGGCCAAAGCAATCCATTTGTTTCCTTTGCTGTCGTGGCACAACATGTCATCTCTTCCATCACCATTAAAGTCGCCGATGTGCAGTTCAGCGCCAGCGTGGTAACACCATCCCATTGCCTTGTGCCAGGAATTGCCAGTAAACTCACCGGCTGCATTGGCCAGCGCAATCCATTTTTGTCCTTTGCTGTCGTGGCACAACATATCATCTCTTCCATCACCGTTAAAGTCGCCGACGAACAATTTGGCACCAGCGTGGTAGCACCATCCCATTTTCTTGTGCCAGGAATTGCCCGTGAACTGACCGGCTGCATTGGCCAAGGCAATCCATTTGTTTCCTTTGTTGTCATGGCACAACATATCATCTCTTCCATCACCATTAAAGTCGCCGACGAACAATTTGGCACCAGCATGGTAACACCATCCCATTGCCTTGTGCCAGGAATTGCCCGTAAACTGACCGGCTGCATTGGCCAGAGCAATCCATTTGTTTCCTTTGCTGTCGTGGCACAACATGTCATCTCTTCCATCACCGTTAAAGTCGCCGATGTGCAATTCAGCGCCAGCGTGGTAACACCATCCCATTTTCTTGTGCCAGGAATTGCCAGTAAACTCACCGGCTGCATTGGCCAGAGCAATCCATTTGTTTCCTTTGCTGTCATGGCACAACATATCATCTCTTCCATCACCGTTAAAGTCGCCGATGTGCAATTCAGCGCCAGCGTGGTAACACCATCCCATTTTCTTGTGCCAGGAATTGCCAGTAAACTCACCGGCTGCATTGGCCAGAGCAATCCATTTGTTTCCTTTGCTGTCATGGCACAACATGTCATCTCTTCCGTCACCGTTAAAGTCACCGATGTGCAATTCAGCGCCAGCGTGGTAACACCATCCCATTGCCTTGTGCCAGGAATTGCCTGTGAACAAAGCGGCGGCTGGCCTGGCCAGAGCAATCCATTTGTTTCCTTTGCTGTCGTGGCACAACATGTCATCTCTTCCATCACCATTAAAGTCGCCGATGTGCAGTTCAGCGCCAGCGTGGTAACACCATCCCATTGCCTTGTGCCAGGAATTGCCAGTAAACTGACCGGCCGCATTGGCCAGAGCAATCCATTTTTGTCCTTTGTTGTCGTGGCACAACATGTCATCTCTTCCATCACCGTTAAAGTCACCGACGAACAATTTGGCACCAGCGTGGTAGCACCATCCCATTGCCTTGTGCCAGGAATTGCCAGTGAACTGACCGGCTGCATTGGCCAGAGCAATCCATTTGTTTCCTTTGCTGTCATGGCACAACATATCATCTCTTCCGTCACCGTTAAAGTCGCCGATGTGCAATTCAGCGCCAGCGTGGTAACACCATCCCATTGCCTTGTGCCAGGAATTGCCCGTGAACTGACCGGCTGCATTGGCCAGGGCAATCCATTTGTGTCCTTTGCTGTCATGGCACAACATGTCATCTCTTCCATCACCGTTAAAGTCGCCGATGTGCAATTCAGCGCCTGGGTGGTAACACCATCCCATTTTCTTGTGCCAGGAATTGCCCGTGAAATGACCGGCTGCATTGGCCAGAGCAATCCATTTGTTTCCTTTGCTGTCATGGCACAACATATCATCTCTTCCATCACCGTTAAAGTCGCCGATGTGCAATTCAGCGCCAGCGTGGTAACACCATCCCATTGCCTTGTGCCAGGAAGTACCAGTAAACTGACCAGCCGCGTTAGCCAGGGCCACCCATTTGTTTCCTTTGTTGTCATGGCACAGCATGTCGGCCCTTCCATCACCGTTAAAGTCACCGATGTGCAATTCAGCGCCAGCGTGGTAACACCATCCCATTGCCTTGTGCCAGTCGTTACCTTTAAAATATACCGTTCCCTTTCCATGAGCTAATAAGAAAAAGAAATTTAATACAATCAAAATGTGATACAGTATTTTATCCATTCTTTAAATAAGGTGCAAGCCCTAAAGTTTTGTATCTGAGATGTTTCATCCCAAAACTGAATATACAGCTCGCTGCACAAAATGCTATTCGATTAGCCATGATCAAATGCAATATTAACATGATATTGATGTATTTGCCGTAAGCTCTCAGAAAAAAACCCCAGAGGATTTCAGTCAGACTTCTTACATTCTGAGAGACTGATGCTATGCTAAGCTTATTGGCAACAATTCAAATTGTTTGATCAACGCTAAAAGACGCGTACGAAGACCAACTCAAAAATTTTGTAGTTTATTAGACTTGTGACTTATCACGTGTTCATTCATTCAAAGTCTAAAATATCCCAAAAGAGTATCCACAAAAGACTCTTATATCAGTGTTCAGCTCCGTATATATGTAGGACATGTAGGGGCTCATCGGGAGAAATAATGGCCACCAAGTCGAGTACATATAACCACTTGGCACTCAACTGCAAGGAAAACTATTTGCTTGATAATGTATCTTAAGTCTGTTGTGTACATATTTCAGCAAACAATGGCTATTAGAGAAATAAGGAGAAAAACAACATCAAGACTTCCTCACAAAGGCTGTTCGTGAGGACTGTTACCACAGTTCCATAGATGTAGGATATATTATCAAGCAAAAGGGTCTTCATTGCAGCTGAATGTCGAATGGTTAGATGCATGTACTCAACTTGATACAGGGACCGCGGAGCACCTTGAATAGGGGGAGGCTTGTCGCATTTGAAAATAAAGAAGGCTATCCAATCAAAAACGTTTTTAGACAGAACATATGACTAGGTAGCGCGGAAAGTCGAGGGGCTTAGCCCCCCTCCCCCCTCCTCCCTCCCTCCTCTCCCCTCCCCCCAGCCTCCCGTCTCCGCGGTCCCTGTTGGTTGAAGGGCTTTAATTTCGGTCTCATATATCTTTCATCATCAACATCAAAACATTTATCTAAGTACAGGGTAGTAACGAGGTATATGGGATCAGGGATCAGTGTTATTTTGGGGCTCAGGGATCACGTCAGCGTTATTTTTTTGGCTCAGGGATCAGATTTTTAGCCTTGGGATCGGGATCACTGTCTTTAGAATTTCGAAAACGGGATCACTTTTTTAAGACGGGATCAGGGATCAAAATTGTCCTTATTTTGGGGATCAAGGATTACAATTTTAGCCCTGGGATCGGGATCACTGAAAAAAAATATACCTCGTTACTACCCTGTAAGTATGTAAAGGCCTGGATTTTACCCCATCTGAGGAAATCCCGTTTTCTCAATATCTTGCCGTTTGTTTGTATTACAGGTCTAAGGATTGTATTTTTATTGTCTATTTTATTGTTTAAAAAAGATAATTCCTCTTTAATTAATCCTACCAATAAAATCGCTATAAATTGGATTTTTTTATATTTGGAGTTATTTATCTTGTAGCTAAGAAAAAACGAGCTAGTGGGTCACCGAGCTTGTTTTGGAAATATTGTACATCATAGACAAGCGATTTAGCGAGCATTCGATGCATTCCAGCTATAAATTCGATGAGCTTCGATGATAAGTCTTTCGGGTCTCAGAAATAAATCTACAGACTCAGAGTTAGCAACCTAAATTAAAATAGTGAATTCTCTCGCAAGAGAGCCCATTTAAACCCCGATCGATAAAGTGCATTTTTATTTAGCACATTTAATTTCTACAAATTTTTTTAAAAATTATTCAATTCAGCCCGGCATACAACAATTTCTTGTGCCTTTACTGTAATATAAATTGCCTCGCATCACCTTGTGCTTTTCGCACCTTCACAGCCAATCTAATATTTATATCAAGAGACGTGCATGAAAGACAAGATGACAGCCATCTCCGGTCACGCAAGGCAACGAAAAATACACGATTATTTTACATAGTTTGACACTATTTCAAAACAAAAATTATGGTAGTCACAGGTCATATGTCCAATGAGCTTTGCATGTTTAGCACATGGATAATTGCGTGTATGTTTGAAAACAGAATACATCCCAGTTCTCTGGAATTTTTTTGCATATCCTTGAGGATTAGCAATCATGCATTTCAAAAATAGACCGATTTCTGAAGCGCACACAACCTTGAGCAATCAGTTTATTGTACAAGGAAAAAAACAATATTAGGCAGCACTCACTAAATGTCAATTAGGCTAGTTGAACTACAGACAGCACTTCTAAGTATATATAAAAACAAACTAATTTAATTTGACACAATTGTATTGGTTTCCACGGGATTTTAGATGGGATTATAGACCCCTCCCCACTCTCCTTAGCTTCCCTTGAAAGCCAAGGTACGCAGGTAACTCAAAACGTTTTGATCCGTCTACATAAAGAAAACTTGTCAAAAGAAACTTCGCAAGGAAAAGTTCAACTGCTTTAGGGTCTTTACGGAGGTACCCTGGTCCCAGAGGCTTTCTTTTGTATTTTATAATTTTTTCTTTTGTATCCTCTTATTTTTGTTCTTTGTTTATATAGACCTTCAGGCCTTCTCGTATGCTTGGTGCCGAACTCACTACTACACATTACGGCTTCGGTACATACACTGCAAAAAAACTTGAGTAAATCGGTGCATCCACAGTAGCTCACTTATCCAAGTAAACTGATTTACTCACTGCAGTTATTTGAGTAACTGAGTACCCTTTACTCAAATAACTGAGTAACTGTGTACCCTTTACTCAAATAACTGAGTAACTGTGTACCCTTTACTCAAATAACTGAGTAACTGCGTACCCTTTGCTCAAATAACTGAGTAACTGCGTACCTTTTACTCAAATAACTGAGTAACTGCGTACCCTTTACTCAAATAACTGAGTAACTGTGTACCCCGGCTTTACTCAAATAACTGAGTAACTGTGTACCCTTTACTCAAATAACTGAAGGCTAGACATTTACACGGATAATTGAGTAACTGTGGATATACCGATTTACTCAATTACGTGTCTGAGAAAATTTACTCGCGCGTTTAATTTTTGCACTGTAATGTAGGGACGTAAAACAGCTAGCCCATAACACTTCACCCAGCAGGAAGAGTAAGGAGGGAGATCTATTAGTATGTGGTCTGTGTTACTACACTACAGGGCCCACAGTCAGGCTATAATGTTGCCCTTGTGACCATAGGAAGCTAGGGCAAGCTAAATATACTAAACTAACATATAACAAAATAAAAGTAACAAGTTTGTACCTGTTGCAAGGACGCATACGAGGCCAACGAGGAACGTGATTAACATCTCGTTTGTGTACAGTGTAGCAGCGTTGAAAAGCGAATCGTGCAGTAAATAGATCCTAAAAATGGGAAACAAAGTTTGATCAGTTCCAGGGAATCAATATAGTTTTGATCACTTTCTGCAAGCTTTCTAGATATACTCGTTCACAAATTGACCTTACGTACTCTTGTTCTACACACAGGTGGTAACCGTAAGCAAACGACGATCGCACAAGATCGAGTGCTGTACAAAATGACGCATATTATTCTTTCTTTCAGGCCGATATAATTGAAATGACGTACCTTGTGAGTTACAGAAAAGCAATCAATTGACTCCAAGACGTGCGTCCTTTGCCTTTGCCAGCTGGAAATTTTCCGCTTTATATACTATTTTAGGGGACGAATTTAATGCCATCCAGACATGTTGGAATGCGGTACTTGCAGAAAGATTAGATATTCCTTTATTTATAGAGAGTAATCCTATCAGTGACCGATATACAATATCCCCCTAAAAGATTGGTTCGATTGGTTTTAAAATAACAGACAGTTGCTTCCGCTTCTGCTTAAGTTGTTTATCGGTTATTGGTGATGGAAATATAGTGGAACATCGCTTAGTTACTCCAACTCGGTTATCTTAAACTTTCTAACAAATTCCGCTTGTTTTTGTCCACATTTTCATAGTCATTTACTGGTGGATCTCCAACTCTGATAACTTGAATATTCCGGGGGGGGGGGGGAGAGGGGACTCTACTGTAAAAGGATCACCGGTGTGCTCGAATCAGCGATTTGGTATCTTTTAAGGTGTTAAAATTGAAGTTTAGAGTTTTAGCATTTCCTGGTCTCTCTTAGAGTATCAAATTAAAGAGCCCATCTTATTATCTTGTTCTCAAACAAAAGCGTGTCCGCGACTGTTCAATTTTTTGTTCATCATAATAATGTTCATCAGCTTGTTATCGCTGGTATCTCTTAGGGGTTAAAAATCGTCCAGCTACGCCTTTCTTAAAAGACTTCCGGTATCTTTTGGGGGTATATTTGAAAATTTCCGACGAGCATGCATACCCGATCCTTTGACAAGTCCCCCCGGGCTTGAATTCCGGTTCCCCGCTAACTCGAACTGACTATGGGGAGCCAAATAAACTTCGCAAATTAAAGGCGCACAAGAATCTTAGATTTTATTATAACCGGCCGTTAAAAGATCAGCGGAAAAGGGATTCCCAAACTCATGAAATTCCGGTCTCTGTATATTTCGCATGGTACAACAGAGAGTTTAAACATCACGCACACGGGAAACGGCAGATGGAAAGGATCATGTGACTGCATGCGTTTTTTCAACTAACGTTGCGTATTTGGCACTCAAACGACAATTTTCACGATTACGTCAAACGCGAATTGACTCACCACGCTACATGCTTGTACAGGGTTCGTGCTACTCTTAAACTCCTTGAATTTCATTTACGTTTTCAAGGGCGCTTGAAAAGCCCTTGAATTTTAGAAATTCTGCTCAAACTCCTTGAAAACTCCTTGAATTTATGCTTTTAACAAAAAAACGCAAGGGATTTGAATGGGATTGGAAACATAGCTATAGAAATTCACTTTTTTCTTTTACATGCGGAGGGAAGAAGACTGATGTCCTAGTATTTCAGTAAAACCATTAGAAAAAAATCGGGTAACGCCACTCCTTGAAAACTTGTTGGGAATACTCCTTGAATTCCCCTTGAATTTTAAATCCGTATCTCAGCACGAACCCTGTTGCGTCAATCTTTTATAATGATTATTTTAAAAGCATCAAAAATGTACATAACTACAATACCAGACTAGCAACCAAAAAGTCATATTATCTTCATAAAATAAGGACGAATTATGGAAAATTCAATATTCGATTAAATATAGAATAGTCAATCCGAGATGACTTAAAGTCTAAAAATTGTAATTGCTTTAAACGGCTCATAAAAAATACTATCTTGAACGAATACTAGCTAACCATTAATGTATATTTTCTTATGTCCTTTCTTTCTTTAATTACTTCTTTTTTTCATTATTGATCACTATTTCTTTATGATATGTTTTAATACTTGTAATTTAAACTATTTTTCTAACATTTCTATTTGTCCGGCACCTCCGGACGCGAAAAAAGCAGGTCACGTACGTAATAATCCTCTTGAGCTGCTGTTTGCCGTTTCCCATGTGCGTCATTGATGCTCTTAAAAACTCTATACTTCATGGATCAAGTGAAAGAAGTCTTAGAATTGAAAATGACTTGAATGAACTTATCTTAATTGTCCCAATATTAAAAATTACGAAGCGACATATTTTCTTCATATTCAAAACAGACGGATAAAAGTTATTGAGCACTATTTCCAATTTTGAGCGATCAGTTCCATCCATGTGCATGGCTCTTGGCAGATACATGAACATAGTTGAAATTCAATAGTTTTCGGTTAACTAAAAGAGGTATATCAGTGCAATATATATATATATATAAATCTGCAAAACAGTGCAAATGAACAAATGAAAAGGAAGTGGTATTACGTACGAGCACAAGTTCCCTTTTGACCCCTGGCTGATAGGTCAATTACGGACAGGAAACGACTCTGATGTAGACAGCAGGCGGTTCAAGAGGTCGGTCGCATGCACGAGCCGAAAGTGGAAGAAAACATATAAAACTAAGGAGTAAAAAGCGTAAAAAAGTAAACCAAAGAGAAGAGTTCAAAACTAAAATAATTTTCCAGAACGACAGCTTATACATGAAAGGACTCTTCATCAGTGACTCCGCGGTCAACTGAACTCAAAAACTTATTGTCATTGAACTGATTCAAACATGTATCATTTTGGACCACAAATGTTTACTAAATGACTCAATCACTTTCTTTATTACTACTTTAGTATCATTACTTTATTATTACTTTATTACTAGCGCTCTTCAAGCATACCAAAAAGCGACAAATACGTGACTTTTTTGTATCTATAAAACCCGAATTTTTCTTTCGGACAAGTTTTTCTTCCCAAGGAAAACTAGCTGGTGTAGAGGACAAAAGATTTAGTGTCATTTTTTCCATCATTGTCAATTTGCCTTGTTGAAGAGATAGCCGGCATGCCAATTTTTTTCGCGGCCCTTAAAAGTCGGAAACTTGTCATGGAAAAGATTCGCTCGTGTTGACGGAGAGAAGGAAAACATCATGACCCCATCATGACATTGTAAAGTGTATTTCGGGCACAAGGAAATTTTTCAAGGAAAACTTGTTTGTCGTTTACACAAGCAAATGTTTTATGCTTTACATGGACAACCACCTGCCAATGATAACTTGTTGATCCGTCTACATGGAGCAAGAAAACTTGTCAAAGAAATTCATGTCAAGAAAAAGTTGCTCGTGTATGTAGAAGTGAAATCTGGTCATTCAGAAAGATTCTTTTTGACACGGCTCCCTAAATCACTAAATCATCATACTTTAGAGAATGATAATCATTTTGTACTACCCCGCTTGAATTATTAGTGCTGATAGTCCTGATAATAGTTTTAAAGGCAGAGTTAATAGAGAGGACTTTCATTCTCAGACAGAAAAAAGTCGTATCTAAAAAATGTCACGAAATTGTTAGGTTAGTTTGATGAATAACATGTTTTGCTGACGTCGCAGGTCACACGCCTTACGTACATACATACCAACTCATCGAGAAGTTCGCTCGTCTATAGAAGCCCAGGCCTATTCGATCGTACCATAGTTAGTAGAGGGTCCCCTCTACTAACTATGATCGTACGAAGGACCGCTGGCTTTCACAAATAGTGTCGCCAGGAGCCCATTCGTAAAGCATGCAGGGTGTAAAGTTAGCCAATCAAATGCTTAGATTTAGCGAGAACACCGAAGTGTAGCATTCAGTCAAAACAAATCTATTCGAATGTGTTCGGGACGTTCGGGAGGAATTACATGTGCGAAACTTAGTAGTGCACGGGTAAAAAACGCATTGCGCATGCTTGAAAATTCGGCGGGAATTCGTAGACGCGTTCGTGTTTACAAATAAAAGTACCGTCAATTCAACTGTCGTGTATTTAATATGAGAATTTCTCGTGTATTATTTGACCAGGGAAAGAAAACAACTAAAGCGATGTTTTAGCACAGGTAGCCCAAGCTTATATAATTTATAAGAGAATGTATGGAGAAAATGAATTTTTACTAAATAAAAATATCAAAAATGACAAATCATTCATGAAACTTAGTCTGAATGTTTAAATAAACTTCCTCTTTCATCCTATGTTATTGGTTTTCCGATTTAGCCGGGTTTTTTTTATTTTTCCCCTTTAGTAATATAATAACTAAAGGTTGGCAACTCACGATCTCCCTAGCAGGAGGGTCTCAATGGGGTGGTGGCTATTACGGTTAATGGTTAATATTTTGGCTTTTGTACGATTACGGTTTAAGTGGGTTAATAAGTAATTTCCATTGTTCTTAATAATTAAAAATTATTTTTTATTGTTGAGAACGCTGGAGAAAGCTATTACGACTAACTTTTTATTACGGCTAACGGTTAGTTTTTTCCTATTATTACGGCTTACGATTAAATTTTTGGCCCTTTTACGGCTAACGGTTAACCCCATTGAGACCTCTGTATATTTGTAAATACCATGCAAAAGCGCGCATTTGTAGCTGAAATGCGTTTTGCAAACCACCTTCCATGACTGTTGTCCGCACCCGTGATGATTGAGATATTTCTTATTTGATTTGTAGACATCAATGAATGCAGCCCATCGGCCTTGTCTGCCAATCACAGTCACTACGCCCATAACTGTTATGTTGATGCTTACTGTACCAAACCATTGTGAGCTTGCTGTCACTCACACACACTACCACTGCAGGTGCTGTAATTATGAGCAACAAAATCGTGCAACTTGTCGCGCAACATTATTGCGTTGCAAGTTGCAGAGCAAAGAAGCCGGCAAAACTCTGGGCTCGAGATTGATTACCACCCCACGCGCAACAATTTTCTTTCATTTCTTCACCTAATGGTCCATTAATGTCTTTCATATTAGTAAAAACCCGATGATTCAATGCGCCCTGTCTTTAATCATTAAAAGTCCTCTCTAAAAAACTTCTCTTCAAGATAAGAGGCATGTTTTTGTCTAATTTCATGCCCCTATAAGACTGTGATGGCTTTATTTAGCCATGCACAGCGCTTTTAGGACGTCTTGACATGAAGACATGCTAACATTTACTATACTTTGCCCTTAAACATTGTTAAAACAACGTTTCATTCAAATGAAAACACTGAATTAAGTTAGAGAGAGAAACAGAGACAGAAATCAATCGTTGAATCTTTAAAGCAGTTTTCGTATATTACTGTTAAATAATACAAGGGAATTAACTAACACGTCAAGAATTTCCAATATTAGAGAGATTAAGCATCACGTACACGAGAAACGGCAAACGGCAAAGAGGATCACGTGACCTGCTTTTTTCGCGTCTGGCGTTGCTGTTTCAACGCGAGGATGGATCCAGTGCGTTTCCCGTAAGCGTGAAAGTCGCTCTTTCGTTTGAGTACCAAACGCGCAACGTCAGGTGCGAAATTCGTAGGTCACGTGATCCACTCTGCCGTTTCCCGTCTACGTGATGCTTAATCTCTCTAATTTTATATTTTTATACGGCACATACTGGTCCCCATGCAGCCGGTAGCACAGGGATCCCGACACTAAGAACGGCTACCATAACGTGTCCTTTTGTTACAGTCATTTGAAAACTGCTATAACTTATATTCGCATGTTTTTAATCAAGAAAGCATAAATTATGCTCTCTAGCTTGTTTCAATTCAACATCTGATATTTCCATACAAAGTCCTATCTGTACTACTAGCAATTTGAATTCAGCAAAGGTATCCCGAGTAATTTTATAACCAAAATTTAATATTGACAAAAATACAAAGTCCGAGCTGTACTGCTAGCAATTTGTAAACAGCAAAAGGCATCCCGAGTGACTTCATAACTAAAGTTTAAGATGGACATGCATGAAAAAAAAAACGTTTTCAAACCAATTAAAACTGCCGTCTGTCATTTGTAGTATTGATTTGGTGGGGAGGGAATACTCCCTTTAATTAGCTGTAGTGGAATGTGGAAGACAAATGATGTAGCTAGTTTTAGCCTTACGTTCGTTTGGTTTACTCTAGATAGTTAAGAATTACACGAATATGTTTTTTGATTGACTTTTTGATCAAAATATGATCTGAAACAATGTCGAAGGGTGCAGGAAAAAATTACGTGTATTTTGGTCTGAAATATTTTGCTTTCAAGGGCTATACAAGTGCAACTCCTTCACGGATAAGAACTGTGTGGTTGACTGATTTGCAATTGGTGGATTTCATTATGCACAATTGTCATGTACAGTTGAACCTCATAGTTTAGATGTAATTCGTGTCTTGGCACACAAAAACCGCTGGCCTGGTTGGTTGAAAACATTTTGCTATCAATTCACTGAGGTATAGATGAATAAAATTGATCAACTTGGCCAAAAATGGTCAGAATGTACAGCTGTCATATTGGAGAACGCTCGACTTAACAAACAGCTTTATTTTTACAACACTCACCAAACTAATTAATCATGCACCATGACACAAGAAAAATGCGCACGCAAGTTTGAAATACAGTAAAAACTTATTTCACGACTTTAATTGTTACCATAGTGTCAATGATGAAATAGACTAGAAAAATTTAATTTAGTCTATTTTTCTTTCTTTCCTTCCTTTGTTTTCAAATTCAGACCTATGCTAAATGATATGTATAGGGGCGGATCGAGTTAGTATTGGAGTTGATTAGTAGCGTTTGCTTTGCTTTGCTTTGCTTTGCTTTGTCTGGTTATATGGATCATATCAGTTTGGCAAGGTCAAAGCTTTCTTTTGTGAGCACAAAATTAAAGGATGAAATTAAGATAAATTAATCGCCAATGTATAGCTAATTCAATTAACGTTGTCGCCGAATAAAGCCTAAAGCTTACTGAGAGCAGAATCACGAAACAATTTTTTTTCACCTGTGACATTATTACAACAAGAAACTCACCGTATGCTTGCAAATTCTACAACTTGGACACATATTCCTTAATTTCTCAGATAGCCTACAGAGAATTTTGTTAGTACACAAAAGATGTTTGAAAGGCTTTAGCCTTTAGGCCTTTTTCAGCGGCGTTAAAATCATAATAAAGCACTTAAGGAAGATTAATGATATCTTCATGGGTCTTGATTAAAGATTATTTTAAAACCATAAGCATATGGATGCAACTGAAATTTCATTATTCGCCGCCTATAATTTGGAGTCTGAATGTTAGACCAATTAATGCCTATAATATAATATGAAGAGAAAATGAGGATCTTCTCTTGATGATTCCAGACCATACAATAGTCCTTTGTGTTTGGGCATTTGAATGTTCGCTTTAAAGCACTGAAAACACTATAATCCCTTGTTAAAAACAACAATATTTTGGCGTGACTGACAGGAGAAACTGGCTCTGTAAGAGATTGTGGAATCAAAAAGATGGGAAGAAATTTGGCAACTTCTAAAAAACTAATCAGTGCTTTTTGTCAGAGAAAAAATCATAGTCTAGATGTTCGTGTTGATAGACCGTGAAAACATTCAGGCACGTCGTACCTTTAGTAGAACGCTCGACTTAACAAACAACTTTGCAAACGCGTACCGCCAAATCAATTAATCACTTATTGATATTTAAAAGTACCAAGTTTAAAACACACTGTGTAAAAACTAATTCAAGGTCACTCGTTGATAGTTTAAATAATTCTGAACGGATTTTGATGAAGAAAAAGAGAAAAGTTCGGGTTATTTTTCTTTCTTTTTTCAAATACGACCACATCCTAAATATTGAGGCGGAATTAGTGCTTGATTGACAGGAGGAAAGTTTAAATAGCCTTACACACTTTGATCTAAATCAGTTTCCTGAGACTCAACTAAAGCCGAGGAAGAAACCCTCAAACATCAGAACAAGATGAAACTTTTTTTGATTGTGCTTGTCATAACGACAGCTCTTGGGCATGGCTTGCACATCGAGAAAGGTAAATGTAAAGCACGTGCACTAATTAACTGAAGAATTGTACTGAAATTGTAATCTGATAGTTTATTTTTTTATCTTAATTAGATGAAAAATACCAAGCTCTAAAAAAACTCATGACTGAAGACACCCCAGATAATACAAAGCAAGGTAACTGTGCCATCCTTGCTACTCTTTTACAACCGCTATTTCTTATTTGAGAGTAAAATTGTCAATTGTCTCTCTGGCGTAATTTGATTGACGTCCGTCTCAATGCAGTCTCAATGAGTTTTCAATGCTTGTTTTCAAAAGAGACTTTGAACTTTGCAGGTCGCACTTCAACGATAACGGTTGTAAATTGCATGCAGCTACTCGGCTGTCGTTAAAACGCGGGGTGCGGATTGCGGATAGATTTTTGCGGATTGCGGATTGCGGATTGCGGATAGATTTTTGCGGATAGTGTCCGAAATATAATATTAGTCCAAAAATTCCAAACAATTATAAAATTAAAGAGTAAGTAATGATAAACAACAAAGAATATCTAAATAAAAAACGGCCAAAAGAAATTTTTCTGCTTTCTTGTCTGCTTTATAATCTGTCATCGTGATTCAGATAGCGAGTTTGTGCGGGTCAAGAAGCTAGCAGCGTTTTGTGCAGTTTGCTAAAAAACTTGTTTTGAAACATTTCAAGATCATTTTTAGAATAATATTAAAGAAGTAATTTTGATCTTCAACTTCAAAACCTCTCCAAAAGTAAAGGAACACTAAGGTCATTTGTTTCTGATCACCGTGACAAACCTTGCGTGACCAGTTTCAATCCAAGTGAGAGGTACGTTTTAAAGGTTAATACTCACGGATGTAAATAAAACGTCTCTGTTAAGTTTTAGCTTTGTGAGCTTTTAACAATAACGACTCCATTTAGCATTCCGTATCTATACTAATTTTGGGACAAATTTCCCTACAGCTCTTCGTCAATATTCTGATCTTCAGTATTTTAAGATATCCCATATCCGGCTGTATTTTTTCTGCTGACTAAGGGTGTTTTCCATTTAGTGGAACCAACCAGCCAGAACGGCCAGTTCTTAAATGGTACATGTCAATTCCTAGCTCTGGCTGGAATCAGTCCTAAGAAATTACGAGGCCGTTCTGGCCGGTTGGTTCCACTAAATGTAAAGCACCCAATATACTCTTACCGTATCCCCCGGGGAAGGGGACTCCTATATATAAGAGGGCGGGGATGCTCAACAATTCATTTCTACCCCTAAAAGGTACCAATTCAAAAACAATAATAAAGAATTAAAGTAATGAAACACTTTGTTATCGATGTGCTTTGAAGATTCAATTCAGATCATCGAAATCGTCCTTTTCATGCTTATTTTAGGTAGTTTACCCCAAAACAGTCCCTAAAAGGTACCAGCTATGTCTCTGGTAGTCCATTTAAGACTGAGGCACCCTAAAAGGTACCAGATTGCAGATTTTGACCCCTAAAAGGTACGACGAGCATCCCCGTCCATTTACGATCGGAGTCCCCCCCCCCTACCCCCGGGCCGTATCCCGCGGAAACCTCTACTGGCCGGGGCTTCATCTATCCTGTCGTCCATGGTCTTGTTGTCGGAATACTTATAAAGAAAGAGTGTATGCAACCAATAGAAATAAAAAAGAAATAAAAAAATTCCCCGTTAGAAGAAAAAGTAGGCTCTAGTAAATATTGCATTTGTCACATGGATCGAATTCACTGACTTGCAAATCCTATGTACGGCTGTCACGCGCAAGGTTTGTCACGGTGATCAGAAACAAATGACCTTAGTGTTCCTTTACTTTTGGAGAGGTTTTGAAGTTGAAGATCAAAATTACTTCTTTAATATTATTCTAAGAATGATCTTGAAATGTTTCAAAACAAGTTTTTTAGCAAACTGCACAAAACGCTGCTAGCTTCTTGACCCGCACAAACTCGCTATCTGAATCACGATGACAGATTATAAAGCAGAAAAAGTTCTTTTGGCCGTTTTTTATTTAGATATTTGTTTTTGTTCTTTGTTGTTTATCATTACTTACTCTTTAATTTTATGATTATTTTTATCATATTTTGGACACTATCCGCAAAAATCTATCCGCAATCCGCAATCCGCAAAAATCTATCCGCAATCCACACCCCGCGTTTTAACGACAGCCCAGCTACTCTTTTAATACTCAGACTGATATACTTTCACTATATTACTGCAATGATTGTCATAATATCATAAGTTGTATCTTTTTAGACGATAAAATTTCAGCTCTCCTAAAGGAATTGCCCAACGATGTAGAAGGTAAGAAAACTGTGGCATTAAAAAAGTAATGTTGTCTCCAAAACGCCCTTGAATTCCAAATATGTAGAAACTAATTGTTCAGTCAACTTTCAAACAATCATTTGTATATGTTATAATATGAAATCAATTGTTAATTTGATTGTATTCTATCTGACATAAATATTTTGTTATAGGCTTAATGACCTATTAGGGTGTTGGCCCAAGAGAAACATTGTCTAAAGATCCTTTACTATTAGATACACATGGACTTTATAACTCGATCTTTGAATTTACATTCATATTGCCCATATATTTTAGAAGTTTTTAAAGCATTTTTATATTTTATATATGAAATCAGAACTAGTTCTTTATTACTTGTGTACGTCTTCCATTCGAAATAAACACTTGTGTTTTATAAAGATTGCAATCGTTTCTACAACTCGTGAAGTATTTTTCGTGAAGCTAGATATTAAACATTTGGCCGTGGGCCATGGAATGCTTTTAAATAGATCTGGGCATCCAAGTGAGATGAATTAGTAAGTACTTCAAAATGCCACTTTTCATGGACGAGTAATTCCATTACATTATACACATGATATCATCTGATTAACAAGAATTTAATTTGTCAATGTCAAAGACTTAGTTAAATCATTGAATCTGATGAAAAAAATTCGCATATTTTACGAAATATTTCAACCAATCAGAGCACGTGTGACGTCACCCAGCGTATGTACTTTGATAACCCACGGTTCTTGACCAATCAGAGCGCGCGTAATATACCGGCCAATTATATATTGTATTAATCAGGGCCCGGTTAAGATCAGGGTTTTCTCTAAAGAGAACTAAGCGTGTTGTATAATTGAATGTTTCTTTTTATCTTACCAAAACCTTGATTCAATTAAGCTACACGTGGGTCACTGCTGAGTCCCATGCGCAACTTTAGAATAAAAACAGTTAATATCATCAATCAATTTTTTATCATAGATCAGGAAAAAGAAAAACGTAGTGGTCGTGATATCATTCATTACTATTACTGCCTTGATCTTCGTAAGAATGGCTTCTGCAAGTATAAATTAATCAAGAATAAGTACTGTCGTCGAACATGCAGTACGTATACTTTATATAGATGCGTCTTACCCCCGGGGATGGGATAGGGTACTCTCATAGATTGTTCTTTATCTTATTTTCAATAAGTAATCTGAGTTCACGATTTCCTGTGGTTTATGTTCATTTATGGTAAACATAGCACATCAATGGATTTTTCAAGCAACATATAATATGTCCCTATCGTAAATTTAATTGATAAAGTACGTTCGCCGCCTCTTCTCCCTCATTCGCTCCTAGCTGGGGATTTTTGTTTTCTCTACTGAAATTTAAAACCTTCTTAATACATGTGTTGTCTTTTTGAATAGGCTGCTACGACGTATTGAGTAAAAAGAGCTGTAGTATCTTGAAGCGTAAAGGGGAGTGTGGCAAACCGATCTCACTTAAGTACTGCCAATGGAAATGCCACAAATGCCGTAAGTATTAATTGTATAACATGACAATGATAATGATCGATAATAACAATAAAAATGACAATAACAATGACAATGACAATAACAATTACAATGATAATAACAATAACAATGTCAATGACAATGACAACAACAACAACAACAACAACAACAACAAAAACAATATAACTGACAATGACAATGACAACAATACCAATACTAATAATAATAATAATGGCAATAACAATACCAATACCAATACCGATACCGATACCGATAATAATTCATTTTATGACAATATTGCCTCAACAGTTTCGTGTCACAAATCTCGACCTCTTGGACTGCAGGACGGAAGAATTAAAAACAAACAGATCACCGCTTCCTCGTCTTTTGATAGGAGACATGCTCCGTGGTTTGGCAGACTTCACCTCAAAGCCTCGAAGAATAATATAGGAGGTTGGACATCGAAGCACAGAAGGCGTGGATCGTGGTGGCAAGTTGATCTGCTCATTGTGCATAAGATAACCGGAGTTGCTATACAAGGTCGCGAAGACCGCTATAGTCAGTGGGTGAAAACTTTCAGTGTCCAGTACAGCCTTGACGGTAAAACTTTCAAAAACTACATGAATGGCAAGGTTTTCATAGGGAACCACAACAGGCATGGTGTTAAAATGGTTCACTTCCCCACTCCAATTATTGCTAGGTTTTTCAGGCTGGTAGTGAAAAGGTGGCACCGAGCAATTACCATGAGGGCGGAGCTCTATGGCTGCAAGTAAGGTGAAGTGAAACTTTGTCTTTTAATCCACTATTTCATGAATGTATTCAAAGTTGATTAATTATTATCAAGAAGGCATACCCACGTGAACCTTAGACACGTGTGCGTCACGTAATGTGACATGTTTTTGCCGTGCTTTTCGGTTGCTGTTTTAGAACTGCTTTGCGAGACGCCAGCGGCTTTCGTGCGCTGAAAGAGTTTGAGTATTACAAAACCCCTCGCTCACGAGTACTTTGGGTCACGGTCGTTTAAAATAAGCGAAGGACACTCCAGCGAATTGTAAAATGGCTCAACTGCAGAGCAAATTAACGCGTGCATCAAATTTACCAGCCGAAGGTCACTGGCTTCTACAAACGAACAATCAGGGCCTAAGCATGGTCAGTTGTTGAAAATTGGCCGGTTGGCACTCTAACTCAGGAGTAAATCTCAAGAAAACAAGGTTCAAAACTTATCATCCTTCGAACAGCCGGGCGGCAATACTCAACCTTTTTCATTAATTCAGCGCACGAAAGCTGCTGGCGTCTCGCAAAGCAGTTCTACAACAGCCGCCAAAAAGCGCGGCAAAAACATATCACATCACGTGACGCACACGTGTCTAAGGTTCACGTGGGTATGCCTTCTTGATAGAGTAAGTCGAGCGATTATTTGCAAAATACTTAGAGTGATTTTCCGTCGTCTGTGAAAAGAAAATGACTATTTAGTCCGTACTAGTCATTAAAGAACAAAAGAAAACAATGGTTTTAGAGTCTACTACTAACTATTAGTCTGCCTATTTTTTCACAGACGACGGAAAATCACTCTAATGTAAAGGTAGTGTGTGAGAGTACAGTGTCCTCCAATTAGTGCGCATGCGCTATATAGAAGACTTGGACACTTAAATAAACAGTTATTTTATTTTATTTACTATCGGTTTAAACTAGCCACGTTTTGTTTATCTTTCTCGATAGGTAGATAAAGACCAACAAAGTGAAAAATGGTCATGTATTTTATCCAAGCACGATGCCAAATGACCTATGATCAATTCATCCTCAAATTTAAACCTAAGCTAAAGTAATTTTTCTTAAATAAGCAGTAACGAATAAAAGGACATGTGAATATATACACTCCGCTGTGATCAAAATTAACTGGTAAGGGACTAGTCGGAAATTGGCAAGGATATTGGGGGAGGGGGTGGAGATTTGAAATTGATCGATGACAATGATGTGACCCTCTCTATATCGATGGGAATGAAATTTCCTGACCCTCCCCTTGGGCCTGGCCAAAAATATCATGACTCTCTCCCCTGCATAGAGAGCGCGAGAGTAACCGACACTCTTTCTTCGTGTTCAAGCATGGATCGTACCCGATCGTAGCTGCAAATCAAAGATTTCCTTGGCTATTTTGGGTGCACACTCGTAGCCGTTTTAAGTTCGTGCTGGAAGTAAGTCAGCGCGCTGTCACAGAATTCGTATGTTTAAACATTTTTGCGCGCGCACTCTTGAAGGCGGGCGCGCAGTGTGACAAATTTTTGACGCGCGTAGTTTTCTGCCTTGTTTTTTGCCTTTGTTAATTTTCTGTGTGTATGGAACTCCGCTTTCGCCGGCGAAAGGGCTCCTCCGAAATAATCGGCGCCAAGGGTCCATAGCCTATTTTAGCTTTCTAACCGTGGAGGCGTTTACTATTTTTATTTTTAGCAATATTTTTGCTTAGTGAACAAGTTGCGAATATTTGATATAAAATTTTATAACCTTTAGCACAATATTATCAATCTGACCAAGTGCTGCGCGAAATATCGTTGTTGCCAATCGACCCGTGTAACATCACCTTAAATCCACCTTTAAACGTTTTGGCATCGACACTTATTTCAATCCCGACAATATGCTACGGAAGAAGCTGGCTCATGTCAAAGACAAAACTCCGAAAGAGAAATGCTCGAATCTGGTTTATGGAATTACATGTGGAGGCGAGGGGTGCACGGAGACCTACGTAGGTGAAACCAAACAATCTCTGACTCGCATGAATGAGACAGCACAGGCAACCCAACATCCTAGAGGCGCAGAATTCCACAGTATTTAATCATCTAGCCAAGTCGCGGCATCACACGTTCAGCAGTAAAGATGTTACAATTTTGGACGAGGAAGAACAATGGTTTTTAAAACGTCCTCCCCAAAATCCTCTTCAAGATCCCAATATGAAATGAGCCTTTTAGTCCTTTGTACTATATAAGAAAGCAAACATTGTGCGTGGTATACGTTACCGGCAAATGAGAACGCAAGTCGACTAATTATAAGATATGTGCGTAAAACCACATACGTAAAACCACATACGTAAAACCACATACGTAAAACCACATACGTAAAACCACATACGTAAAACCACATACGTAAAACTATTATGAATTGAAAAAATACAAGACAAAAACCATCAACAGATGTGTATTTATTTACAAATGTTCAAATACAGATTTTACAGGTCGGTACTGCTGGAAAGTTAAAAAGTTCAGTACAGGGAATTTCTTCATTTTCTTTTCTCGTGCCACAAGCCGCACATTTCCCCGCCCCACTTCCCCACCAACGTCCCATTATCCTCCATTCTCGATCTGACGACCTTTTCAAGTTGATACTGAATGTTAAGTTTGCAGTCTGGAATTCATCTGTTCATTGAACCTGTCCGTCCGTCTCTGTACTTGCATAATCATGTACGTTGTTTAGCCTATAAGACTAATAAGATAGGCTAAACGACAGAGCATTATTTACAGATGACGATGGACAGTTAGAATAAACTGATGGTAAAATCTATAGCGATGCAACCGGCCAACAAAAACGTAAGGCAGTGTCACCTCGCACGTACTGAGAATGCCACAGCTACACTTCCAGAACAGCTATAGACTGAGCGTAGGCTACGGTCATGCAGTCTGTTCTTGAATCACAACAATTCCACTAAGAATGACTACTACATGGAGAGAAAGAAGAACTAACCAACTAGACTTCAAGAACAGACTGACTTCAAGACGCCAAATCAGAACTAGAAGAATGAATTAAACTAAGAATGACTACTACATGTTGGGAAAGAAGAATTACCCGCGATTCTGAGGCTTCAAACAGTTCAATAACAGCTAGACTGATTTCAAGACTTCAAATCAGCCATTAGAAGAAGAAACAATTAAGCTAAGAACGACTACTACTTGTCGTGAAGAAAGAAGAATTAACCGACAAGCTAAGACTCCAAGAACTGCATGACTGTTTTCAAGACTTTCAAATCAGTTCAAGAAGAAGAAACAATGTAGTTGCTTGGAAGAGAAAATTTGAACATGAACGAAGTGAGCACTTTGTATCGTTAATGTGGCGACGATTTTTCCTAAGAATTTCAGATATGATTAATTTTGTACAACGAATTAACAGGTGAATTCCACATTACAAACTTACCATCCACTGATCAACGTCAGTGGTCAATGTAAGATGCTGTGACTGGCAGAGGGCGGTTGCTGAAAATTGTGCCTTGTGAAGGCATTAGTGGGTCGAATTGAAAACATGGTGGATTGAAACATTGTTCAGTGATAAAATGACTTTCCAGCAGTAACTTCTTACTTAACTATTTACAAAAATTTGGATCAGAGTTAGCTCTATTTTCTACTCATTCGTAATGATTATATCGTTGTACGAAGTAAATGAAATATTGAAGGTAAAGTTTTCTAACCAAAGTCTGATTATTTTGCCGGTTTTGTAGAAAAGGTTTTAAAAGATTAAAATAGGCTTCAGTTTATATGATTTATACATACATTTTGTTTCGTAAAAAAGGTTTTAAATAATAGGCTTAAGTTAATATGATTTATACATACATTCATACTTGACGTAAGTTGAAGTTAAAAAACATAAATATATAAACACGTACGAAAGTATAACTTGGTTTATGTCTTGCTTTGTCGAAAAAATCCGAGACGTTTAGGGCGAGCCTCTGGTTTCGATTTCGAGGTCTCTGATTTGGAGTGCAGAGGATCTGACTTTAGCTGTTGTGCGTCAACGTCTTGAAGGACCTTATTCATTAAAAAGACACTCAATCAGTGAAATGAAAATTGGTCAAATGCGAGTAAAACTAGGGACTGATTTTGAGGAGGGGTGCAGGGGGTGCGCACCCCCTCCTGAGACGACTTTGAGTCGTTTTTTCTCAATATTCAGTTCCCAAATATCCTCTCGGCAGTTTCCAATTTATATGATGGTGCACCCCCCCCCCCCCCCCCGAAGATAATCCTGGATCCGCCCATGAAAACTGAATAGGATGAAAGAAGCTATTACTTACAGGATGTAGTTTATTCCCCCGTTTGAACCATCGGCTCACACCCTTTGGTTTCTTAGAGGTGGTGGGCAAGGGAGACTTGTCATCATCCTTCTTAGAAGAGGTTGACAAGTTATCTTCATCCCTATTGATGGGTTCTAAAGCAAAAGCAATATGCGTTAATATTTTGAAGAAAACTATATTTATCAGCTGGGTTATATAGTTCGGTTTTAGGGAAGCAGAGAGATCGAGATAGACACAGGTACGTACATTACGGTATAAGAATGCAAGATAAACTGAAAGTCAGACCAGGCAAACAACAGACAGACAGACACATAAATACACGGCTAACCTTTTGCGCCTTTGAGCCGGCGTTTTCCCTCCTTCTTCTGCCTTTTCTCTGTCTTTGCAAAAATCTTATGAAGTCGGGATTGTTTTGTATGATTTTCCTGATGATGTTAAGATTTGATTTGTTCAGTACGATGGCTACTCATGATCATTGTTATTATAGGAGTCTAGCATTGCACACTGCACCATGAGACAGCAACTTTTTTTTTGCGGATTTGATATAATAAACAAACGAACGAACGAACGAAAGAGCAAGCAAGCGAGCTATCAAGCAAGCAAGCAAGCAAGCAAGCAAGCAAGCAAGCAAGCAAGCAAGCAAGCAAGCAAGCAAGCAAGCAAGCAAGCAAGCAAGCAAGCAAGCAAGCAAGCAAGCAAGCAAGCAAGCAAGCAAGCAAGCAAGCAAATGAATAAATAAATAAATAAACAAACAAACAAACAAACAAACAAACAAACAAATCAATCAATCAATCAATCAATAAGTTAGTTAGTTAATTAATTAATTTAAGTGTCAAGTTTATTCTAACGCTTGCGCACAAATTGAAAACATAATAAAAATTAACTAAACATGAATTATTCCTTACCTTTACATTTCCAGGCTGTGTGTCAATCTTATCAACGCTCTGCTCAACAGTTTGTGTTCCTTTAGCCCCAAACAACTCATGAAGTTGTTCTTTGGTTCTGTAAGGTAGTTGGTATGTCGATTTAAGGTTTTTGAACCCTGTTCCTGTACATGAGTTTAATAACAGAAATTTTATTTTCAGCACTCATATCTTTCAAGTTTCACATGTAGTACAGTGACAAAATATCGTGAAAATCCTTTGAAACATGGACTCAACGAAATAAAGATTGTACTTCATGGGTGAGGTCTCTTGCCTTTCAAGTTTGACAGAGCGGCTGACGATTACATGACAAAATAAACAAATAAAAAGGAAAACAGATGGAATGAATTTTTAAAGTTATTTTATTAAGTGATTCAGCTTGTATCTTCGGATTCGATCTAAAACAAGAGAGCATAATACTAAGAGAGCGAAACAATAGAATTAAAAAACTGAAAGCAAACGGTTCCGTCCACGTCAAAAATCAAATTGCTTGAGAGCCTTGCGCGCGCGATGGCGAAGTTACTAAAAATAGCCTTTGCCGCTGCGAACATCGCACAGACATCAATACTGAGTTTCGCTTTCTTAGTATTATGGTCTCTTGTCTAAAGTTAATATCTCACCGGCTGGCTGAGTGAGTGGATGTATCATCATAGATTGTTCTTCCTTGTTTGGTCTTGAAACTTGTGCAGGTGGAATATTCTTTGCTCCGAACAAATTGTGAAGTTGTTCCTTGGTTCTGTAGGGCAGTTGATAGCCTGTTGTTTGAACATGTTGGATGCCTAAATTGGAAAGGTTATTAAATGAGATATGAACATTTATCCCACTCCATAGAAAATACAGCCAATCAGAAAGCAGGAAAAAGCCGTTGTATATTCGGCGTATTTAACTGTCTCTTCCCATGAGACATTGCGGCAATTGGCTGTATTTTCTATGGTGTGGGATAAAATAGTTATACAATGCTTTCATCGTGGCACACCATGGAATATCCCACTTGTCACTTGTATTTTCTTTGTATACACACTCACCTAAAGGCTCGTGTGTATACTAGAAAATACACGTGACTCGTGGGATATTCCACGGTATTCCATTCAAAACCATGGTATAACTAGTATGTACAGTTTTTTCCAAAACTGTGGAAAGTGAAAATGCTTGAACTCACCTGAAGATTCTTTCAACGGGTGTACCAGTGCTATTTCAATGTCAGGCGCCTCTTTCGTCTCTGGTAGTGGAATGTTTTTAGCTCCGAACAACTCATGAAGCTGTTCTTTACTTCGGTATGGCAATTGGTAGCCGGTTGTTTTAATTTGCTTCAAAGCTGAATCTGAAACTTTAATAATCTAAAATATTACAAAATTTATCACTCAAAGAATGATAACCAAGCAGAAACTTGTGTTTTGGAAAGTTAATGTTTACTCGAATGGAATAATGAATAAGAATAGAAAAAGAAAAAAATGAAAGAAGAATATTAAAAGAAAAAGATGCGTTATCGAGATATAAAAACGTTTGCATGTATTATACGATAAAACGTATTAAGTTTTGCTCACCTGAAGATTCTTTCAACGGGTGTACCAGAGCTACTTCAATGTCACGCGCCTTCATCGTCTCTGCTGTAGATATACTCTTCGCTCCAAACAACTCGTGAAGTTGCGCCTTTGTTCTAAACAGTAGTTGGTAGCCGCTTGAGTTGCCATTTGGTTGGCTCAGAGGATGAACGAGACCGCAGTCTTGGGCTTGGAAAGCTGCCTCTGGTTCTTTGCGCTCTTGTTTTGGGATAGCTTCTTCATTCTCCGATACTGTCCTAGTGTAACTGGACTTCCAGTCCTTGATGGGTTTCACCTCTGAAGGAAACTCCTTGATAGCATCGCTGCAAAGTTCAGCTCGCTCTATCTCAGTTTTCGCATGTTGTAGTGATATTTCATCAGACATCTCGAAATTTTAGGTCAATCAACACAATTTCTTTATGACGTAGTTTTGTGCGTCCGCCTCTAGTGAAAAGATTTGGAAAAGAGACGGATTCGATGCTGGTAAGTGATTTTTATGTCATTCCACGAGCGGATACGTCACAAACGGATCCATAGAGACCAATCTTGAACATGCGCAGTCAACTTTTTCAAAAAAATCCGCGCGCCACGTGCATCATTTCGGATCTGCACTCAAAGGATTCTGGGAAACAAATTTAAACCAAAACGAGGTTCATTCTCCAGTTTAGAAGCACAACGAACATGTAACACCTATAATGGAGACATCCCCAAGAAACAAAATAACAACATAAAAAGATATTGTAACAAAGATAAAGACATAAAAAGATGACTAAAAAGAGAGAGAAAATAATTTTGCCAGACGATTCTCCAAAGACATTCACTAAGAAGCTGAGCCATCAAATCTTTGCGTTTAACTTACCTAGACAATGAAGATTCCGCCCCATCTGGCATACAACAATTGTGTATTTGTCCTGAAAGTCATTTCAATCAGTGCTAACAAGTCGCCTTTGGAACAACTGGACTCGGTATTTCCAATGACTGAAATGTTCGTAGAAGTTTTTCTAAGTTTCTAATTAAGTTTTGCTTCGCTTTTCCCGCAACAGATCTCTCAAAAACAACAACAACAACAATTAACGAACAAACAAACAAAAAACAAACAAACAAACAAAACAACAACAATTAACGAACAAACAAACAAAAAACAAACAAAACAACAACAACAACAACAAAAAACAAAATCACGCTCGCAACCACGTTTGAAATTCGGCTAAAGACGAAATCAATCAAATATTGTGGGCTTCCTGTGTTACCGCACCTTTCGTTGCTGACCAGGAACGCAGGCGCTAGGTACGATTGTGTAAAAATGAAAGTCAAGCGAGTAAAAGGAGCGAAGAAAATCATTAATTTTTATAAGAATTCCTTTGGAATTTTCGAACCATATCAAGTTCTGAGTAAGTAGAGATGTTAAATTGTAATGCGGTTGAATTTTGTGAAGTTTGCTCCAGTTTTTGTACCAGAAAAGAGAGTTGATAGAGTCGATATGAATAGATACATGTTAGTCCAGACGCTGGGCCCTCCCTGTGTCGCGACACAGGAAGCCCAAATAAAAAAGAGGAGCGGCAAAGGAGGGCCCAGCGTCTGGACTAAGATACATGTATGCATGAAGATTGTCACTACAGTTATTAAATTTGCACGTGGAAGTTCATGTTTATAGAACAAACACAAAATCCGTTTTGAAAACTATCTTTTACCAATGTTTTGTGTACATTAGTTTAATAGGTTTAACTGTGTTTTATTTCAGTTGATTTGACGTTTTGTCAGGCAGCTATCTTAGGAAAAGTGTTACTGAAAGAACAAATGCCCAAATATTTTGATGCCAAAGCTCAACTTGGTATCCTTGCTATTAAATGACTATCCCTATTCAGTATCCAGTGTCTAAAGAAAAGTTTAAAGAAAAATCGGCCTAATCGGTAGGGCTATATATTTTTGAAGCTAACTACCTTGGGGGGCCATAATTTTTGACACTGTCTTACCAAAACTAGCGCCCCCCTCCCCCACCGTTTAATAATGACCGGTCCCTAAAACGTTGGAAACTTATACTCCTATTATACACAATTATAAAATGGTTTTAAAGTGCAATATTTTCTGAATAATTACAGTTTATTTATAAAACACTGTGAATTTCTGCACATTAGGCAAAATTCTACATATTGCATTATCTTGACTACCGTATATATAATATTTGATTCAGTTCTTCTTTCACACTCCATCAAGGGTGTGGTTGATGCATTTTTTAGAACAGCATCAAGTACATCAGTTACTGTCCAGGTACCAGTGTTGGTTTTGCCTGGGTAACGTCATAGCTACATCCATGGATGTCACACTTTTGCTGCTCTCATGGAATGCTTGCCATTACAAGTAGATTATCACTTGAATGACAAGCATTTACCTGTAGAAGTCAATGTCATAAGACTATTAGGAAGTTTGCTAATATTCTCAATGTGATTCCTCAGGGATACATGTATCACTTCAGTGAAAAAAAAACAAACAACAACCCATATCCAAATCATTACATGATTATTTGTATCTTCCTTGTTCTATATGATAGCATATATTAATCATATATTGACCATTTTGTGAGATGCTTATGACAAATAATTATTGATAAATACAAAGACATACATATGCATGCATAAGGTAAAAATAAATATTATATGGTACTGGTTTGGAGATGCAAGCTGTCTACAATAACCTATTTGGGATAATGTAGGTAGACAGCAAGACAGAAAAATGGGGGTGTGATCCAGCAAATTCAGCTGATAGCTTAGTGGTTATAGGTCAGTAAGCCAATTGAAGGTTCACAGTTTGATTTTCGGTTTCCATCTTATTGAAGTGTTTGCTGAAAAGATTCATTACAAGTATTAATGATTTCATTATTTTGAAAGCTCACCTTCCTCATCCTCCTCCCATTGGTGGACCAGGATTGTATGGACCATCATCTACAAGAAAACAAACATTACGTTTTAGAATAACATCACTGTAACATGTATTAGTACTGACAGATGAAGACTTTTATTGTATGGGTGGTTGGTGAGAGGAACACTAAAACAGTTTTTGTATAAGCATGAGATAAGCTGCGCCAGGCCAGGGCTGTCAACTCTCCGGGATAACCAGGGAGTCTCAAGATTTTGGACCGTATCTCCCGGTCTCAAGATTAGAGGCTCAAATCTCCTGGATAATTGCGCAAATCTTAAAATCACTGCCATTTTAACTGAAAGATCGTCTTCTTTCTTGAAATATTATCTTCCCCCCTCCCACTGAATATGAAAATCAACCTCGGAGATAGCATGGTGAAACCTGGCGTACATTTTGTCTCACTATACCATTCCCCCACTCCCCACTGAGCGTGAAAATCGACCAAATCTAAGGAAAAAATGTTGATCTCCAGATACGAAAGCCTTGGGGGTTGAAAGCCCTGCAGGCTGTGACTGTGTCAATGTTGTGATGTCTTTAAAAAATATTCAAAATCCCTGCCATGAGTGTGAAGAGATGAAAGACAACAACTTGGAGACAAAATGGAGGCTTACCACAGGAAGCCCAATATTAACAATGAGTGTTCTGTGTTGTGACTGTGCCTTTTCACATTCATAGTCAAACTGCTCAAAAGAAGAGCATTAATTGAACATCTATGTACTTATATATGTGTCAAGCAGACATATAAATTAAGCTAAGTTCATCTGTGTCCTCTTGGGGGATTTGCACATTAAAAAAGAGTTACTATACTAACCTCCACCCCCTAATCTTCCAAATCGTCTCCTTGGGGGTTTGGGTGGACTGAAACAAAATAAGCTCACTTGTTAAGTTCATTCACTGACAGTATTCACGTCATAAAATGGCAGTTGCTGATTTTATAACTGATGACCACTTTCACACAAACAAGAGCATAAAGGCTTATTATTATTATTATCACAGCCTAATCATTGTGGCATCTTTTGCCAGATTGATTAAATCTTCTGTCAATACTTTTTACAAAAGATGGCATTAATGAAAAAAAAACAAAAAAAACCCCAACTCCACAATACATCTCGTGATGGTAATTAAAAGTGAACGTTCATTTACATGAAACTTGTCACCAGGCCTGAATCAGTGCCAGCTGGTATTATGAAAGTTGTGGACTAGTTGAGGTGAAATAGAAATAATTACATTTCTCACATGCCTAACCTGTGACTAACTACCCCTCTTTCTATGGGGAACATCTATTAAATATAAAGCTTACCCGCCACCAGGACTGTTACTTGATCTTGAATATGAATTACCATGTTTTGTCATTCCAGGCTGTAAACAAGTTTTATTTGGTTAATGTTACAAACAAATAAATAGTGGCACTATACACTCCTTACACCACACTCACTGCCACCATATTTGATATTCTATATATACACCACTCAAATAATGTGTTGTTAAGGGAGGAAAAACTTCAGAACTGCGAGGAAAACCCTCACGTCAAGGGAGAGAGAGCAACACGTCAAACAAACTCAGTTCACGTATAATCCCAACATGGAATTGAATCTGAGCTAGAGAGGTGAAATGTGAGTGGTTAAACCACTAGGCTAACTAGGCATGTAATCCAATTAATGTTCTCTAATTATCTCTAATAATCACCACTAATTAAGCTTATTGTCATTGAATATAATGGCTCATTGCTACCCAGTATAAACACACAAGAGTACATAAGGCTGCTGTTTATATGTGGAGCTATTTTACTTTGTATTCAATATAATTATAATATGCACCTCGAATAACAAATAAACAAGTGAAATAATCATATAAAATGATTTTTAAACTCAAAAATGAAAATAAATTTGAGAACTGCTGACTCACCGAAACCATAGTATGAAAGCTGTAAAATAAAACAAACAAAGAAATTAATCGGTACTGAACTATAACAAATCAATATGATTATATAATCCCTGCGAAGAAAAAAGTTTCAGACAAATAATAATATGATTATCGTTTAGCACCAAAAGATCAACATAAAACGTAAGGTTTTTTCAATTTCCTCAACTTACAAAAGAATGATAAAATCCAAAATTCCCCAGAAGAAATCTGAGACTGCCGATAGTCGCCATATCGATCTTCGCTCCAAAACGTTACCTACAACGATAAATAATGTATTTAGATCAATTTTGTAGCAACATGGAGTAAAAGAGGTTAAAAAAGGTACAATTTTCGCTTTTACCTTGGCTGAGGTAAACCATTTTGAAATTACGTGTTACTCTTGACTGTGAGAAGGACTGGGGAGAATAACAAAATTTGTGGGCTTCCTGTGGAATTCCATGCCTCGTTTTCAAAACGGATCTTAGGTTGTTATGGAAACATGATAGTTTTCAAAATGGCTGCTGAAGAGAAATCTGTAGTGTTTTATCGTTTCTGACCAAAAAACTGTGTAAAACTAAAACTTTACTTGAATTGTAACTATTTTTAAATCCAAGAAGAAAAGCAGAAACAAAAAATGGGGAAGAAAAAGACAAAAGAACCCGAGGCACCTCCGAAAGATGAGGTTTGAGCTCGACTTTTTGCTCGTCAATTTGTCAGATGAACTTTAAGCTTATTTTTGTTCCTTGCCTTCAAAATTTCAAAATCTTTTTCACCATGTGTAGGTATTTTGAAGAAATGTCTGTATCTAGATGTTATAATTGCTATTTTCCTGCTTTATAGTTCGATCCACTTGAACTTGTGAGCAAGAAACCACACACAGTTGTATTGATGTTAGACTCACCTGAGGAAAGCATTCAACAGCTTTCTTGTGAAGCACTGTACAAGTTTTCTGAAAAATGTAAGTTATGAAGGCCTAGGTAGCTAACGTGCCCATTAACAGAGTTGCAAATTTAATCATAGTTGTGTACGTAAAATAATTATTATTAATCGTACGTGATTACAATCAACACTGATTACCATTGTCAACAATAACATTCCTATTGATCACCTCAATCAACGACATTGCTTGAGTTCTATATGTGTGAGACAACATGGCACATGTTGGTGAATGCTTCCCCCCCCCCAAAAAAAAAAGAAAAAGAAAAAGTAAATTATGTTCTGAAATGCAAGATATTGTTGTAGTCAATTCTGATGCCAAATGACATTTGTCATCTCTTTTCTTAATATTCAACTGTTGTACTGTTTGCTAAATCTCTGTATTTGTTGAATGTAGTCTCCCATACAACTGAGTTTAGACTTGTCATGTAATACCCTCTCTTGAGATTACAGTGAACTCTCACCCAACAGACACCTCACTGTCATCATCATAAATTCGACCTCAGCCGAGCCATATGCCTTTTCCTACATTCGTCTCTATCCTTCATACATGTAGCCAGCTCAGTTGTTTCACTATAGCTGGTCCCTTTCTGCCCAAATCACATATATTCTCTGCATTTACACACACTCTAAGATACTGTAGACACCTGTTGACAGTGCTGATAATGTCAGTTTTAGAGGGAGTATGTAACTAAACACAGCCAGACTAGAGACGTTTTTTGTATGAGAGTGAAAATGGTATGGTATCAGGTTATGGCCTGGGGGGGGGGGGGTACTCCTTCCAGTTTTGGGTAGGGATGTGCCGCTGAGCCCCTTGAACCCTGACCCTGTTCCAGAGCAAAATTTCCAAAATTGATACCCTGTTCCAGAGTAAATACCTGCCTAATTTCATTGCTTCCGGCCAAGTTGACGTGTTGTTAACCCCTTTTAGCCCGGCCTTATAGACGAACTTTGTTAAATAGATACCCTGTTCCAGAGAGTAATTACGATTTTTATATACCCTGTTCCAGAGTAAAATCGCTGAAAACCCCACCCTGTTTGACGGCACGTACCCGTATAGCGAATATAGGGGAGTACCCCCCGGGGATTATGGCAGGACTTTCAACATCGTGTGTTTATAAACATCAGCACTAAATACACCATCACAGTGTGGTGCAGTCCACTTCATACTCCTTACTGCTCTATGAGGCACATCACTGCAATATATCTCTTTATTATTTTCACAAGGTGATGAAAACCGTCAACTCCTAATGACCCTTGGTGCATTAAGCCCTTTGTTGAGACTTGTTACATCAGAGGAGAAAGTTGTCAGAAGGAATGCAGCAATGTGCTTAGGAATTCTCACACATAATGGTGAGCCAGCATTAACTAAAACACAGGAAAACCAATGAACTATGGCCAAAACTCCATTATAATTTGTGGGAATGGTTTCTTAGCAACCATTCTGTTGTTACTAGTGAAGGAGCAAAAGCTACAAACGTGCACTTACATGTAATTAATGGAATCAATCTACCCCACTCCTGCTTAGGAAATGTCCTATAAAATCAATATCTAAACAGTTACTGATCATTGCTAATTAAATTTTTTTTCCCACAGTTAATATTCACCGTGAGTTGAGAAAGATGTCTTGTGTGCCACCACTTGTTTCACTTCTTGCACCAGAAGGTAATGTCTTTACTATTATTGTGTAAATAATACTTCCTTGCTTTGAGCTCCCTCCATCTATAGATTGATACCCATGTTGCAGTGGTAATTGTTACAAGTTTTAACATGTAATTGTGAATAGACTAGTTGATTTATCATGATTGCTGTTGTTGCAGAGGATGTTCTGTGCCATGAGTTTGCAAGCTTAGCTCTCGCCAATATGTCAGGTAAAGGTCCTCTCAGAATTGCCCATGGCAACATGGGTAGTGCACAATGTACTAGAGCAGATTTTTTACAGGGCCGTAGTGCCCAAAGGGGCTGGGGGGCACATGCCCCCCCCAGTTTTTCTGAAAATATTAAAAAGAAAGAACAGAGCAAGGAAAAATTGTTAAATTAATTAAAAAAATAAATGCTAATTATGCATCATGTGATGCAAAGTGACATTGTGCCCCCCCAGTTTGTCAAGGCTTGCTACGGCCCTGATTTAGCACACATCTTTCATTCTATCAGACCCTATGAGAAGGTTGTCATTTTGGACTTTCATCTTACAAGTCATATATTTGTAACTTTTAAGTTAAATATTTAAACTTATAATGTCTTTTTATGGTACCTACTGTCTATTTTTACAGCTGACTTCTCCAGCAAAATAGAGATATTTGAGCAGGGAGGACTTGAGCCTCTTATAAGGCTTCTTGCATCTCCTGATTGTGACGTTCAGGTAGGACATGCATAAGATATCATTTTGAGATATTGTTGGGCTTCCTGTGGCTTTGTACACAGGCTGACCACAACGTCAAATTTGAAGTCTCTCTTTTATTCAAAAGATCATTGTAAATGCTGTCTTTCATTCTCAATTGCAGAAAAATTCAGTGGAGTCTATTTGTCATCTTGTTCAAGATTATCAGAGTAGAAGTGCAATCAGAGAACTAAATGGTAATTGTAAAGCACTGGAGATTACATTTGATGATATCTCTGCAAGTTTTGACTGATATCTTATTTTAACAGGAATTCTTCCATTGTTGAATCTACTTAATTCAGAGTATGCTGTCATACAACAACTTGCTTTGGAGAGTTTAGAACATATCACTGTAGATGGTAAGATTTTACTTGTCTATAAAATTGATAAATGATTAATGCTAATGATGGTGATAATAATAATAAATAGTATCTGCAGAAACACACACTACAAAACTACCAGTGATATATTTTGATGTTCAATTGATTCTCTCATTTTGATGTTCAGTTGATTTTAGTTTAAGATGTGTCCCCAAGTAGTGCAAGTAAGCACTTGAATGACTGGACACCTTAATAAAGTTTATGTAATACATGTATTTTTATGTATATCTCTACTTCCCCAGCTGATAACCGCACTGCACTACGAGAACTTGAGGGTCTGGAAAAACTTGTAGACTTTGTTGGAAATAAGGTTGGTATTGATCTACACTTTGATTAGACTGATTTCATAGTTCGGTCTGTTCGCTCCTTGGGCTTCCTGTGGCCAACAACATGAAAGAGCGAAAACTATGAGTTGTGAAATCAGTCTTGATTATACCAAGATACATTGTGTAATACAGTTCTACAGTACTACTATAGCACAAAAATTAGGTACAGCTATGTAACTTGCAGTACTTGCATGAAAAATGCGAGCATGCGTGCTGTGTGCAGATTTAGAGCATGATCTGTTCTCCTGTGCAGCTGTAGTCCGGGTTGTCATGAAGAACTAAATATAGCTTGGTGTGATGGCACAAACCGCGGCAGCCACCTAGGAGTCTTAAGTATTAATCAGAACGCGAGAAAAGTGCTGAGGACAAGTGCTTTAAATCTGCACACAGTACAGTGGGCAAGTTTTCTTCTCTTTTGTAAAATACAATTATCAAAAAAGTATGAAAAGAATGCACGCGCATGCTATGAAGTCTAATATAGAACATGCTACATCCGTCCTTTGGCCAATTAGAGCGCGCGTTATATCTGCAAATTGTATAACAATTATGCCAATGCCATATATACGTGTAGCATGGCTGACATGACAACAGCGCAACACAATATCACCTGAAACGTTTTCGCATCTTTTTCATTATTTCAACACAATCGTTTGCACTTTTACAACTTTTTCATCATTGTGCATGTCCAGTTTTGTGTTGAAATCTAAACAGAGAATATTGTTTGCATCTCAAGCGTTCTTGTATCTTTTGTATCTCATGTAAACCCTTGAAAGCTGCTCCTTTTTTGTGTAAATAAAAAACTAGAAAACGTTAAAACTCTTTTCAATTGTTGTTTTCTAGGAGTTTGAGGACCTTCATGTACACGCTCTTCGTGTTCTGTCTAATTGCCTACAAGATGTAGAGAGCATGCAGGTAAACTAGTCTTTCTATAAACATGGCTGGTGATGATTTTGAAAGGAAGGTCGTCTGATGACTAGGGGAGCGAACGATGATAACGATGATGATGATTGAATCATCGTATGATGACGATGATTGATTGTACGTGATTGTCAGTCTTTACGCCCATTTATTCATCCACTTTTTCATTTTTCATTTCTGATTTCGATATCTTTCGTTCGCAGTCTTTTGTTCATTTGTTCATTAATCACTCCTTGAACCATTGCTTGATATAGACACAAAAAGTTGGTGTTCCATTATATCTCATTTGTTTTGTAGGTGATACAAACCTCTGGTGGTCTTCAAAAACTGTTAGCGTTTGTTGCCGAGTCTCAAATTCCTGAAGTACAACAACACGCTGTAAGATTGCTGTATATCTTTCGTTTTTTCCTTGTTTGTCTGTCCCTTCTTGTCTGTCTATGTGTCTGCTGCCCGTCAGTCAGCCGGTCTGTCTGCCTGTCCGTCCGTCCGTCCGTCCGTCTATCTGTCTGTCTGTCTGTCCCGTCCATCCGTCTGCTTGTCTAATATTATATCTTTTTATCTCTTTCTTCTTCCTTATCTTCAGGCAAAAGCTATTTCACTTGCAGCCAAAAACGGTAAGATTTTTACTGTTGCAACTTGGTAGCCATAGTAACCCATTATCACGAACTTTCGAGGAAATGAAAGGGTCCAGGGTTGTGTTGCGGAAAAACTGAGAAACTGAAACTGAGTTTGAGGAATTTAGGACTTCACTATTGTTTGCATTATTACACGTCTCGCAAGACTAAAGTCTGTGGAAATTGATTGATAGGTCACCAAAACTCCAAGTCCATTTTCAGACATGTTTTTTTTTTCACACTTTGTTGCTTCACGTCAGTCTATCGTGGCCCTATTCCCAATAATAATAATAAACTCTTTATTTATAGACGGATCCAATTTAGCTTTCGCTACTCTTCCATTGGGCCGTCTTCAATCTCACACTCACTACCTCTGCATTAAATATTTTGCATACAACACTCAACTCACATGTTGATTTTTGCTGAGGGAGGAATAACCAGAGAACCCGGAGAAAAAACAGAGAGAGAACAACACATCAAACAAACTCACTTAGGATGGCCAGCGCCCGAGCTGGGACTCGAACCCGGACCACAGCGGTGAAAGGCCAGCGCTCTCGCCGCTCGGCCAACCATGCCACCCAATCTAGACGTTTGTCTGATCAAACTCGTAAATATGGAAAAAAACCGGTTTTCTATACTCGTAATGATTTTAAATATTCTACTGTGATTCTATCTTTAACAGTATTTTTGTTCCTGCAGCTGAAAACAGAAAGATTCTTCATGAACAAGAATGCGAGAAAACTCTTATTGCATTACTGCCTTCTGATGTAAGTAAAATACAATTGTTTGCAGTGTTGTCGGGAAGTCTGCAACAATTGAGAGACGTGTTGTAGAAACTCCGCGAATGCGTCCGTGTCACATCGCGCGCCATACAACGAGATACCAAAATGAGCGCTTGATGTGAAGAGGTTGTTATATGCCACTGTGTGGCTTCACCTTGTTTGAAACGGTAATTCTAGAACTCATAAACGCATTAACAAATGAATTCCATTTTTCAGTCCGTCTATATTCTAATAGACGCACAGATGACGCCAAAATATGGCGATAACAAATGAGTATGCCAGAGAAGAAGTCGAGTGACATGACTGTTCTCACCGCATTTTGACGTCTTCTCTGCATCTATTAGAGTACAGACTCACGGAAGATTGAATCTACTTGTTTTATATAATATTAATAGAAAAATTTCAACCAATCAGAGCGCGCGTAAGATTCAATGACGTCATCTATGCGTGTGCACTCTAATTACACATGGTTCTCGGCCAATCACAGCGCGCGTAATATAACAATTATAATATAATATGGTCTTGGGCACAATATATGACCGGTTCAGTCTTCCGTTGCGTGTGTGTCTGGAAAAAGAGATAGAGAGAGAAATACCAAAAGGTTTCTTTTACCCGGGGGGGGGGGGGGGGGGGGAACTCAATTGTAAAAGGATCGGGTATGAAAATTTAAAAGAAATAGCCCTAAAAGATACCGGAAGTCTTTTAAGAAGGACGTGGCTGGACGATTTTTAACCCCTTGGAGATACCAGCGATAACAAGCTAATGAACATTATTATGATGAACATAAAATTGAACGGTCGACACGCTTTAGTTGGGCAAATTTCTTCCATTTGAGAACAAGATAATAAGTGATGGGCTCTTTTGATACCCTAAGAGAGACCAGGAAATGCTAAAACTCTAAACTTCAATTTTAACACCCTAAAAGATACCAAAGCGCTGATTTTTACCCCTAAGAGATACGACGAGCATACTGGCGATCCTTTAACAATAGAGCCCCCCGGGTTCTTTGATCAGTTTGTAAGTCATGTTCCGGCAATTTGTTGCCCACTATGACCTCGTTTCATATATTTATATTTGTGTTCTATAGAATCCAGGCGTCCAGACGTCTTTGGCACTGGCTTTGGCTGCAATGTCTGAGAACCTTAGTAGTAGAGACACTATCGGCAAACTAGGTTAGTTAAAAACATACCAATAACTACTTGTGATAAAGCAGGCCTACCCCGGGCCCTAAAATCGCCGCGATTTTGAGCGATCTTGGGCGATATTAGGCGATGTTGGGAAATTTTAGCCATTTCGAGTTGGCGCTCTTAGGCGCTCTTGGGCGATATTGAGCGATCTTGGGCGATCTTAGGCGATCTTAGGCAATCTTAGGCGATATTGGGAAATTTTAGCCATTTTGAGTTGGCGCTCTTGGGCGACATTGAGCGATCTTGGGCGATCTTGGGCGATCTTAGGCGATTTTAGGGCCCGGAGTAGGCCTTAAAGCCAATGGCACTGTATTCAGTTACATCTGTAATTGCGAGAGTTATAAATTAGTGACAAACGTAGTACCAAAGGTTTGCCGTCCTCCTCCCTTTCCATCAGTGTCCGTTTTACAGATATTTAAACTTAATTAAAGATACACAAAATGGAAAGGAGTCGAAACCAGTATGCGAGTCAATGGGGATGAAATTCTCGTTTAGAAGAGATGCGCAATTAAGTCACACATGCCTCCAAAGGAGCTTTAATTTCATTGTACTTTCACATGCAATTGCATTTTGACGTCAATCAAATTCATTTTTGACGTCAGACGGTGTACAACCACTTATTAACCTGCTGAATAATGAATCCCCGGATGTACGTGAAGCTGGTAGTCTTGCCTTGGCTAACATCACTACATCTAGCCAACCAAATTGCAGGTGAGAAAGTAACATATATAAATCACTGTTGTCATTGCTGTCAATTGGTTCCACTTTCGCCCTCAAAACGGTTACGTTTACGAGAATACGAGTACGGCGCGGTTTAAAGGCATACGATGCAACGTTTTCTGTAACCTTTTGCGACGTAGCACCCAACAGCAATCACACCGTGCATCCACCATAGCAACAATGATGCACAATGTTGCAGAAGCAATTGTTTTTATTGAAAACCGCTTATAGGAGATTTTATTTAGAGTTATCTTTGATCGTTTTTTTTCTACAGTTGTGTTGTCGAGAAAGGTGGTATCGAACCGCTGATTAATCTACTAATAGACTCCAAGGTGTTGGTTCAATCTAATGCTGCTGTCTGTTTAACGAACTTAGCATCGGATGGTAAGTCAGTCCTCCCTTTCTTTCTTTCCTTCCTTCCCTCCCTCCCTCCTTCCCTCCTTCCCTCCTTCCCTCCTTCCTTCCTTCCCTCCCTCCCTCCGTTCCTTCCTTCCTTCCTTCCACTTTACGTCATGAACAATCAATCACATTGTATTCCATTCTAGAATCATGGCGATCTGAAGCTCAACAGCGAGGCATTGTTCCGGCTCTTATCCAGGCCCTTCAGTCGAAGTAAGTCTTTAAATTATTTAGATTCATTTTCCAATTGGGCCTACCCATATAATTGCGGATTAATGAAAGCAAGGTTATCATACATCATGTTTAGACTCGTTTTATGTGAAAAATGTAGTACATATTGGGATGGACTGGGAAAGGGGTGGGGAGTGGGGGCAGAGAGATCAAGGAGCTCGAATGCAAACAAATCAATTTTACATTTCAACTCATTGTTGTAGTGCTGCTGTTGTACAGAGTAAAGTAGCAATGGCTGTTGCTGCGTTTGTTGGCGATGCTGATGCAAGGAATGAGGTAAAAGAACAGATAAGGGCGGATGAGCTCAACTGAGCCAACGGCCATCATGCACATATTTTTGAGTTATGTTTTGTTGTTTCTTATAATAGCTGTGGTTGTAATATGATTTTGTTTAAAATTATTGTAAAATGTTGAGTAGTATCGTGGTATGGACTGTGTAGCGGCAGCCAAAGGCGCCAACCTAAGCTCTTGGTCTACCTCGGTTTGTTTTGTATTGTAAAGCGCTTAGAACAGATCTGGATAGGCGCTATATAAATGTATTATTATTATTATTATTATTATTATTATTATTATTATTATTATTATTATTATTATTATTATTATTATTATTATTATTATTATTATTATTATTATTATTATTATTATTATTATTATTATTATTATTATTATTATTATTATTATTATTATTATTATTATTATTATTATTATTATTATTATTATTATTATTATTATTATTATTATTATTATTATTATTATTATTATTATTATTATTATTATTATTATTATTATTATTATTATTATTATTATTATTATTATTATTATTTCGTGTTATCTCGGTTTGGTGGAATACCGGTGATATGTCTCTGAGAGCAAGCTGCACCCAGCAGCCTTAGGTCTCAAAAACCTTCCTTATCAACCTTGCAGTACCAAGCAAACATGCTTTCTGCAACAACTCTATGCCACTACAGACGTTCAATTCTTTCAGCCATTTCTTCAAATCCCTTGAAACAACTCCCAGGGCTCCAACCACAATTGGTATCAAAAAAATAAATATTAAATATTAAAATATTATATATTATTATATATATTATTATATATTATTATATATATTATTATATATTATATATAATATTAAAATATTATTATTATTATTATTATTATTATTATTATTATTATTATTATTATTATTATTATTATTATTATTATTATTATTATTATTATTATTATTATTATTATTATTATTATAACAGAGACCTTAAGCTTCACATAAACGGGAAACGGTAGACGGCAAAGAATGCGAATTGCGTTTGATACTTAAACGTGAGCATAACTTTTCTCGTTTACGTCAAACACGAAATGACTTACCTTCGCATTAAAACGCCAACGCCAAGCACGAAAAATATAGATCACGTGATCCTCACCGCCATCTGTCGTTTCCCGTTAACGTGAAGCTTAAGCTCTCTAATAAGGAAATGGATTGGATGGAGAAAGTGAAAGAATATACAGAGAGTCATAGGTAAAGTCTCGACCTATCTACTCTGCGTAGCTCGTAGTAGGGAGCACTGATGAAGGGAGCGGGGGGGGGGGGGGGGGGGGGGGGGGGAGGGTGAAGGTGCGCATTGCACATTCCTCTCCCTGGAAGATCACATTTAGATAAAGACGTACGGATGTCATCAAATATCCTTCTTCAACTTTTGCTACATTCTAACGACATATGTAACAGCTTTTATAAGGATGGTCAGTCACTCTTGCTTGTTTTTACAGTTTAGAGCTGAAGGTGGTCTTCCTCGATTAGTTGAGTTGTTGAGTGCCAATAATGACCAAGTACGTCGCAGTGCATCATGGGCTGTACTACAATGTGCAAACGATCTCGCTACTGCTACAGAAATATGCCGACTAGGGTGAGTGACAGACCTAGTTGTGTATAGACATATATTAGACAGCTATATATAGGGCTGTACTACAATGTGCAAACGATCTCGCTACTGCTACAGAAATATGTCGACTAGGGTGAGTGACAGACCTAGTTGTGTATAGACATATATTAGACAGCTATATATAGGGCTGTACTACAATGTGCAAACGATCTCGCTACTGCTACAGAAATATGTCGACTAGGGTGAGTGACAGACCTAGTTGTGTATAGACATATATTAGACAGCTATATATAGGGCTGTACTACAATGTGCAAACGATCTCGCTACTGCTACAGAAATATGTCGACTAGGGTGAGTGACAGACCTAGTTGTGTATAGACATATATTAGACAGCTATATATAGGGCTGTACTACAATGTGCAAACGATCTCGCTACTGCTACAGAAATATGTCGACTAGGGTGAGTGACAGACCTAGTTGTGTATAGACATATATTAGACAGCTATATATAGGGCTGTACTACAATGTGCAAACGATCTCGCTACTGCTACAGAAATATGTCGACTAGGGTGAGTGACAGACCTAGTTGTGTATAGACATATATTAGACAGCTATATATAGGGCTGTACTACAATGTGCAAACGATCTTGCTACTGCTACAGAAATATGTCGACTAGGGTGAGTGACAGACCTAGTTGTGTATAGACATATATTAGACAGCTATATATAGGGCTGTACTACAATGTGCAAACGATCTTGCTACTGCTACAGAAATATGTCGACTAGGGTGAGTTATATACTAGTGTATTTAACAAATGAATTCCATTTTCCGTGCATCTGTACTCCAATAGATACACAGATGACGTCAAAATGTAGAGAAAACAAAGCACACCACGAGTTGAAGACAAGTGGCGTGTCAGTGTTCTTATAGTTTCCTTGGTATTAACGGCTGCGAAAGAGACTAGACAAGTGTTCTTACTACATTTTTGCGTTTTTTTTCTGCATATATGCACGGAAAAACGGATTCTGTTGATTATGGAATAATATTTATTTCATAGCGAATTTCCATATTTTATATGGTAAGGGAATTCAATATTTGGTGACGTATTTTCACACTCAGTATCAAAATTCCATGTTTTATTATTTTATATCCTACAACCACTCTTGTCCCAAATCTGAGGACGTGTTGTGTTCAGTTGATTGAGAAACTTGAACCAAACTCGTGTATGCCTATTTAATAGCAATGAATTTTGAATAAAAGGATTTGAAATGGAATTAATTTCTATTTCCAGTGGTCTCGATGTTCTTGGTGAGATCTCTCTTTCCACCACGCGTCAATCAGGCTTTGCTTCTGTCGCCATGGAGACGCTACTTGATAGTAATTTACCAGCCAAATACGCCTTAACAGGGAGCCTCAGCTCAAACAATATCATTCAAGATGGCTTCTACGACGTAGGCCCGGTAAGCAGGCGATTTCTTGATTTGATTTTATGTTTTCTTGACACCCGTGCGGAACTTGTGAGGGTCCGAAAAACCCAACAAGATCGGACACACAAATGCAACTTTTTTGTAACATTGCGCGCTACACAATTGCACCGTGTATCCTCCCCTGCAAAGTTGCGTGCAACACAGTTACACCGTGTGTCCTCCCCTGCAAAGTTGCGTGAAACACAGTTGCACCGTGTGTCCACCCCTGCAAAGTTGCGTGAAACACAGTTGCACCGTGCGTCCTCCCCTGCAAAGTTGCGCGCTACACAGTTGCACCGTGTGTCCACCCCTGCAAAGCTGCGTGCAACACAGTTGCACCGTATGTCCACCCCTGCAAAGTTGCGCACGCACAACGTTGCGGAGAATGTTGTAGAGGTAGAATTCGATTCTCAACTGCACTGGCTGTTGTGCGCTAGTTTTTCAGAAGTGGACACATGGTGGAACTGATATCTCACTATATTCCTCTTTAGATGAAAGCAGGATCCAAATTTCTAACTCTTGAAGAGCTATCAAAACAACCAGTCACTGAACATAGGCCAATCTTGCTTATCAACTCCAAAGATCAGGAAAGGTATGTACATGTGTGGTACACTAGTGCTGGATCTCAACCATTCCCTAAAGAATTAAAAGATAAAGATGAGGTAACCATGCTGGATGAACGAACAATAAATAACAATGACAATCTTTGGTGCCCATAACCTCTAATTTGAAATTTTGGTTTAAAACATAATGGCTTGCTGTCGACAGCATGCCACAACAAGACCTAACATTCAATCGAAAATTTCCGTTTTACCATGAAAATTAGTCATTGAAGAGCTGTGTATTTTCAATTTCCACAGAGCGCCTTCAAGTCCTCTACCAGTAATAAAAGAGCCAGAGAAAGTACTAAACCCTGAGAAAAGCAGCAGCAAGAGCAAGACAAATCTAAAAAGGTATCCAGGCACATGTTTGTCTGATATTTTGGATATGTACTTCTTTCATTTCTTTGATTGTATTTCCTCCCCTCCCCTCTCATCTCCCTACTTCCCTCCCTACCTCACTTCTTTAATTTCGTACTTAGTAACCTGTATGCATTGAAAACTCTATAGATGCACGCCAGGTGTGTATTAATCTTGTTTGTGCACCTACTTTTACTAGAACGGAAGAGCTGCACCATTCCAATCTTCATTTACGAAAAAAACATTTTTTGCATTGCATGTTTCCTTTTCCTGACTTCATTCATTCTCTTCACTTCTGAGCAAATGAGAAAAACGTTCATAAAACGCGCGTCTCTACTTCCGATTTCACTAACCAATCTACTGTCTTGCAGTAAGAGTCGTTTGATGCGTGAAAAAGAGGAACAGAAGGCAAAAGAAGAGGAAGCTCCACCAGAATCAGCTGTCAGTCCACCTGTACCGCCAGCATGGAATCCTCCTTCCGACCCAATCTTTCTTGGTTACGTGGAGGAAGTTATAAACACGATTCAACCACTTATCAGCTCAAGTGATCAAGTCATTGCACTTGCAAAGTAAGGGACATGCTTGAATGTGATAGCCTAGCAGTTTTTGAATAGTCATTATTTGTGTCGCGCCTTAGATAAGTTGCGTCTTATTTTCGCTGGTATGAATCCAGGATGGTTCTAATGACGATGATGACGATGATTCAGTTGGATGATGTCTTGATGGAAATGGCTAAAGATACTTTAGCCTGGTTTTCAGACGGTCAGGGGTCGTTCGCTTCTCACCTTCCCAAATGCATATCTAGAAATATAATGCTCGTTTTGCTTGATTTTTCCAATAGTAAATACATATAATGTCTTCTTAGATTTGTCAGCGATAAAATGGGAGGACCAGTGGAACGTGACGCCCTGGCATCGTTCAGTTATGAACTACCAATCAGTCAATTAAAGGTTGAACTCGAATCCAATGTCATACCAATTGGTAGAATACAAACAGGCTTGTACTATCACAGGGCATTGCTCTTTAAAGTAAGTACTATCACAGTCATGCTCGTCCCAAGTTTAACTTTGCGATTTTCGCCTGGTTTTCACTAGCGAAGGAAGCAGGAGCAGAAGCAACATACGCTGTTTTGCATGTCTCACCTAGGTGTGAGAGAATATAATGAGCAGTGCATTACCGAGTCTGCGAACGTTGCTTCCGCAGTGTGTCGCTTCCGCTTCCGTCGCTCGTGAAGACGAGGCTAGGCTCAGATTGCGGCCGCCAGGGATTCGTGCGCCCGCGATACTCATCCCCGTCACGCATTCGTAGCGCACGAATCCCTGACGGCTGAAATCTGAGCCTAAGACGAGGCTTTAGTAAAAGGTTCGCGGGTTGAGCCCAGTCGTCAGTCTCACATCCTTGTTTTGGGTTGCCTGTGGTGCGCATAGTCCACTGTAGCTTTGAGCCGTCCTTGCGCTCGCTCCCCTTGCTATTTCAGCTTGCGTTACTGAGCACAAGTGGGGTCGAGCGATCCCTGGCAAATTACCTGTTGGTTGAAGGCAATGGATAGACTGATTGGTATTTTACGGACTATAATTATTAGGCCCTGGCTGATCGTATCGCTGTGGGTTGTTCTCTTGTTCGAGGGGAGTATAACAGAGCCTGGAATGAAGTTATGCTATGCGAGGATGCCAAGGTAGGTTGGAAATAGACCTGGGGCCGATTTCTCAAAAGACCCGATAACTTTACGGACCCGTTAACCCAAATAAATCGAATAAGATAACGGGTCCGTAAAGTTGTCGGGTCTTTTGAGAAACGGGCCCCTGGGCTCGGTTGTTTGAAAGCGGGTTAGCTATAACCCAGGGTTAATTAAAAAACCACTGACTTTAACCTTGGATTAGACTTTCCGAACAACTGAAGCCAGATGTCAAATTATTATGACTAAGAATGTATTAAACCATGGTGTATAAGTCAAGACGTTTAGCTCTGTACGTTTGTTAGACTCTTCTCACGGACAATGCGTAGATTTAGAAAACGCGACCGCGGCGTGAAAGCGGAGTGTACCGTTTAAACTTAACGTATAAATTGGCTATTGACGTCGCCGACGTTCTGAAGAGAACATGAAAACAGATAAAATGGCGTCATAAACGTGGTATCGTGATGTTGTCTCCGCAGTCACTCATTAAACGAATACATCCTGTTCTCGCGTCGAATGGTGTTTGATCGAATACCCCATTGCGTGAGTAACGTGAATGCTCATTAATTCAAGCCCTATTAATCCTGTCTTTGATGTTTTAGGATGGACCGGTTTTACCACCAAAAGCTTATGTCGTTGATTTGATGCATGAGCCGGGTCGACTCATGCGCACTGGCTCTCCTGAAAGCATTACATACCAACGACTGTAGACAATGGTTACTACGTAATATCCGGTTACCATAGCAACACTTTATATGATTGCCAATCTAACTGGGTACGACGAGCTTTGAAAATGTGAGCTATTGGGAGTCCATTGGGAATCTATAGAATGTATAGTAGATGCAGTTTGTAATGTCTTACATTTAATTACTGTCCATATCTTTGTTTTGATAGTGTATTCCATTCATTTTGTATGCTTTTTATGTTAGTCAATAAAGTTGTACATAGACGCAAATTACAAATTCAAATTCACCGAGACTCCAAATTTAATTCAAATAATTTGTCGTCTCAAATTTTGGACATCTGAACTGTAAAGGGCGTTACGCTTTATCAAAATGGACCGGCGCGCAATTTGATCACTGTTCTGCCAGTTTTACTCGTCTTTGTCTTTTCGGATAATGACTTTCCGTGAGATGCGAGGGGAAAAGGAAGAAAGGGAGAGGCTCTCCCCTTTATTAAAGCCCGCCTATACTCAACAACAAGACTCCAGTATATAACTTGTTCGTTTTACTGCTTTATAATTCTATAAATATTTCTTCAATTGTATACATTAGTCAAATAATTGGATAAAATAGTGTTGCTACATTATATTCTTTGTACACCTTTGAACAACAAATTGTCTTAAAAATCAGAAGGCTGTTAAACTACTTGAGAGAATGGGCAAGATAGCCAATGAGAGGAGTTTAGAGCAATGTTAGCCGAGGGTGGCAGCATTGCAGGAATTTGTCAATTACTGTGTACGCCGTTGGATTTCATCAAGTGCTATCTGGCAGAACGCCTCAGCTTGTCGACCTCAAGTGCAAGATCTTCCATTTGACGGGCAGTAGATTCCTAAAAATCGAATAAAAACGATTTAGAGGCATAAGAAGGTATGGTGAACCCACACCTGATAAATACATGAGCGGTTCAAAAGATACATTTGCAAGATAAAGACAAAGCGAAAGCCATGTTGGATGAACGAACAACAGACGCTGATGAGAAGTCATACGTTGAAGATAATCCATGATGGCTACTGACGTCACTTACAACTTAGTGACGTCACAGCACAACTATGACGTTACAGTAGATTATTTGACGTCATCTCGCTACGACGTCTGAAAACTGAGGGAGTCTTTGCAATTTTACATTGATTCTATGATGTCATGTGACATGACAAAACTTATGACGTCATCATAACTGGCTTACGTACCTGTAATTGTTGTAGCTTGTATGACGTCATATCACTATAATCTCTCTCTGCTTGTAGGGCGTGTTTCATTCCTTTCGTCTCCCACAAGTTCTCTGCTACTTCACCAGAAAGTTTACTGACTGTATTTCGACTGGCCTGAAAATAAATGCATTGAACCGTGGTTAGAATTGAGATACCAGTAGTTAGACTAGATTAGAGGTTCGGGGTTCGAGTCTTGGCAGGTTCATGAAAATATTTGAAACGTTTTTTAATGCAATTAAAGTTAGACAAATTGTTAGATTTTTAAGACTGGCTAATACTTCTAAGTGTGACCAAAGTAAGCGTTAAATAGAAAAATTGGCAAAATCAACTACTGCCAATGAAGGACCAATTGGAACAATGTCCAAGTGTCCTTGGACTTGAAATTTGTTCAAGTTCGCCGAACACTGGAACAGATTTCCAGTTACTGCTTGGGAGGACTTTCCGGCGTTTCAAATATCGTCACGAGGCCCAAATTGGAGTATCTAATTGGCTGGTTACCTCGTGAATAATTAATGAGGATTTGAACACAATTTACGGCACAAGTGACAGATAGAGGACCCATGGGCCATTGCACGAAGGCGATAGCGGTTTCCGATAGACAATTATTGGATCCAGCTAATGGATAAATTTTAGTAGTAATGTTTTCCCTCTGGATTACTCAAGGTTCATCTTACCCGTAAAACTTCCTTGGCCTTTTCGGTTTGTTCTTCCATTTGTCTTTTTTCGTCTTTTAACTTTTTCTGATGTTCTCTGTTCTCTCTTTCAAGTGCGGTTTGAAGTTTTCTATGCGAGAATATCACTGGGACTTAGTTGATACGTTTAAATATGTTAGAGCAAATTTGGAAAACCTACGTTACGGAAATACTAGGTCTATTATGGTACTGGAATTTGGGGAAACCTACGTTACGGGAATATGATTATGGTATTGGAATTAGGACAACCTACGTTACGAAAATACTAGCCTATTATGGTACTGAAACATGGTACAATGACGGGCCCCTGAGCCAATCAAAATTTGGTTACGGAAATAAGATTGTTCCGTGAGGTATTCCACTTAAAAAATATGCTCTAAACATACATGGATGCAAGAAAAGGGTGAAGAAAGTGGAACCAAGGGAAAAAATGCATGGAAAAGAAAATAAAAAGATGAAAAAAGAGGGCAAAATTATATGTGCAAACTTTCTTAATGGCCAAGAAAAATCATGAAACTTATCAAGGCTGCGGAATAACAAGGGCTTCACGGGGAACGCAACTGACGTTGCGTCACCATGCGTTCCGAGTTATGAGGTGTTCACAGTCATACGAAGCCTAATATGAAATGACAGGAAGTAAGTATGGATGCAAAAGTGAACACCTAACTAACACTGAACTATTAACTTGGTATCAAGACCTCCCGAGGCCTACCAAGTTTAACGAATGCGGTATGGTATTAGTGAACATAGTTGCTTGGGGCGCCGGGCACGGAAAATGGCCAAAAATAAAATATAACAAGGGAATATAAAACGCGCGCGCATGTCTCTGTACTGTGATATAAACACTATAGAAGACGTAGAGCAAGAGAAAAGCAAGCTTAGGAAAACGAGGCGTAGCCACATTTTCCTGAATGTTTATATCACAGTACAGAGACATAAGCGATCGTTTAATATTGCTTTTATAAAATAGTTTCAACGTTTTTTGAGCGAGCCACGTCTCAGTTCCCTGATATATAAACATGGTAGGCAGCGTTATATCTCCAATATTTGATAAAGGAAGATATAATATTGAAAGGGGAAAAGTATAAATGGTTGAAAGGAAAAAGTGAAAGAGAGAGCAAATACAATAGTTACAGCAATGATTCAGCATACTTTGAACGAGCAAGTTCAGTTTGGAGGTCGTCAAACTTGTTTCTAAACCACTTGTGTGCTTCTTTAAGACTCTCGGAAACCTATAACAATAAAAACCCACCAATCAGGTCACGTCTTTTCTTACAACTGTTCCCACTACCTCAGTATTCCCTGACTATACTCTTTGAATCATTACCACTCATTACTGACCACCACTATCTCCATGTAAATACTGTCAACGCTTCCCAAACTAAATTGTCATTTTCCAGTTTTGACCCCCAAATTTACATCAGTTCTCAAGACTAGAGGATGAGAAAATTTAAATGTTTTCAATCGCCTCATGATCGTTTGTCAAATTAACGATATTCCTCTCTGTATAAATAGGCGTTTTGAAGCCTTTCTGAGAATTGTTCGAAACTGGAAAAAGACAACTTAGTTTGGAACGTGTTTGTCATCATCCTAGATTACTATCATCATTTTGAGATGACGTGAAGGACAACATAAAATACAACCTGTTGGTTTTGTTTTAATGAAACTTACCTGTTCGCTTTCATTATTTGCAATTAATAGCCTCTGTTCTGTTTCGTGCTGCGCTGATTCTAACTCTTTCTCACGTGAAAGTGCTTTCTGAAACCATTTTAAGTTGATACAATCAAATTCCTGGCGAAGGACGTCACATGACAAAATTCATAGCGCACTTATAGTTTGCGTATTTTTCATAGTTACAAAAATGCGTGCCGGCAGTAGCCCATTGCCGGTCAATTCTGTTGTTAACTGTAGGAATGTTTAGAGTCTGTATCTACGGAGTTCCCTTAACTCCCTTAGTTTTCCCAGAAATTCAGGGCACAAATTCACAAATTTGTACTGTGGTTATATTCTCCTGATTTGTGGAATATCCAAAGGCAAGTCAAAGGGTCTGTTAAAGGGTCTACTTGACCTTTTCATTCCTGACTTTTCGGCTGACTTTTGCTGCATTTTACAACTCCTTGAGCAAATAAAAACTCCCTGACAATTCCGGTCTTGACCCATGTAAAACGTTTAGGATCCCCTATCGTTTTAAAGGTCAGTGTTTACATTGTCCTTTCCTCCTCAAACCCTTCTCGTCAAGTATTAGGTCCCTCTTACCTTTAAACGTCTTTCTAGATCCTTTCTGAGATTTCTTTCTTTTTCAAGTTGTTTTTCTTTTTCTCTACAACATTAAGTGACGTAAAAATGAGTAAAAGGGACAACCCATTAGCCCGTGTTGATTCAACAATCGTTTCTGAGACCTGGTTCATAATGCCTCCTAAATTCCTCATTTCCAAACTTCAATGGAAAACACTTTTGGCAAAAATCTAAAATTCGATGACTTTAGTTTTCATGATGAAAACAGGTTTTTCTGAAATCCAATACTTTTCCAGGCCTGGAATTCGATGACTGTATGAACCGTGTTTCAAAACAATACGGTCATGTAAACTACTCCCTCTGCTGTGATATACAAAAGCTCTTATACGACTGGAATGTCTTACTTGCAAGCTAACGCCGTTTCCTTTTGTGCGTCGATCAAGGACTTTAGTTCGTGTTGCAGAACGGTGACTTTAGAGACAAATTCCTCGATTGTTTTGGACTGGAAAAGAAATGAGTTTAATAATTATGTAATAATAATTGGTATATTTCCCACATCTGATTGGCCGATAACTGTTTGTAATAACAGTACATATGCACAGATGACGTCACAGAATCTCACGCGCGCGCTCTGATTGGTTAAAAATTTTCGAAAGATATCAAATAAAACAAATCGATTCCATATTTCCTTGCGTCTTTTCTTTAATAAATGTACAGAAGACGTCAAAATTTGGTGAGATCAACAGTTATCCCACTCGACTTCGTCTGAATGCGTAATTTTTCGTTCTCAACACATTGTACAGACGCACGGAAAAATGGACTATTTGTTAAATAATCTGGAGTAAAGTCAAATAACTATTCTCATTAGTTCAAGTGATGGAGATATAGTCAAATGACTTAGCTGAGACAAGTGAACTTTTTCTTTATATATTTCGTCTTGACTTAAAAATTGGTTTATTACATGTGATCTAATTGGTCGAGAACCATGTGTGATTAAAGTATAGACACACGGATGATGTCATGGATTATTACGCACACTTTGGTTGGTTGAAATCTTAGTTTTGAGAAATACACTTAAGCAATATATCATAATACACAGAAGACTTCAAAATGTGGTGAGAATAACAGTCACGCCACGCCACTCGACATTGTCGCACGAGTGTCCTTTTTTAGTTTTCGCCACATTTGACGTCACCTATGCATCTATTAAAATATAGGTGCACGGAAAGATAGAACAATTCAGCTCCAGTACCCTAGTACTCAGTCATTATTACCTGTTCTTTGTTCTTCCTCATATATTCAGACTTGACTTTTTCCAGTCGATTTAATTCTGTCTTGAAATTCTGCAAACATAACAATATGCCGCAACCACGTTACTAAGACTTCATTCTATTTTGTAGAAATGAAACACACGAAATGATTTTGGGAAAGGAGGGTTTGTCTGCTTAGTTAGTCGGATTTTCAGACGATCACATGTTCCATTTTCCTTTTTCTCACAGGACATGGTCTGTCACGGAGGCTTGGCTTTGGGGGGGGGGGGGGGGGGGGGGGGGGGGGGGGAGGGAGGGAGAGGAAAGGAAGGTGAGATTGAACACCAATGACCCTGGATGTCTGAAAGCCTATACCTACTCGAGCATTCGAGAAGTTCTAGAACCTGGGATTTCAAGACACACAAGAGAAGTAGATAATTCCTAACAATTTGAAAATCAGGATAATTCTCAGTGTCGGATTTGACAGAGGGATTTGCAATGGCCAAGAGATCAACTGGGACCCAGAAAACCAATGATTGAGTAAAATCGTTCCAATGAAAATGAAGTTGAGTTCAATTGCGGGGCTGGGCATTTTATCAATTTTAAGTTAGTAGGATTCTACTGCATTCTAAGTACCTGCATCTTCGTTTTCGACGCTTCTTCTTCGCCTTCCTTGACTTGGCTTTCTTTTCTGGCATGATTTAACTGAGATTTTAAAGTCTTGAACTTCATTTTGGTTTTCTCAAGTTCTTCTTGTTGTTCCTTGACATGGCTTTCTAGTTGGTGGTTTTCTTCTCTCAGCTTTGTACAAGTTGAAATCGTTTCTTCTAATTCTCTCCTGAGCTGTAGAAACAGAGGAAAAGCATAAAATGTTTTGCCGCCTTTCGCATAATTCCGCGCTCTGCCAAAATAAAGTCTCGACTTGGAACGTGGATATGTCTGATGCTTTTGATAAACACCGCTTTGAGCCAACAACGACTAATATTTCTTTTATTTATTATCCCCAAAACGTAAACCAATCATGTTTATGTTGGGTTTGGTTGAATTGTCGATCAATAATTGCCTACATGCAATGTGAGAAAAAATCATTTAAGGAATAGTAGTAGTAGCTACGATTTGTTCAAAACGAGTGTTTGAACTGTTCACTATCATCGTCAATACTTGGGCATAATCAACATCATTGTCATCACCATCATCAATAACATTATCATAATCACATCACACAACTCACCTTTGCAGTTTGATTTTTGTGTTTACTTCTTAGATCTTGTATTTCATCCTGTGCCTTCCTTAAAACGTCCTCAAATTTGTCTTGTAGTTCTTCTACTTCAAAGTGCTTTTCTTTATTATCTTGTTCTCTATAAAGTTAGTTTATCATATTAGTAATTATCAATCTTTGGTATCACCGTAGACACAAACAGTTTTGTACAATCAGCTAACGTTTGAGAAACTCAAACATGTCTCCTATTCAATTACTAGTATCCATTCATCCATCCATCTATTCATTCCTTCTTCCTTCCCCAGTCCTTCCTTTTTCCTTCCTGCCTTTCCCTTCTTTCCTCCTTCCCTTTCTCCCGTCCCGTTCTCTCCCCCCAACAGTGTACCTTTCTTTCACCAGTTTCTCTAGCTCCACCTCTTTTCTACCCAGTTCCATTTGCAAAGTTTCTGCTGTGTTTTGTAGTTTTTTGTTTGACTTCACAACACGGTCGAGTTGCTGAGAAATTTCACGAATTTCGTCTTTGGCATTTTTCAAGGCTTCTCGCAGAGGACGAAGCTAGAAGTTTTAGAAAACATAAAAAAGTTTATAAAAATCACTTAAAACAGTTTTAAATCACCACTTAGTACATTGAAATGTATAAGCAATTTGCAAAATGAAATCAAAATTGACTGATTGATTGAAGTTGATCGAACCCCTTAAATTCGAACACCAAAACACGACCGCATGCTTTGTACTCTTTTTTGCTTTCTACGATTTGGTGATGTTTCAAAGTGGAAAGTCGTCTTCTCCGCGTACTGTCAAGTAACGTAATTCTTGTGGAATCTTAATGTAATGATATACGCAATGTTTCTAGTAAAGAGGCGTCTGTATTATAATTATTATAATTATCATAGTATGATAAAGGTTTACGTGTATTAGAAGTATCTGTGAGTTAAACCAACTGAGCCGGCCATCCAGGGGACAGAACCTCACTGGCAAGTTAACTTGTAAATTATATATAAAATCTTAACTTTAACTAGGAACAATTGACTATGTTCAGTGCTTTTGTTTCGCTTGTAACATCCAAAGCACATTTCTCATCCAAAGTACATTTCTTCTCGAAAAGTCTTTTCTATCTCTCGCTATCTCTTACCTCTCGCACTTCGTTATTCTCCAGACCTTGAATTGTTCTTTGTAGCATTTCTAGCTCATCTTGAAGATGTCGAACAGTCTCGAGGGCAGAATTTCTGTAACAAAATATTCGCAACAAGTTAGGAATGACAGGTTTGTTTGCTTCACTTTGAGTTATATATACTTTGTCATCAAAAGTGTCACGCATTCCTATTGTCACGCATTCCGCATGATAGAGATGTCCTTGTCACATATTATACATGCGAATAGAGGTGTTTGTACTGTGCTAATATAGACGTTTCTATTAATACATGTAGGGGTAGGTGCCTCTATAAAAAACATGATAATGAAAAAATTAGAATATTTGGATAATTACCTTCGCGACATATTAATTTCACGATTTTGATAAGCCTGTGAAGAGGCTATGGAGAGGGCCTGGGGAATGGAGCCCAGTCCCTTCCCTTCCGTCTCTCTTCCCTCCCCAGAGCCTGTTCACATGTCGCGGCACTTTTATTACGCGAATTTTGTTTTAATCACGAAATAAAAGTGCCGCGAACATTTCATGTAATAAGGTAGATTTCCATATCATGGACACTCCGTCATCTCCTGCGGGTGTGAAAAGGGTGGTATGAATTGTTCTAGCCTGCCTACAGGCTCTCAAGGGGGAGAGGGGAGAAGAAAGGAAGGGAGAGGCTCTCCCTTCCTTTCCTCTCCCCTCCCCTTGGAGAGCCTGTAGGCAGGCTAGAATGGTTCTTACTTTTCACGAACAGCAGTCTGCAGTTCAACATCTCGTCGTCCAAGCTCCGTTTGCATTCTTTCTAACGTCACTTGTAGTTCACTATGAGACGCCATTAAACTATCCATGGTCGATGACAACTTGATGTTGTTGTCGCGAGCGTCGTTAAAAGACTTTTGAATGGCCTCAAACTAGTGTTATAGAAAAAAGTACATTTATATGTATAAGGGTGGATACCCGAGGAATCTGATAGTATACACCCATTTGGATTTCTTTATGCTCCCTCTACTTTTGAAATATATGAGCGATTTCTGATATAGCCACAATAAAACGCGTGCTTTACATCAGCGATACGGCGTCATAAAGGCGGTGTTACACGAGACGATTTTTAACGACGATTTTCAGCGCAATGGCGTTGCGTTAAAAATCTTTCTCGTGTAACATGACACTTGGAACGATTTTCCTTGCAATTTTCGCTTCGGCAACGCGTTGCGCAACGCAAAATATTGCAAGTTGTTGCAACGTTGCGCTGAAAATCGTCGTTAAAAATCGTCTCGTGTAACACCGCCTTAAGGCTGAACAAAAGGGAAGTCGCAATGGGCGTATTGAGCAATTTCCCAAACCTTTTGTCGATTGTTTCTTTCCATATTCTCTGCATGATGCACTAGTTTTTCTACTTCACGTAAAGCTTCTTCGCGTGAGTTCATCACTGCTCTTAGATCCTCGTCTTTTCTTTCACTTTTCAATTGAGCCTGAAAGGAAACATGACGACTCAAGATTGAGCTGATTATTGTGGTTTTACCAGAACGAGAACATCACACACGATGGTTCACGATAGTTGATGATAGTAGACAAACGAGGGCCCGCTAGAAACATCATGTTCCATCATGCACCGTTTGAGACATAGGGAGGTGTCTAATCCTGGGGTACAGTAAACGTAATGCTGAATTTACGTAATTACGTATTACGTAATTACGTAAGGGTAATTCATGGCCGTGCACCATTATCTTGTGGGCATTCCGTACTATGGTCATTTTGAAATTTTCCCAGGAAGTAAACAACGATTGATATGGCCATCCATGCTTATTAAGATGATGTTACTTACACGAAATGATTTGCAACGACGATTTTGCGCGCAATTCGGAGTCAAATTCGTTATTTTGCGTTGTGAGTTGTTTTACTTGAAATCACAAAATCGCAATGCATTGCCGAGCCAAAATTGTGCTAAAAATCGTTCTGTTTTGTACGTTGCACGGCACAAACCTTACAAGTAAATGCGTTGCGTGAAAAATCGTCTTTGTAAATTGTCTCATGTAACATCAGCTTAAAAGAAGTCACCAAATTGAGGATAGGTGGTAAATTGTCTCATGTAACATCAACTGAAAAGAAGTCACCCAACCGAGGGTAGGTGGTATACGTCCACCGAACTCCATTCTATCAGTTAATGGTATCTGGACTTGAAGTTAAATAAATATTAGATCTAGGTGTTTGCATTTTTCAATCGCTCATAATAAGAAGACTGATTCACTTCAAATAGTGCGGAACACTTACCTCTCGTAGTCGGCCTTGGAGCGTTTGTACATCTAATCTACACGTTTGAAGTTCAGAGGAAACCTGGAAATATAACATTTATACAGTATCGTTATTGTATCTATTCTTCGCTCACAAACCTGTCGATAAATCATCAATCCCTCCCTTGTCTCTTTCTTCGCTCTTCGTTGATCCAATATTATTCATTGTCACAAATCTTTCCGTTTTTGGTTCATTGCTTCCTTCCTTCCTACTTTCCTTCCTTCCCTCCTTCCAAACATCCATCCTTCCTTCCTACCTTCCTACATTCCTTTCTTCCTTCCTTCCTACCTACCATTCTTCCCACCTTCTCTCCCTGTCCCTCCCTACTTCCTTCCTTCCTTTCATTCCTCCTTCCTGTCCTACTCTTGTTTTTCTTCAGTCATTACATTGATTTTGTTTTCCTCAACGAAAACTAAAACAGTTCTACCTTATTGTATGAAGTTTGTATTCCACTGTTCTCTCTTCTCACTTGGTCCAATTCCATCTACAAGGGGTTAAAGAATAAGGAAAAGATTAAGCTTTGTTTGCTGATGGCATAAGTTTAGCACAACCTGGCCTACCTTTAATGACTTGACATTGTTAACTTCCTTCTGTAGCAGTTCCACTTTGGACTATATTTCAAATGAAAGGACAAAACATTAGTTACCAGTTACACACATACACAGAAGACAATGAAAAAGCAGCTGTGTAGGAGACTAAAAGTGGGGCTAAGAAATCCAAGGGTCTTTTACTACATGTAAACGAAATAGTCATGTACGTTTTCTGCATCTATTGCAAATACCTGTAAAGATCCCTTTTCATAAGCTAACTTATTCTTAGAGTCAATCATGTCCTTCATTGCTTCTTCTATCTGGTGTTGACTTTGCTAAAGTCCAAGAATAAAAATAAGAAACAACATTTTTTCATTGTGGGGGGAGAAGTTAATAGGTGGAGGAGGAGATTCTCTGGTTTTCCCCTAGGCTCAGATTTCAGCCGTCGACAGGGATTCGTGTGCCCACGATACTTAGTATCGTGATGGCTGAAATCTGAGCCTAGTTTTCTCCCTCATCAAAACTCCTTGTGTGGTCAAACTGCAAGGTGCTTTTGAAATATTTAATATAAGAACAATGTGAAGATGATAAGGTAAAAATGTTTTCCTTGATATTTTTAAAAATGTATCAGGTAATTAAGTTTCCAAACCTGTTGGTTTTGTAGTTCTAAGATTCTGTCTAATTGTTTTTGACTTTCTTGTTCTAGTATACTTCTCTTTTGCTGAAGATTCTCTATTTCAACCTAAAAACACAGTATATACTCCATGGTTACATCACTATGGAATATGTAAGGTTAAATGTATCAGAGCAACTGTTGCTAGGGATGTACCATTGCTAGGAAATGAAAAGCATGTACATGTGTATTATTTGTCACCATGGTAACTGTTGCCAAGGATAAAAAGGCTACAAAACAAAGATTACAATAATTCTAAGATTTTACATTATGTATATATTGTAACTAGCAACTAGTTGCCATAGTAACCATTGCTAGGGAAAAATGAATAAAACAGGAAGTAACCTTTGCTTTGTCTAGTTGTTTTATTATCCTGTCTCTTTCTTGTGTGAATCCATTTACAGTCTGTTCAATCTGTGATGGGTAAAAAGATAAAATAGATCATAAATTCATTTATTGACAGAACACTGTAACATTGAAGATGTGGCACATTTCTGAAATTGTTAGTACATCCATTTGGGGTATTCTTGTAGATAAATATGGCAGACCTGGCTAACCAAACAATCCATGCATGTTTTGTGGCCCAGGCTTGAACCCAGTTCCTTGCTCATTTTGCAAATCAATGGCTAATATTTATTTAGGAAGTTTGTCTGACTTCTTTCGCACAGGGTTCTCAGTCACTCTAAATATGCAAGAGGCTGATTAAGTGAGACAGCATGTGCACTAGAGTCATGCAGTTTTACTGTTTTAGTCACTTGCTCCCTTCCTGCAGACACCTTTAAAGAAAAATGTTTTTGTTTTGCTCGTCTGACAGTACTTTTACCTCATCTAATATTTGTGATTTCTCTTTTAGTGCAGTGTTCTTTTCTTTAGCAACTTCTCCAAGTTTCTCTTCAAGTGCTGTCATTTTCAGTTCCTATGATAAAAAGATGTCATATGTTTGTGAAAAGTCATGGTGCAAGGTGTGGTTATGCACAGTTGGTATTTGAATCTGCATGATAGTAGGATCTCTCCTTGCAACCATTACTGGCAAGCAACCATCTTCCATAAGCAACCATAGTGGTCATAGTTAGATTCAACTGTTTCATCTGCTACAATTTTCCTATCATAACATAATCTATAGCATGATGTACATTGTTGTTTTTCAACCATTTCCAACCAGATTTTATGAAAGTCTGAGATGCATTGGATCCTGAGAATGTGACAGTGCTGATTATACAAAAAATTTTAATCTGACATCAACTTTACCATTTGTTGTTTTGTTAGGCGTGTTTTATTTCTTTCTGCTTGAAGTTCTTCATTCAGTCTGTTTATCTCTTCTTTTAGGTTTACTCTGATAGTTAAAAACATCCATTTGTCTAGTCATCCCATGTATCAACATCTTAAAATATTCTGTGCACATTGTATTTTGGTCCTCTCTTTGCTTCCTCCCTTCCTTCCCCATCCTTTCGTTTCTCTCTCTCTCTCTCTCTCTCTCTCTCTCTCTCTCTCTCTCTAGATCTCTCTCTCTCTCTCTCTTATATCTGCTAATTAGCCACTGTCACTATTATTATAACTACATACCTCTCTTGTTCAACATAGTTCAGCCTTATTTTTTCTTCTTCAACTTCTTTGAACAGTGCCTTCTTTGCTTCATCTATTGACTTGTCTTTCTCAGACAGTTTTGCTGCCATGGCTTGTCTCTCTCTATGAATGGCTTCTTTTTGCTGGCTGACCAAGACCTTGTTATCAACAGTTGCAGCACGTAATTCTTCACTTGCTCTTTTGTGCTCAGTTACAATTTTCTCATTAGATTTCTAGATTGTTCAAATCATCAGTTTTTGAGATAAATAAATATAGTCAATACAAATCAATGATAGTCACTGCACTACATTAAATCACTGAATGGATTCATAAAAACACAAAAATATGATTCTGTTCACCTGCACTGTTTACAAGATGTAGATTAAAGAAACATATTATCACACAAGTGTATAAATTACCTTTAGGTTTTGATAATTAGTTCTCAGACTCTCAAACTGGTGCCTTAATTCTTTGTTTTCTCTTTTAAATAAGTTTAACTCTGCTTCTAGATTCTACAATGGATAAATAAAACAAACATGTCTGAATGAATGGATGAATGAATGATTGAATGTATGAATGAATGAAAGAATGTATGAATGAAAGAATAAATGAATGAATGAATGAATGAATGAATGGATGAATGAATGGATGAATGATTGAATGAATGAATGAATAAATGAATGAATGAAAGAATGAATGAATGGATGAATGAATGATTGAATAATTGAATGAGTGATTGAATGATGAATAAAAATTAATTGCTGACTGACTGACTGACTGACTGAGTGATTGACTGAATAAATGAACAATAATAATTAACAAAACTAAAAGAATCATTCCAAGTGTTACTCATTCTCTTAAGTTTATTAAAATGAGTGATAACTTTTTTCTTTTCAAGTCATGTACCTTTTTGTGTGCTGTAAGTGTTGCAACTGTGGCATCAGAATTGGCTAAAATGGAAACACTAGATTAACAAATGAATAAATCATTTTTTTCCAACCAATTTACCTATCACTGCTACAATATATAGCATATGTCATGACACAGCACACAGTGATAATGATTATCACTATTCTCATCATCATCATCACATCATTATCACAGACTGTTGTTGTCGCATCACCATCATCACATGACTGCCAGTACCATTTGTGAACTATAATGGAACCCCACCTTATGGATATCTGGTTAATACAGACACCTGGTTATCATGGACATGTAATTCTGTCCAAGCCTAAAAGATTCCTATAAAATTACCTGTTTAATACAGACACCCAGTTAATACAGATACTCCATCTCATCCCCATGGTGTCTGTATAAATTGGGTTTCACTGTACTAGAACATTGTTTTAATTTAAGTGATCTCTGACAATGAAATCAAATATTGAATTCTGCTTTGACATTCAAAGTTAACTCTTTCAGAAGAACAAGCAATGATGATCTGAAAGATAACTTAGAAAATAATGTTCAAGCATGGTTTCCTTCAGTTTCCAATCATAATACAAATAAAAATAATAGTACAAACTTACATGAATCTTCTTGTAGTTGAGTGACAAGTGTTTCTAGCTGTACTCTCAATCTGTGTTCTTTGTTATATTCTTGTTTTGAAGTGACTGATTCCTTCTTCAGGCCATCACACTCCTTGGCTAGCAACTGAACTTGATTTCGTTCAGTTTCCACCAAGTTTTCCATGTCATTGACTCTAGTTAGTAATGAATTGTGAGAATCTTCAAGACTGCTTCTTAGTGCTTTTTCATGTGATAATTCTTCCTTTATCTAAAATTAGGATTCAGTAACATATTAAATTAGACCAACATTGTTTGGAATACTTGGTGAACATATGCTAAATTATAAAATAACTACTGTATGATATAGCGCGCGCTCTGATTGGCCAAAGGACATGCGTCGTGCGTTCTCTATGAGAACACACTGTCAGCATGCATGCGCACATTTTAAACTTTCTCCAACGAAAAAAGAAAATAAAACTTCAATTGTATTTTATAAAAGAAATAGAAAACTCGGCAGCAGTGCTATGTTGAGTTATAGAAGCACTTGGGAATTGTAAGAAGATGAGAAGTGTTGAGAAGCACTCGGCAATTCCCGTGTGCTTCTATAACTCATCATAGCACTCTGCCTCGTTTTCTATTTCTAGTCATCATGCCACAGGAAAATAAAACAAAAACCATTTCTATTGATACATAATCAATGTTAAAAGCCTTATGCTTATGGGTTTGTCTTGTGCTCAGAGAACCAGAGAACCCAGTGGCAAGGGAAAGAACAAATAAACTCAATTAACTCACTCAATCTGGGATTTAAACCCAGGTCACACAGACCATTTGCATAATACTGCTAATCATATGCATATACACCTCTCACCTCACTTTGATGCAGCTAAACAATGGCATGGTTATGTGATTCTTTTGTTTTGTTTAGTTAAAGCGAGGTGAATGGTGTATCTGCATATTATTAGTAACTATATACAAATGGTCTATTACTAAGAGGCAAAGAATCAACTTCACCACCTGACCAATGAACTGCTGCATGATTATGCATGCTTATTGCTTCTTAAGATATCTGAGCATTATCCCCAAAGCATAAAGTGATAATTACACTAGACAACCTTAAGCTGAGTTGTTAAAAGTTGGTCTAGGGTAATATCGTATACACAGCTACATAACATTGATAGCAATGTTGAAAACTAACAACATGTTGCTGAAACATGGATGCACTAAAATTTGTAGACACATGCCATGTTACACTATACCAATTTTACAGCCGAAATCATTGCATTGCGACCAGCAAATTACAAATTTTAGTTTGAATTTAGGTTTTTCTGATCTGTCAATCAGTTTGGAGACAGAGCTTATTTCAAATCAACCAATCACTGAATGAATTCATGCAAGATGGATCAGAAAATCCAAAAACCTTACCAACGTTGAAGGTCGTGATGCAATGATTTTAGCTGCAATGTTTCAACTGTTATGCAACACTGTTTCATAATTTGTTGGCAACAAATGTTGGACCATTTATCATGGTATGTTGAATGTCAAAACAAGCTTTTCAACATGCTGAACAATATATTGCAGAAAATAGAGACATGTTCAATTCCTGCAACAATTATCAAAGTACATGTATATTGCAAACCAAGCCTTTGATAAACGGTCAAAAGAATTCAAAGTCTGTTGACTGGCTTTGGGATTGAGTGCCATATATTTAACAATTAGACCTCGAGGCCAAATGGACTACGAGTAGGCCATAGGCCTCATGGGCTATTCAAACTCGTAGTCCGTGAAGCCGAGAGGTCTAATTGTTTTAGTATTCACCAACATATTGGGCCAAAGGTGAATGAGACTAAACAAAACAAAGAGAGAAAAATGTTTTATTGATATTATTACTCACGCTTCCTCTCAACTCGGGCTATCACCAATAGCCCGAGGTTAGGGAGCCAATCAGAATGCAGGATTTGTAATAGCCCTTATGTTGGTGAATACTAATATGCATTATGCAGCAGCATAACAGACCAGCTTTCATGTCAGTGTGAAATGGACTGTACTGTGCTGTGACCTTGTTAGTGCTGTAGATGTCGATAAAAACATTTGAAATTCCTACTGTATAAACTGTACTGCGATCATGCTGTTTTCACGGTCATATGAAAACTGATTTAGGTATCTATAGAAAATGATCAAAACTCCAATCATCATCACCATCATCATCATCATCATCACATACTTCATTCACTTTCTTGGTTAATTTCTGTTTTATGTTCTTTGATTCATCCAATTTCACCTTCGCTTCTGCGTTAAAAACCGAAGTTTTTTCAAGAGTAGTGTTAACACGGGAAAGATTATCTTTAAGTTCATCTCTCTCGTTCATAATTTCGTCTTTCTCCTTTCTACACCTTATTAACTCCTTTTCAAGAATCTTAATTTCCTTGTCATAGGTGTCTTTAGGAATAGATACATGTTTTTCTTGGTTTAGCGACGTTAATTCTCTCTCAGCTTGAAGACTACACATCGCTAACTTCAAAGACTGAATCGTACTTTCAGCGCGACAAACACGCGAAACCATTCGCTCATAATTCTTCTGTAAAGCCTCAGCTTGTGTAGAATCTGATAAATTAGGCTTAAACGGAGGAATAGGTTCAATCCTGCCTGTAAAGTCGTCCGTTTTCTCGTATTTTTCTTTGGTAAATCCATAATCAGACAGTTGGTCAGCAAGTTTCTTGGTCTCTTCTTCTGCCATTTGGATCCGTTTTTGCATCACTTCTAAGGTGTGATCCGGTGAAGAGCTATGACAAAGAGCAGGTGAAATCACAGACCTACTCATTTTCAATGAGAATTCCTATACGGAGGCTATAAAGAAGGGTTCTTTTTTGACATTCTTTGTTGTGGTTTCTCTGTCTTATCGGCCGCCATTTTGGAAATGCCGCCAACGGTATGGAAATTAGCCAATCAGAACACAGTTCTCATGGAAACACTGCTGACCGCTGATCAAAATTTGATTTCTTTTCTTTCGCTTTGATTTTTTTTCTTTTTAACATCCTTCAGTCTTTCATCTCATAACGCTTTGTTGACTTTGGTCGTAATTTTTAATCGACATCTACAACATAAACAATTGGACAAATGTAGCCTCCTCTGCAGGTAACCTTTTGAATTACTGGTCTGTGGCAAATGTTTGGGGGACTGAGAACGAGCGCTTTGATTGGTCACTTCCGGTCACTTCATACTGTGTTGTTGTTTAGTTCCTTTTGGGAGGTGAATGAAGAAATTTGTGCAAAAAAAGGACGTGTAAATTTTAAATCTGGCATTCTGTTCTACAGCGAGTGTATTTTCCATGGCTTGGAGATGTTGCTTAAGAAGGCTGAGGCGTTTTACGTTGATTTTTGAGGATTTAGAGGATCGTGAACTTTGTAAGCCGACTAACGCGACATGGCGCGTACGAACTAACAAACTCCAACTATCAAAACTTTCACGAAATTTTTCAGCTAACCTGAATGTGAGAATTCTTCCATTCAGCCCCAGTAAGTACTACCAGCCAGTCCTACGTGGCTTAGGCAGGATATATTCTAGTTCTCATAAAAAACCACACAAGATTTTTGCACTTTTTCGGATAATTGTCTTTGAAACTTTGTCAAACTTATGTTTGATTTACGGCAAACTACAGGTGAGTAAGTTGTCCCATTTTTGGTTCAGTACACGGATATGACTTCAGTTTTGGAAAAAATAATAATAATAAGTTCATATGATTCTTGTTATAGTAATGTGAAAAGTTTCTTATTATCCTTCGCGATTTTTTTCCTCTGTAAATACGAATCAACAAAGTTTTGCATGTGCTTCATTCACCAACCAAAGTTTTTCAAAACGCCGTTCTCCGGCCATGTACCCTGAATCTCGATATGGCCATGTAAAGTATGTCACTCTAGAATTATTGTGTGGCTTAGGCTATATATTATATCCTCAGGAATAAAAGTTTACGAGTAGGGTCGCCATAAAATATCGTCGGCGGCCGTCTTTGATCTTGTTTCTTCGTCATTTCGAGCAACGGCTTACAAAGTTCACGATCCTCTAAATCCACAATTATCACAGGAAAACGCTTCAGCCTTCTTAAGCAAAGTCTCCAAACCGTGGAAAATATAAATGCTGTAGAATGGAATGCCAAATTTAAAATTTACACGTCTTTTTTTGCACAAATTTCTTCATTCTCTTTCTAACAAAAACAAAACAACATCACAATTCTGGAGTGACCGGAATTGACCAATCAGAGCGCTCGTTCTCAGTCCCCCAAACATTTGCCACAGACCAGGAATTAGGGAATTAGGCTTGAATTGGGCTTCCTGTGCAAAAATTGATTGATTCACATTGTTCTTGACAGAACACAGGTAGCCCAAGCTGTGCATCTGTATATGAAATATATGGGATTCCACGATCGATTTGCTGAAAAATAAATTTTGAATAAAGAAACAATTTGAACTCATGATACTGTTGCGCTTGTCTTTCTGTGTATTTCTGTGAAGTTTCAAGCCGTTTCGTGCTCATTTGAGGGAGTTATAGCGATTTGAATTTTTCTCCCTCCGTGTACATATATTACTGGAAGGTTGGAAGGCTCAACCGTCAAAAATTCAAACGGCCGTCAAAAAAGGCCTCGAAAATCACTCCAAAACCAAAACCAGGCCAAAATATTCCCAGAAAACCATTGCCACATAAATTTCCAATATGTCGATTGCCTTTATTTCTCCACATTTTACGTGCAACACCCTCAAAAAGACAGTTTTTGAAGCTTTTTTTTCACTGGACCTATGCTCTGCAAAACAGCCCCTGCACCACGGTTACCAAGCTCATATACCCCACTGGGGACGGGGAAATTTTGACGCACATGTGTGGGGAGGTAGTGAGGTCGATTTTGTACCGCACATGAGGACGAAGGAAAAGCTTCACCCAGTACTTACAGTTCTTTTTCAGCACTGAGTTTTTGCGAATTCTTCTGGATATCTTTGAGTAGAATGCCTAAAGAAAGACCATGTTAGCAAGGTACTATAGTAAGGTAAGTGATTTCTCCCTTTTCGATGTAACAACAGTCATGAACAACACCGTGCAAAACTAAGAACAGGCAAATCAAGTAAAAACAAGAATCTTCCGAATAAATAAAGTAGCTTATTCAATTTCGAAAACTAGTAATTAATTCCTAGTAAATAACGGATGTCAGTATATGCTGATTATCCAATTTGCAAAGCTAGCGACGAGATGAAGCGGTTGTTTTTCAACTCAGAAATTCAGTCAACGCACTGTGAAGATTTTCGGTAAATTTGCCAAAGTTATCTTTACAAAGTTCAAGCCGGTGAATTAAACTGAAAGAAACAATTCCTTTAAAAAGTTTTCGTTTATCATTCATCTGGGCAATAAGAATAATAAGCCATGAAAAGGTCCATCAAATAGCAGAAGTTGTTTCCCGCCACATTTTGATGCCAAAGTCACTAAAAAATCCAACTTAACACTATTCTTACTGCAGCATTACTATAGTACCTTGCTAACATGGTCTTTCTTTAGGCATTCTACTCAAAGATATCCAGAAGAATTCGCAAAAACTGCTGAAAAAGAACTGTAAGTACTGGGTGAAGCTTTTCCTTCGTCCTCATGTGCGGTACAAAATCGACCTCACTACCTCCCCACACATGCGCGTCAAAATTTCCCCGTCCCCAGTGGGGTATATGAGCTTGGTAACCGTGGTGCAGGGGCTGTTTTGCAGAGCATAGGTCCAGTGAAAAAAAGCTTCAAAAACTGTCTTTTTGAGGGTGTTGCACGTAAAATGTGGAGAAATAAAGGCAATCGACATATTGGAAATTTATGTGGCAATGGTTTTCTGGGAATATTTTGGCCTGGTTTTGGTTTTGGAGTGATTTTCGAGGCCTTTTTTGACGGCCGTTTGAATTTTTGACGGTTGAGCCTTCCAACCTTCCAGTAATATATGTACACGGAGGGAGAAAAATTCAAATCGCTATAACTCCCTCAAATGAGCACGAAACGGCTTGAAACTTCACAGAAATACACAGAAAGACAAGCACAACAGTATCATGAGTCCAAATTGTTTATTTATTCAAAATTTATTTTTCAGCAAATCGATCGTGAATCCCATATATTTCATATACAGATGCACAGCTTGGGCTACCTGTGGAATTACAAGCAACATTCAAGGCTAATTTCAATTGCAGTAAAGCACTTTCAATCGATGAATGTATGATTCCCTATAAAGGAAAACTGGGATTCAAGCAACGTGTGTTGGCAAAACCTGTGCGCTGGGGCATCAAAGTTTTTGAATTGTGTGATGCTGAAACCGCATACCTTTCAAGATTCGAAGTTTATTTGGGGAAATCTAGAGATAATGAGGATGTTTCTGCCATAGGGAAGACTGGAGCAGTAGTTTCACGCCTTACAACTGACTTTCATGGCAAAGGACACACTGTTTATGTAGATAACTGGTATCATAGCCTTGCCTTGTGCATGTATTTGCAGGTGCGTGATATATATATCTGTGGGACTGTGAAGTCCAACCGAGTAGGATACCCAGAGGAACTAAAAACGCTTAAGAGCAGCCGAATGGGACCAAGAGGCAGCTATGAAACCAGAAGCTACAATGGTATTACTGCTTTGGTCTGGAAGGACAATAAACTTGTTCATTTCCTATCATCCATCCACTCCCCAGACCAGGCTTCCACCCTAATTCGTAACCAAAGGCTAAGAGCTGGGGGTTACGAGTTAGTTGAAGTAAATGCTCATGCTATTATTGATGATTACAACAAGAATATGGGTGGTGTTGATAGAAATGACCAGATAACTACAATTCTAAAGAACAGAAAACAAATGCGATGGTACATGCGTTTAGTTATCAAGTTTCTTGAGCTTATAGCATTTAACTCTTACATAATCGAGGGTTTCTTTATTGATCACCACCCTACTGGTAAAAGAAAGCGTGACATCGCAGGTTTCAGAGAAGAGCTGATTCTTCAACTCATTGGAAATTGGAGAGTGAAGAGATTAAAACCTGGGAGGAAGCGACTAGCAAGCAGCTATAGGCTTGAAGCGGTTGGTGATCATCTGCCAGTCAAGGGAGCTGGGTGTGATCATACATGTCGAGTATGTGTTGAAAAAAGGCGTCGCTACATGAATGCAAATCCTACCATCCCAAAACAGCAAGTACCATTTAAGATGACAAAAAGCACAATCATGTGTGAGGGTTGTCAAGTTTATCTTTGTATAACCAGAGATCGTAATTGTTTCAAGTCTTGGCACACAAAGGTTGAATATTGGAAGGACTAGAAACTCCAAAGATTAAATTAAGAATTTTGGTGTTTTATTAAAACTTTTTGCTTCTATCTAGCAAATACAATATTTGTGTTGCTTAAAACTCACCTTTAGAATAGAAAAAAAGTGACTGCTCCATGTAGATCCCATTTTATTTTTCATATGATTTTGTTATGAAACACTGAAACATGTTTCTATAATATTTGACTGATTGATGTTGCAGATATATGGGAAATTTAGTGTTCTGTGACTTGAAATCATACATAAAGTAATTAGCTTTAGTTTTGAGCCTTAGACCAGTTGAATTTTTTGATTAAAATACCTTTTTGATGAAATACTTCAAGTTGTGTTGCTTGCTTTGAGTCAAAAAACCAATCTTTCTCTAAATCGTAACTTTGGCAGCCTCAATTTCATGCAGAAAGCGCAAACCCACCAAACAAATAGCAAATTTGAAAACTTCAATTCATTAGCTTTAATTTAAATATGGGTTTACCTTAAATCAAAATGACTCCTTCCTGACTTAAATTTGGTTTCAATGAACGAGGTCAAATTTCTAAAAAATCAGCTGGTTTTCATACGGCTGGGAAAATTTTGAGGCTGGGAATCATACGGTGAAAGGGTTAATAAGCAACTTTGACAGGCAAAGTTGGTTATTAATCTCAGTCCAAAAACAATTTGACTGTCCAAAAACAGTTTGACCCCTGTTTATGATAATTTGGTGTCATTTTAGAGCATTTTCAAATTTCCCTAGCAACGGGCCATTTTTATATGTCAGTACACCCTTAAATCCTTGAAACTTCACTGTCTTGCTAATTTTAACATGCTCTTTCCAGCTATGGTAATTCTTTTTCTGTTTTACGAATTTAAAAATACTTGATAAAAGCTCATTCCTTTTACAAAACCTATGACACTGTCTATGAAAGCTGTCTCTATTGATGGACATAAAAACATTGTTAAAAATATCACTTACCAAGTTTTTCCGAACATTTCTGAAATACATTTAATTTGAGGTAATAACAAACTGCCCTGTTCAACTCCATAAAATATTTCATGACTCTTCGTGTTTTTCTTTTCAATGCCTTTCACATTGTCAAAAAATACTTCTATAACACTTATGCAGTAGATACATGCACCTTTCAGGTGCCTTTTATTTGAAATAGGTATATACCTCATGGTATAAAACCGAGCTGTAGGTGAGGTTTTATGCAATGCTCAAAACTTCTCCCAAACTTTCCCAAGTGTTTATATCAGACTATGTAAACATGGAAATAAGTTTTATATTTGTTTTATAAAATACATGAAGAGAAAATAGTGAAAATCTTGTTTTTGTTGGATATCACTCAAGAAATTCTCCCTACGTTCTCAAAAAGAAAAACTGTCCATTCAGCGTTGTCATTGTACAGTTGATCATTGAGCTCAAAAATTCAGGAGAAACTTTCACAAAAAAAAAAAAGAAAGAAAAGCACCACTTTCTAAAGGCAAAATAACTCCCTATTTGTTTCTAAAAGTTCTGAGACAACAAGGCAATTGAAAACGGATAAAAACTTATGATACTGTAATTCTTGGACCTGTGATAAACAAAAAGTAACCAAGTCATGAGTGTAACTTGGCGAGCTGACCAGGTGATTTTGCCTGAGGAAAATTGCTGTTTATGGAGCTTTGTGATGCCTGGCTATCTGGATAAGACTGAATTCTGCTTGCATAAGTTGGTTAGTGCCCAAATTTTACAGTCTAGTAGTGATTTTTTGTCAAGCTCTATTTTTGTTGTCTCACTGATACGAAAAACAATCTTTGGAGATGAATGAACTGGACTTAACTTTTCAATACTGTTATCTACATATTTTTTCTTTTTACTGTTAATGCCTTGCATTTATGGTAAATATGATTTAGGGCTATTAAATAAAACAATTTAAGTTTTGAAAATGTTATTTTTATTTCCAATTTCTGTTCCTTTCGGGCTAGAAGATTTTGGTTTCATAAATTGACAAACACTTCCTCTTGTCTTTTTATCAGCAGTGTTTTTGTGTTTTCTATTTTGTTTCTAAAGTATTAGGTTCAATTTAAATACGGAAAAACGTTTTTTTGCAATTGATTGTAATGAGCTTGAGTGGCAATGAGTTCTCAGGGTTTTGCTTGAAAAAGGGTAAAGAAATCAAAGGAAAATCAAGTTTGCTCTCACTTGGTCGATTTTTTCTTGAACAAATGTTTGGTGAAAGTTGCCCGTTATTGTGTTCTTACATTTTTAAACCATATTTTGTTTACAAACTTTGCTCTAGACAAAGGTCATGATGTCACAAAATTTTGTGTTTATATAGCTTCACATAAACATGCTCTTCAACCAATCAGAATGCACGTAGTATCTTAGTTATTTTATAATGAGATATTTTCATGAACAAATTACAAAGAAATCTATGGAGCAAAATCTATGAGCCATGAGTTGAGTAAATGGCGTCACTGACACCTCTATTTGCTTTATAATTTGAAGGACTATTAGTATGCATGCTTTACATAGAGAACACTGATTAGTTATAGAAACTCACTGACAGTTGTTTTCTTTATACAACAATTTCCCTGTGCTTCAAAACCCCCACTGTTTGGTATCTTTAGTTACTTTAGCATCAAAATATATCAGTTATATAAATTTGAAATAATGACAATCTGGAACTTACTGTGATACTTGAAACTTATGTTTTCAAGCTTAGGGACTTTGTTTTGCTGTCCTCATTTAGTCCTTCACTTCATAAATTTAGTTATTCATCTGATATATTCTGACATTTTCCATCCCTAAAAAGTCTTGTTCTGTAACGCACATATGTGCATATGAGTGAGACTTAGGCAAGTCTAACATTTCACATTGTGCATAATGCTTAATCTCTCTATTATTGTTACATTTATCAAAAAATTACAACAACTAAAAAAACTTAGCATTATCACAGGGAGCCCAGGCTATACTTCTGAGTGATATCTTAAAGAGGAGAAAATGATTTAAAATACAGTTGAAACCTCTCAAATGTTGTTGTGTGTTATTTATTTGATCTAAAAAACGATTTTTAAAAAGTCCCCCTCCATAGTAATAATATATGGCAAGGGTGGAAACTTCGCCTCGAAGACCCCTAAAAAAGCCTTCTAACGGCTCGACAAAAATTCAAATTTTTGAACACAAAATCACTCCGTACGGAGTTCAAAACCGCAACATCACACAAGGAAATACTTCTTTTACCTTGTTAATGTCAACGGCCTGCAACAACAAACTTTTTGTAGGTGAAAAACTCGCTGAAAGGTCCCTAGTGAACCAAGTTCCTCATGCGTGTCGAGTGTAAGTAGGTCGCGACCGTGCAAAAGACAAACCTTCAGGGGTAGAGTGGGGTCATGCTATTTTATCAGAAAAACAAAACAACAGCTAGCTTTTTGCTGAAAAAAAACTTTTTCTTGCACCAGTAATGACGATTGATAGTGTCGTGTGAGTGGGTTTTCCCTGTTGCTTGCATTGTTTTGTTTTTCTGATATAGCGCGACCCCACTCTACCCCTGAAGGTTTGTCTTTTGCACAGTCTCGACCTACTTACACTCGACACGCATGAGGAGCTTGGTTCGCTAGGGACCTTTCAGCGAGTATTTCACCTACAAAAAGTTTGTTTTTGCAGGCTGTTGACATTGACAAGGTAATAGAAGTATTTTCTTGTGTGATATTGCGGTTTTGAACTCCGTACCGAGTGATTTTGTGTTCAAAAATTTGAATTTTTGTCAAGCCGTTAGAAGGCTTTTTTAGGGGTCTTCGAGGCGAAGTTTCCACCCTTGCCATATATTATTACTATGGAGGGGGACTTTTTAAAAATCGTTTTTTTTTTAAATCAAATAAATAACACACAACAACATTTGAGAGGTTTCAACTGTATTTTAAATCATTTTCTCCTCTTTAAGATATCACTCAGAAGTATAGCTTGGGCTCCCTGTGGCATTATGGTTGACTGGAAACTATTAAGTAAAAATGCTACAAACATTCACAGTACTGTAGCTCTAATGTTACAAACCACATGGGTTTATCCAGTGTATTTTCACAAATTTAAGTTGTTAACCACACCAATGGTAAAATAAGGCAAAACATAGCTGGCTCAAGATGTCTTAAAAGATGGTCATTTTTGTGGCTCCGCTAGAGCCTTGTAGAGGCCCTAGCCACTATGTCATCGTGCTGTAAGTGAGTAACCACCACAGGAACTCCACGCTCAGCAAAACTTCGGCAAAAGTCGACACTCCGTAAACTTCGGGGCCAATGAGCAGTTTGGAATAGTCTTCAGCACTGATGAAGAAAACACTCGGAACCAATCATCTCTCGAATATTTGCTCATATAAGGTGCCTCATGGAAAGACTGCGAACGATTGCGCCATTTTCCGTTTGTTTGTTTTGTAGAGATGAGTGAATAACTTTTGCTTTAATGAACAATAGTATTTTTCGCAGCTTTCATTTGGTGTCTCTAAAGATCAGTGCAATGAAATTAAAGTTGTTTCTGTTTTTTACGAACTATTTGGTCAATGTTTTAGCCACAATTCAGAGCTAGTCCAGAGCGAAGCGACTACAAGAAATGGAAAACAACACTCGCTGATTGCATACAAGGAACAAACATTACTGATAAACAATCTAATAATACGAAAAAAAGCAAACTGAGCCTCTTCGGAGGATATGTCAGCCTCGTAAGAACCTAATACTCAACTAATATCCTTAATTCACGGACAGTTATACAATGGCTCTAGCCATGTGCGCATATTATGCGCCCATTTTTGTTGTTCATATTGACAGCCCAGAAACACAAATTATTAATTTCTTCAGTTTATGTGTTTATCTGCCTTGTTTGCAGGACGTGGTGGTACATCAGGAGGCAAATTCCGCATAGCCCTTGGGCTTCCAGTAGGTGCAGTGATTAACTGTGCTGATAATACTGGTGGTAAAAACCTATACATTATTGCCGTTAAGGGTATAAAAGGCAGACTAAACAGACTTCCAGCTGCTGCTAGTGGTGATATGGTGTTGGCTACAGTAAAAAAGGGCAAACCTGAGCTCCGAAAAAAGGGTATTAGTTTGTATTACTGTACATAACATTGTATGAAGAAAATTATGTAATACCAAGATAACCACCATTTGCATTATTGTAGACCTGCTCCTGAAAAAGAGCTTAAGGTGGCCCACGGGTACATGTATTTATAGTGGCGGAAGAACAAATTTTTCTCTCAAATTTTCAGAACGTAAAGCTGCACCGATTTCTGCTATTTTTTATACCGTAAACAGGGAATCTTTATTCTCTTAAAAGCTACCAATTTTAAGGCAAACAAGATATACGATTAAGAAATACAAGCGATGTTAAAAAAACTTTTTTTTTTTAATCGAAATATCTCCGTCCAAGAAATGACATTTTTTTTCCTATTTAGTTGAATGACTTCTAGTACCATAAGGTTTACTGTGAGGCATCTAGAACCCAATTCGCTGCATAGAAATTGATGTACAGTCGATTGTTATATTTTACCCCCAAACTCTGGTTTGAACACCGGACTCTTGTAATTACCTTAGCTCTTTCAAGAATTCTGGAATAGGCCTCAAATTACCCCTACCGCTAAAAAGTTTTAGGATACCTATCACTTTTCTGAATATATTAAAAAGATTGGATACTTCAATGAAAAGTTATAAGCCATTGAAGAAGAGCATGTTCACAGTCTGTAATTCAAGAATGTCAAGCAATCAGTTTTGTTCGACTTGCCCAAAAATTATTGTTGCGCTTGCATTTGTTTTAAAGGAGAACTTATTTTAACATATTTGCAAACGAGCTTACCTAGTTTCAGGCGTGTAGGCAAAAAAACTTTAGCTCATGAAATTGACCAGCTGACAGCCTTTACCAAGCGACGCTTTGGAAACCCTTCGTGTTGACTCAAAATATTTAAATTTGCCGCGCTAGGGGTTTTGTTTGCCAACTGGGAATCACGCTTTAAGGCGGTGAAATACGAGACACAAAAACCCTGCAACGCAACAATGTTGCGCGACAAGTTGAGGGTTCTTGTGTCTTGTATTTCGCTGCCTTAAGGAGGGATTGAAGATTTGATTGATGCCAATTTTTTCCCTGACACGTTGCTATGGCAACAAAAAACAAGATCACTGAAATCAGTTTTCATAAAATATCTCAAAATCAGAGGGATTTTGAATAAATCCCAAAAAACTTAACAAAACTATCAAATTTGGTGACTTAAAATTAAAGAATGAGCAAAAGTTCCAACTTTTGCAAAATAACTTTTAATTGATGTCAAAAGTTGCCAAAAGTATTTGTTTATTGGTTCTGTGAGCGGCTTTGATGTAAGTTGATGTAAGTAAGTCTCCTTTGAAGAGATAGAATTTTGCTCGTCAACTGTGCTTTCATTTGAATGGTCGACCAGTTTCCACTTTTTAGTGCTTTCAATGTTATTTCTTGAAGAAATCGATTTATGGAATTGATCTTCCGGAATCTACATCAATTTAAAGTTATTTTGCGAAAGTTGGAAAATTTCTTCTTTTCACTTTCACAAATGTTACGATTTTTGGTGGGAAAATGAGGTCATCAGTTTGGAGCGAAATTGAATTTAACGAGATTTATGCAGAATTTTAATAGGCGCATTTGAAAGAGCTCATTGAGATACATTCAAAACTGAAGAGATGACAGTCAAAGTCAAATTTAATCAAAAGATATGATTTTTAAAGTTTAGAATTTTTTGCTATTTTACCAAAAAATGCAATTTTCAAAAAAATATATTTCAAAACCGAAGAGATAACTGATGAAGCCCTTTGCACTCTAGAGATATAATTTTTTGAAAATTGCATTTTATCTCTTCACTTGGTTTTGAATCTCAATGTCTGAGCTCTTTCAAATGCGCCTATTAAAATTCTGCATAACCCTCGTTTTCAATTTCCCTCTAAAACGATGACGTCATTTTCCAGCCAAAAATTGTAACATTTGTCAAAGTGAAAAGAAGAAAATATTATAAAATAACTCTTATATAACGCACACTCTGATTGGCTGAATCGCCTACGGCTCGTGCTTCCACTATGCACTCTTGTGTTCTCCCAACATCACGCGTGTTTTGATCAGGCTATCAAACATGGGAAACCGTTATTTATTCCTTAAATAAATAATAATAATAACAATAAATAATAAATCTTTCAAGAGGAAGCTCCCTCACAGCTTGTGATTTTCAAGGAAGTAGTCCATTTAATGAAACATAAAAACTAATCCAAATTTAAAATATAAAATCTATCAAAATACTTAAAATATTTATAATATATGCTAAGATTCTTGAAGGAATTTCATTAAACGTCTTTTAAAAATGTTATTAGGCATGGGTTCCCTCAAGTCTAACGGTAGAGAACACCAGTTACTTGAACAAACATGGTTGTCACATAATAACCATGCCTCATGTGGTACAAACTAACCAAACAGGAAATCAGAATTTGTACAGTGTACGAAAACTGAATAGTAACAATAATCAATAATGTTCATTTGATAAATGTGGTCCTAGTTCTTGGCACCTAAAATCATGAATTAGCTAATAACCACGTGAGCTCAGCCAAAGTAACTATTGTGCATGGTGCATGTGTAAAATCACAGAAGATACATTTCGTTTCTTAATTCACACACCTCCCATACTATCTAATGATGTACATGTGCCTTTACTTCAAAATATCGCTCAGTAGGTATTAAAACAAACAACACTTTTTTAGTTCCTGGTAATAGGTCAAAAGGTTGGATAAAACTTTTCAAAACAACATGTTAAAGAAAATATGTTTCCTTTCAGCAACATGTGCAGTTTAGATCTAATTGACATTCACTAGATATAAAGTTAATGCGATGTTGCAATTATTTTTCTAGTGATGCCAGCTGTGGTGATAAGGCAGCGGAAGCCCTACCGTCGAAAGAATGGAGTCTTTATATACTTTGAAGGTAAATACTTGCATTGGTACATATTGTGACATCTAGGCACACAGCAGAAGCATGACAGTGAGCTGGGCTTTATTGTACATGTATGAAACTGTTGTTGTTGTCGTTGTTGAGAGAATTTAAAGGCAGTTATATAGGTGTGGAGAAGGTCTTGGGTCAAATGATTTTTTATTTATTTTTTCAACAAAATTTGCTACTTAGTACATGATTTCAGGGCTGGGGAGAAAATTTCTAATGCACATGTGTAGATGACCTAAGTAGGTACGTGAGAAAAGCAATATGTGTGTAACGTGATCAGTTTCTTGATCAAGACACTGTCTGATAGTTCTCCCTCTAGACACTGCACATGATCATAATCAAGGCCTTTCAGTACATTCACAACACTTTGACAAATGAGTGAGGATCAGTTTCTGTGGTTTATTACACACTATCAAATCACTGTACAAATAAATTACTCAAATGAAATTAAATGATTACACAAACAGGGTTCCCACTGCTCCTGGAATTCCTGGAAAACTCCTGAAATTTGGAAGATTTCTTCCAGGGCCCTTGAAGACTCCTGGAAATTTAAATTTTTGCCTCAACTCTTGGAAAACTCCTTGAATTTTCTATAAATATTAGGTCAAATAATTGGAAAACTAAAATTGTTAACTTGTTTTTGCAAAGAACATATTCAGTGATTTGTAGGTAGTTTTTAAATCCACTTTCTGTTTTTTGAAACAACCATAAGGGTCCTGGAAATTTTGTATTTTTACCCTGGAAAACTCCTGGAAATTATTAATTTCCCAGTAGTACAAACCCTGCACAAAGCTCTCTTTTGAAAACACAGCAGCATAAATGTTCTAAACAGGGTTTCTGAAAAAGTGGACTGCACAATATTTGCCAAAATCCGCACAATCCCACACAATTCCTAAAAAAAAGCCCGCACAATACTGTGGATTTGACTAATATTTATATTAGAAAAGGTATTTCCTATTTTGGATTACAATTATTAATTAAATAAAACCTTTTAAGACTATTTCCAAGCAATTTACCTCAAATTCCACTGACATAAACTTGTCAACATGTTCAGAAAATAAAATCTGGGTACAATAATATTCTGTGACCTCATAATAGTCAAACAAGTCGATGAAATATGGATTACTTCTTCAATAAAACTAAGTTTTTGATGGAATTCACGTGAACTAAAATTTTACACATGGACACCTTCTTGTTTCTTGTATGATTAACTCAAAATTTGGGCACAATTTATCCCAAAATAATATTCTTGCACAGTTTACCGCACAATTGGTGTTTTTCCCCGCACAATATACCCCGAAAATCTTGCACAATATGAATTTTTTTCCACACTTAACTCTTTCCCTACTGCCTCTTAGAAAATCGTTCCTCCAGGAACGATGGAGTTATAAAATTGTAGCTTTGTTGTTCTTAAAATTAGTGAGATGATTATCATATAGTGAAGACTGTAGTCATTCAAAAGTCGAATGGTAGCAAAACTTGGGCAACTAGATAGAGACTTTGAGACTCGTGGCTTCTTCCAGTTCACAAAACCAATAAAATCCAAATACAGGCTTCTCAAAATAATAGCACTTTTACCCCGTTAGTTTTCTTTGAAATCGTTATTTAGTATCCAAATTACACTTTTAGCGTAAAGTTCAGTCCTAGTACTTGTCATCCAGCTAAGTTATTTTCTCATCAGTCGAACACCGGGCACAGGGACAAGCATTTTGCACACGAATGCCATTTTTTCAACGACCACCACCGCAAAGCATGATGGGAATCCAGCTGCCAGCGACAGCACTTCACCCCTTTCCTAAGAATTGAGCTTTTTTATATAAGTCTAGAGTCATCGGACCCTACAGGCCAAATATCACTTTCCTGACATCTGTAGGACGTGAAATATTTGAGTCTTGCCTTGTTAGGGTGCCATCGTCTTTCTCTATGAAGCTCTTCAGGATAATCATTTCGAAAAATTCCCTTTCTTGAAATAGCGAACTTTTCTCACATTTCTTCGTGGATTATCCAAGTACTGAACTCAGTTTGTCGAGACAGTGCGACTTAGGCTGTCACAGGGCTTAATGATGCCCTCCAACTACTTCATAGATCAAGAAATGACTCTAAAAAGCTCAATATTTACATGAAATTCCAGGAAAATGGCGCCATCCTGAACCATCTTGACGTCTTGCTAACGAATTCTTGTTGTCAATCAAAAATATGAGCCCCCAGCAATCGTGCACAGCAGTGATTTTCACAGGAACTCCAAAACTCAAAAGAACTAGGGGAGGTTTTCACTAGGCCTCAAAAATACAAGCGTTTTTGCCTGATTTTGGCCGTAGGGAAAGGGTTAATCAGAAAGCCTGTCTAAACTTGAATGTTTACCAATTAAGCAACTTACTGGGCCACCTGATCCTGCACACCTTGTGTTGAAGTGACATGGAGATCAGTGGCTGGTTCATTACCTAGGCAACATCAATGTCTTTGTTTCTATCTACGACACAATATACAAGCGTAACTTTGATCCTAAATGTTCAGGAAATACCCAAGGGAATAAGGCTTGTGTAGCAATGTAATTGTAAAAAACAAGAATTGTCATGGGCAATAAGTAGGCTTTCCATTATTTCCCTTTTGAAAGAAAAGTTTTCATACAATTATCAAGGCGAAGGAAAGTGATGGGTGGCATGCAAGGAGTTTTGAGCAGGGGTTTCAGTAATTTTTGAATCGGAGGGTGTTTTTAATAAAAATACCCACAATACTGTTTTTAATAATGAAATAAGGAATCAATCATAAAACAGTCAGTTATGAGACGTAATTAAAAGTACCTTATAGTAGGCGGCAGTAAAACTGCTGGTAATCACCTGTTAATGAAACTTCTGGTCAAGCTGATTCAGAGGTATGTAAAGTTTTGACTTCAGACCTCAGACTGGAAATGTGAAATTGAGGCCAGGTACATGTATATGACTTGTGTATTGTTATGTATTTTTTATTAAAATAGTTTCCTTTTTATTGCAGACAATGCTGGAGTTATAGTGAATGTCAAAGGAGAAATGAAAGGTTAGTGAGTTAGGTGATTCTTCTCAACAAAGAAGTTCAGTTGAATGTTTGATCTGTATGTTTCTTTGCATTCGTTCATTCACTCATTACGATGACAAGAAAGGATTTACAGTCATTTCGCACAAAAGTCTTTTCGCACAAGTCGATTTATATGTTGTTCTAATTCAAAGTCAAATTTGCCTGATAAAAATTCTAGCGACTTGTCTTTATCAGCTAGGCTATCGAACAAGACAATTCAAGCTGCCGGCGTGGTTGTAATTGCAATTTGGAACTTAAAAAGTTACGAGTTCGGACCGAAAGATGCGTCTATGATAAGTTGAAAAGTTTGATCAAATATATATCTATTTATAAACAAATTACCAAAATTATCGTTCTGAATAAGAAATCGGCTTGAAAACATGTTTTGCATGCACACTGCATTTTTTTTTTTCAAATCTTGTTTTCATTGTTTACTCAAGAAAAAGCAAAATAAGTGGTGTATATAGCTACATGTAATTGTGCAAACATTAAATTCTTCAAACTATTGAATATCAGAAGCTGAGACTAAAATGAACATGGGCTGTCATTGGTATTCTTCACTCTCATACAAGAATACAAACATGACAAGATCTGTGTTACATGAGTTTGTAAATTCTATTCTGCCTGTCTTTTGTTTAAATCACTCTTTCATATTAATTATGTAAACAAAACTTGAGTCAGAACAGGCATTGATTTTGCTTCGTAAAGCTTTCTACGGGTATATTAGTGAATGAAATGTGAAAATGTTTAGTTTGGATTTACAAGCAGAGAAATTATCCTGAATTATCCTTTCAAATATTCTTGAAGAGCCACGTAGATTTGGTACCAAAGTGATAATAGACATTTTGAGAGAGTCTAGGTGTCAGCTTTAACTTATTTCTTTCTTTTAAAATTCAGTGAAGACCATGACCTTTTAGGCGACGATCGAGCAACCAAACTCAACAAATGTGCAAAAGATATGCTGTTTACAGTTCCAAAAAATTACTTCTAGCCCAATTACAACAGCTTGAAGTCGGCAAATTGAAGCAAAAGCTATTTTTCTGTCCTTTTTTCTGTCCTTCATTTTAAAATCAGCTCAGTTCGAAGCGAAAAGTCACTGAGTTTGCTATTTATATCAAAGAAGCACAGAATTCCCGCCATTCGGTGGAAGACGCGCGCGTCCGCCGTGACAGAAAGCGCGGGAATTTTTTGCTAATTGTTTTGATTTGTTTGGCTAGGACAAAAAAGTTTTTCTAAAAATTTTTTACTTTAGATTTTTTGTTATTTTTCTTTGGAATGGCTCCTAATTTCTTACAAAGTGATGATATCTTTATTTGCATTGACAATTTCTGTTCCTTGCTAGTGAAACCGGAAGTCAACTGTACGAAGCCAGTCAAAACCGGCGATTTTTTCTTTATCGAGTTTACCAACGAAGATTTTTTTGAAATCGGCTGGTCAGCCATATAATAAATAAGTTATTGACCGAGCTTGTTCGGTCCGGATAGAAGGATATTTGGTCTCGTTCTTTTTTGCGTTTGTACGGACCTCGCCTATCGGCTCGGTCCGGTACCTGAACGCAAAAAAGAACTCGACCAAATATCCTTCTATCCGGACCGAACAAGCTCGGTAAATAACATATATATATCAACTACATAGTTGAAAAGTGGTACCTTTCTTCGGGAAATCTAAAGATGGTACCTACATTGCTATTAAAATACAACCGAGCTCTTGACGACTAACTGCATCACATTTCATTCCCCCCTCAAAAAAGTTGAAAAAATTCAATTTTGGCCCAAGAGAAACATCCCAAAACAACTTATAGAAACGGTGGTTGAGAACTCCTTTAATTTTCTATCGAAATTCGTGCCGAGCGGCTCGCGCTTCGCGCTCGCCATAGCTAAATACTGTAATTCACTGAGTTGCAACAAAAATTCTCCACACCCCCCAGGCTCACGAACAAGGAGAATCACGTGCACGCTAGTACCCTTACGGATACGCCCATACATAAAGCATCACGTGGTGCAAATTTACTTTTGTCTTTCGTTCACTATGATGTGACTGGAAATCCCGAGAGCCCCCCCAATAATTTAGACCTCGCTACGGCCCTGTATGAATAATATCTTACAAAGCCGACTATCCTTGAAATTATTGAACGACAATAACAAACCTTGGCAAAAAAAAAAAAAAAAAACTCTATCCGTTTTAAAGTACTATCATATTATACTGATTTATTATTATACAGAAAGATTCTCTTCGAAGCAGTTTATCTTACATATAAATGCTCCAGATATAATTTGCCAAACATGAGTTTATTTCTTTGTCAGGAATCGAATTTAGGGTAAAGATAAGATCTTAAAGATGACATGTCTACAGTTTTATTTGCATACGTACCAAAACAAAGGTGCATTTATAGCGAAAAAAGAGAGCCACCAAAACTGAATCTTTGTATCTTGATTTGCTTTTTTATTTACTTGAAATAATTATTCTATTTTCTCCCTGTTTTGGCTCGGCAGAACCACTTCTCAAAAATTTATCTATTCGCCGCGACAAACGGTAACTTGAGCTTGTTTTTCTCCTTCAAGCGATCTTTCAGTAAATAAATTGCGAACCTCTTTAGGCACAGCACTTCCCTGTTTGATAAAGCTAAGAAACTCATAACTAAATCGATGTTGACTAAAACCACGAAGTTGATTCTAACCGAATTACCGAATTTACGCGGGAAGTAAGTTCGAAGTTCACCAACGAAGTTCGTTGTGAACTTCCCAAGTACGATACGAACTTCGGAACTTCCGAACGAACTTCGGCAATTAATAATAACAAAATTTGGCAAAAGTTATGTGAAACGCACTGTAAAGCATACAAGTTTTTCACTATGGTACTCTACTCTCTTGGCATTGCGGACAAGTCTTTCCAAGATTTTCTAGAATTATTTGTCTAGTTAAATGCCAAATTCCTTTTTGTCTTAGAAAACTACTTAATCCAATGGACGATGACGATGATGATGAAGATGGATGGATTAAGGAAGCTTTAATTGCTTTAAGCTTTTATTATTGCAGAATAACTTTTAACTTACATAAGGCAAAGAATAATTACATTAGTTACATAATACATAATCAGTCTCACAAAAATGTGGAGAGGGAATGAAGGTGTTTATTTCAAACAAGACAGGAAATAATATTTATTATGGTCAATAACAGTGCTAATATTTGCATGTGATTTCTCTAGGTTCTGCCATCAATGGGCCTGTATCAAAGGAGTGTGCTGACTTATGGCCCAGGATTGCATCTAATGCCAGCAGCATCCAATAAACTCTCTTTATTACCAATAAAACACTGAAGTCATTCAAAATTTGTCAAATTTTACAATAATTTAATATTGCGATCAAGGAGGATTGAGGTTATTTTCAATGCCATTCGTAAGTCTGTGAATCTTGTTATTCCCTTAAGGGTGCTGGGACATATTTCGTTACCAAGCAACGTGGTTGCTATGTTGGCCGTAAAAGCGAGTGCCACAGCTCATTGACATCTTCGATTCGCGCGCAGGACCACAGGCAGCCCAGCCACTTCTCCTGACGAAGTTTATTTTAATAATTGCTGCGAGCGAAGCGAGTAGCCTCCTATTCCAGGCTCGTAACATGGTATATGGGATCAGGGATCAAGCCCCAAATTATGGCCAGGATCAGGGAAAGATCGTCTTTTTTTAATTCACTGTTACTTCCACTGCGCTTCCATCTGTTGTTACTGGCGTGTGCGTTCGAGCATAAAATGACGAGCATCATATTCCAGATAATGTTTTATGTTAGCATGTAATGTGACACTATAGTAGTTAAGTACTGAGCTGACAGGAGCCGAAACACAACTCAAGAGCTAATTTTTAGCGAGCTAATTTTGAGCTCGTTTCTGCTGGCTTTTTCGAAGTATGAGGAAGAAGAAGAAAACAGAGGATAGCCACGATCGTAAAACTGTAAGTTGAATAGTTAAATTTTAGGTTTGCCTGGCAATTAAGTGACCCGGCAGAGTTGAGATTTGTTGACCTATTTGTTGTCAGACTCTTGCTGACCCAAATCGCTGATAGCTAAACTTACTGTAAACTCCACATGGATCCCAATCGCCTCACTGAAGCTTGTCACTTACGGCACAGCAAATCTCGGAGATCTAGATACAGCTTTGAAGTAACTACCTTAGAGAGTTCATGTAGACATGTGTAGAGTTGCGGAACAAACTTTGTATCAAAGCATGGCAATGCAAATGTATAAGTAAGCATTTGTTGTAAAATTCTTTTGCAAATATAGTAGTTTTCAAGTTGTTTTATTACAGAAATGACACGTGCGGATTTTAATCAATTTCCCAAGCGGATTTGCGGTTTCAAACGATTTTTCTTGCGGATTTTGGCAATCCTCCATGTGCCCCTCATATTGGAGATACCTAGAAGGCTCTGGGAGATACCGGTCAAGGAGTGTCGAAATTAGTGAGACCGCGAGACAAGGTATATTTTTGTAAGCCCGAGATGTTGTTGTTGTTGTTGTTGATTTCCATTGTTTACAACCTTCGAGACTCTGAGACAGTTTTTTAGCGAAAAATCAAGACTTCGATACCCTCGAAGTTTGACGAAAATTTTGTGAGAGCAATTTAATATATCTTGGCTGTTGGTAAAAAGCGGCAGGAAAGATGGGTTGCGGACTGCGAACTATCATGGCTCTATCGGTGCGGACTGTGTGCGGATTTTTACTAAATATTTTATTTTTGTCGCACTTTTTTAAACTTTTTTTTTAATTTTTAATTTTTCAAGAGAACCAATGAGCAGTACTATGGGATATCAGTCGTACTAGCATTGATGCTAGGCTGTAAAATGTTTTATTTCTCCTTGCGTATAACTGTAGACTTTTTTCAGGGAGTTATAAAGTTTAAAATCCTGTATTTCAGTAAAGACTAACTATCCTTACTATGTATAAGAAATAGGAAGCGTAACGAATCACATATGCAGGACCCACACAGAGAAGAACCTAGTTTTCAAATGATTAACGTTTTGGGGCGCAGTTATAGCTCTACCAGTCGTCGTTCGTTTTCTATACTACTCCACGGAGTCATTACACATCACGAAAACTGGGTTTGAAGGCACCAGAGTGGCTCCGAAAGTCACACTTGAAGTGCAAACGCTTTAATGACATGCCGATCATAATGAGCAAAGAAATGAAAGGTGAAGGGCAACAGAGAACAAGGGATAAAACGCTGCGCTCATGCTTCCACTTGAGTTTTGAACATTTTATGACGCCAAGAGTGTGTCAATAAGAGGACAGACAACTCAAAGCCATCTTCAATTTGTTTAATTTTTCTCTATTTACTAGTAAATGTTATATCATGACGTGCATGTGTCAACTATATTGTGCATTTTGAAATGCTATAGCATTGCGTCCAATTTGTTAACAATAAAGGAAAAATAATGTGAAAAAAATGTCAGTGGGATCAATATTTGCACCAAGGATCAGGGATCAAAAATTTCTAAAAATTAGGGCTCAGGGATCAAAATTTCCGTAAAAATCCGGGATCAGTGGAACGAAAATATACCATGTTACGAGCCTGCTATTCGGAACACAGTGTAATCTGTGGATGTCACTAGACGAACATGCGATACATACGATCAGCGGTTGAATCGACGATTCAAGGATGTCACTAGACGAACACGCGATACATTTATATCTGGTATTGTTCTGGAAAGAAAGGTACCTAAAAGTTCCCTTGAAATAATTATATTCTTCAAATGGGTTTTCTGTGGTGCCCAACAGACAAAGGCCTAGATGTCTTTCTAGCTGAATACTTTGACAACAAAACAGAGTATAAAGATCTATGCATGGTGAAAATGTTGCTCATTCTGTCTCATGGTCTGTCCTGTATAGAAAGAGAATTCAGTTCTGACAATAAAGACATGATCATGAGCAATAATATGCATCAAGATACATTAGTTGGTTACCGTAGAGCTCATAGTGGCATCAACTCACCCATTCATCATCAGTCCACTTCTCAATTCCATATTCAATTGATGATGTTGACTAAAAGTTCGTTGATTGTAACAAATGATAATTTTTTAAACAGCAACAGTGTTTTTAAGGTGGAAGATATAACCACGCCGGCCTATTGATCAATAACGGTTTGTGATGTCACTTCCGCCCCTCCAGTCTATCTGTCAAACTAAAGAATTGTGATGTCAGTATAGTACTGCACCCATTTTACTCTATATGTAGGGATAAATGCACTGGGCATTTGAAAAAAATACACTACTTGTTTGAAGAAAAATGGATTGTTTAGCTATCGTGCGAAAATCGGCTGATCAAGCCACACCCTATTATCACTATGAAGTTCTTGAAAACAGTTGAAACCTTTACCGATCTTACTCGTGACATTGCTTCGGCGCATTTCTATTATCTTAATCAACAAAAAATGGGGGAATGGTTGTGCGATCAATCTCTACCTACATTTGAAGAATGTATGAAATTCAGCCTGAAATTACGCCAAAATCATAAAGTCGTAGGTAGAAAATCGCTTGCCAGTAGACAATTTCTGGTTGTTGAACAGAATTTAGAAATGACCAAAGCTGATGAAACAAAGTTGACAAAGAAAGAGGTATTACTATCCTGTTCTTCAAAAAGGTTTGTTGCTTGTCCTTTACAGAATGACAGAGAAATTCGCAGTCGGTTGTCAGCACGAAGAAATTAAAATGTAAAAACCTGTGTAGATGACGACTACCCCGGCTATCGTACATTTGAGCCCAAAAAGTAAAGTATGGGTGTCATTTTGTGTTTTAACGTCATCATTAATCAGAAATGAAAGGTACATTGTCGTATATATGTTGAAAGTATATATGGCGCAGTCCAATTAGAAGTCATTGTAAAATTGTTTTTACTCCGTCAAACTGCATAGATTTTTATCAGAAATAAAAATAATTGTCAGGAATAGGCATCGCGTGCCTTTGTTTCTTTCTTCTTCTTTTTACTAAGAAAACATAAAAAAATTACAAATAAGCAAAAGTGACTACCACTATAAGTTACAAAGAAACAACGTAACAATCGACGAACATTGTTTTCATTAAGTGTGATTTTCGGGTGAAAGACATCCCCGTTAGCTATACATGTGCTGCTCGTTTGTAATAGTCAGTTTATCAATGGTTGGTCGCCCGCATACTCTTTTATAAAACGTTCATAAACTTGGCAATACAATTTTAAGCTACGAATCAGATCGTTTTCCAAAACAGTCAAGTCTTTTGTAACTCTTGCGTTCCACAGAAGCTTACACCATTTACGATAATCTTCCCCTTCGCGGTAGTTTGAAAATGGTTCGTTTTCGTTGAACCAAAGTAAAGGAATTTGAAAAGGAAAACCATAAGCTTCCATGATGTAAGTATAAAGTAAACGAATTGTTCTTCCGTTTGCATCAAAAAAGGGATGTACGTTCAAAAATGTATACACCAACCAGGCCAATAATCTTATCAATTCTTCCAAGGATTTTACATCATCTTTCACTCTGTGTTGGTTTATGGTAGACCATTTTGAATTGTATTCGTCAATCAGTGCTTGTATTTCACTTTCTATGTGGTAGTGACTGGAATAATAGTAAATACTTCCTTCAAACTCCACAATTCTGTCTTGAACACTATACTTTCCTGCTGTGCGGATGTCTTTGTGATATTTCATCAATATCTTATGAACCTCACATATGAGATTGTTTTCTAATAATCCACCATCGAGATCACCGCTTAGTTTGTGTAAGTGGTGATAGGCTTCAATAAAACCCAGAGTGTTTCTGAACTCCGAGCTTCCATCATCTACAGCCTTGTTCTGGATTATTTTTCCAACCATGTACTTATCTATCACCCCTAAATTTTCTTGCTTCAAAGAACGATACACATACGTTTCTAATAATTTCTCTTGCACACATAGCTGTTGTGTTTCAATGTCGCTGACGAGTTCCGTTTTAAAAAATCGTCTATCCATTCCATTGATCCACTTTTGGAATTCCGTTTTTGTTAACATTCGCAGTGCAGTAGTTAGGATGATCTTAGACACTCTCTACTCTGATAGCTAGCAGGATCTGAATTTGGTCTCTCCTATAGATACAGCTTGCACTATTCGCTCAAGTTACGCGAGCAAAACGGTTTTTTAAAACCATGCTTAGCTTCAAAGCTACAACACAAAGTTAAGCGTTGACGTTTTGCTAGATTGGAATTACAGGGATGAACGGCTTTGAGTAGGAATGGTGCTTTTTTGTTTGTCTGTTTAGTTAATGAAGAACGAAAAATTCTAAGTAATCCATGTGTCAGATTCGGAACATTTTTCTTATAAAGTTTTGCTTATAAAGTTGTATAAACGTATGATTTGTAGTATCCGTCGCTTGTATAAAAAATGTGTACATCCTAGTACATATAAGAGCAGATTCTATGTAAGTGTGAAACTTAGTGCACTGTCCTATAACTGTCAGTATCGAGATAATTACTCGTGCCCAGGCCTTTAGGCCGGGAACGAGTTATAAACTGCAAATGTTTCTTTTTTTTCTTTTTTTCCTCTCGTCGTCCACGAGAATGCGGCATTCTTGCGCAACTTGTCACGTGTCACAGTTCCTGATTGGGTAAGAGCGTAAGAAACAATGCCCTTCATTCATCACCTTTGAGCGAGTGCGAACTCTTCGAAGCTAGTGAACGCCAGTCAGGAACTTTAGGAATGCAAGATGGCGGACAGCTCAAAAAATAGCTTTCAGAGACAGGCTTTTCCAGCAGTGAGACAATATAAAATGGAGCTTTTAACTCGAGATTTACCTAGGCACTTATAAGAGCTTCAGAATGGGCTGTTATTTTGAGCCCGATCTCCAATACTTTGACCAAATATCAAGCTCTCAATGGAGTAGTTGAAAATGAAACTCTCGCGACTCAAAGCAATTCCTTTGAGCTGGAAATCTACGAATTTCTCACCCTACATGTTGCTAAACGAACGCATATAGAGACAAGTCAATTATATTTTCATTCAAGCATTCAAGTGATCTTGAAACGTTTTTGTGATGAATTTTAACACAATTCTGGCCAGACAATTTATTTATATATTTTCATGGAACCAAGGCTCTATTTGACCTGATGCGTTTGGTCATGTAATTGATAAAACATCTGGAACATTAACGAAAAAATACACGATTTGTTATTGTGTCAAAAACGTCGTTGTAGAAGTCTTTACAGCAAACAATTGAGATATATAGTGAAATAAAAAGTTGAATAAACTGGTATATTTTTGCATGTTGGGACAAAGGCAAACACTACTAGAGCTGCTGACAGACAAATTGACTAATCAGATATGCTTTAAAGAGGTCAAAAATGGTCTATATTATGTTACGGTTAAGTGAAGAATGCGTGAAACGGCTCGGGGAAGAGTACGAACGGGGCCGGTCCTTGAAGCCTCTCCTCCCAGGGCACGAGTGAACGCACGTGTGCGTCTAGTTATGTGTAAAACTAATGGCAATTTCTGTCGTACCCATGTCGCGTGCTTGCTGTCTTCACGTACCCAATCATACGTAAAAGGTCTCTGACAAAAACGGTAAGATATTTTTTTTCTGCATGCAGACTATTCGTTTTTCATAGATCAATATTTTTTTTCTCTCGCGAGTTGATGTGCATTTTTGAACAGGATATAAAAACCAAGCGATGATACAACACATACAGGCAAAATACTATATATACTAATATTTACTGTGAAAAATACATACACCTGCCCCCTATTATATGATTACATGATAAACAGCTAATTTAGTTTGTTGATTAAGAGAGCTTCTAAACTCTTAAAAGTATCCTTTCTAGCGTCCTTAAGACTATGCAAGACTATGCATTCAATCATACTTTAAGAGTTTCTGTGAGCTTTAAAAATACAAATACCGATTTGAAACATCTGTTTAGTATTGCGGTAAAAAGTATGATTATATGTCATGAAGCAAGTTCAGTTTGTTGATCAAGAGAGCTTCCAGATTTTCTCTTTTTCTCGAAACTATTTCTTGTCTACTGTCTTTGCAGTCGTATCTCAAAAGTTCAAGACCATTCAAACATGGTTCTAGAGTTTCTGTCAGCTTTGAAAATACCCTCATAACAGTGTCCTCGTTGGTCTTTTCCAACGCTTGTGTCAGGTATAGCGATACACTCTTATGTCGTTGTCCAACATGAAGCAGTCATGCTCTCTTTGAGATGGGCGATCATTCTGACATCCCTCGCAGTTTTCGTCTACCAAATCCATGATAATATTGATGACGACGTGGGCATAGGCTTGGATCAGTAAGTTCTCAATTTCGTCTTGTCTCGCAGTAATTTCAGGCTGGATTTGAGGAATACGTTCATCAAATGTAGGTAGAGATGGTGGATATTCGTATTCACACAACCATTTATCCAATTTTTGTTGCTGAACGTAAGAGGCATACGCCGAAGCAATTTCCTCGGTTAGATCTGCAAAGGTTTCGCCAGTTTCGAGAACTTCATATTGCCACAAAGGTGCGGCTTCAGCCGCTGGTTTTCGTACGATGGTCAAACGATCCATGATTGTTTTTCCTAGTGACTGCTGTTAAGTTGTGCTCTCCATTAGTAAATGCAGCAAGTCAGTTGAGATGATATTTTACGTTTTTTATACGCTCACACGATCGAATAGACTGGTGTCCAGTGATGTCATAATAACGTCATATGGGAGGATAGGGGGCGTAGGCCGTTCCTTATATGCATGGCTTTAACTCGCTGTTGTCTTATTGTCTCAACCTTCAACTTGTTTACATGGAATCTTTGTTGTGAGACAAGTTTTTTGGCATCGTATATTACATTAATCCTTGCACTGGCAACGTACGGTCAAAACTTGAAGGAATTTTCTCTGCGGCGCCATTATTTCACCCAACGAATATTCCTCGAATAAATATGCAGTAGTGGCACATACAAACTAATCCAATCAAGCTAATCACTACCTGGATGCGTTCATATCCCACACATATTCCAACAGCAATACCAGATTCAAAAACTATAGGCTACGATGGAGGAATGCATAGTCTATAGTCCTCAACCCATGACATGAATGAACTGATGCACGAAAAATGACGAATCAAGATAGAAGCTCGGTTGTTGGTAATAACAATAAAGTTTATGCTATGAGGTTAGTTATAGATTTTTTTTCTATTTCACGTGTTCTTCCATCCCGAACGTAGCAAAAAACACCCTGGGCCAGATCATAGTGCAGGAAGCTCTATATAGATGTTCAGTTGTTCATAGCTTAAACTATATGTTTTGTTGAAGACATTTGATAAGGCCGGATAATCCATTGTACAAACGGGAAACACTATCGTAGCCGCTATGCTCTTAAACATTTACTGTTGCATAAAAGAATTGTAGAAATCAAAAACGAACCGGAACGTGACCATGAATGAACTGATGACAGAAGCAAGTAAACCAACAACGAGCGCAGTAGTAAGATCGTGATATAAACACTGAACTTTATTTGGAAAATGTAGCGCTCAATACGAATCACAATTTTATGCAAATAAACACGAACGTTAAGTTGGCCCTGTTCAATCACAGAAAAGGAATGAAGCGCTAGTCCTGCAGATAATGCTCGTCATTAAGGCATGCTCTTGCACCAACGTTTCATAATCATGTAGAAACCATCATATGGTGCTTGTTGTAGTAATTGCTTTTTGCTTATTTTTGGTTGGTACGCGTACTTGCCGTACTACTTTGTAATTACTTTTTTATATATTAGTCTACCATACTGCCTGTCATATGGTGCTTGTTGTAGTGCCTGTACTAACGTACTAACGTACTAAGGCCATACATGCTGATATACTAGTATAGGTGTACCACGTAAGTGGTACGCCTATACTAGTATGTTAGCATGTATGGCCTTAGTACGTTAGTACGTTCGTACGTGGTACGCCTATACTAGTATATTAGCATGTATGGCCTTAGTACGTTAGTACGTTCGTACGTGGTACGCCTATACTAGTATATTAGCATGTATGGCCTTAGTACGTTAGTACGTTCGTACGTGGTACGCCTATACTAGTATATTAGCATGTATGGCCTTAGTACGTTAGTACGTTCGTACGTGGTACGCCTATACTAGTATATTAGCATGTATGGCCTTAGTACGTTAGTACGTTCGTACGTGGTACGCCTATACTAGTATATTAGCATGTATGGCCTTAGTACGTTAGTACGTTCGTACGTGGTACGCCTATACTAGTATATTAGCATGTATGGCCTTAGTACGTTAGTACGTTCGTACGTGGTACGCCTATACTAGTATATTAGCATGTATGGCCTTAGTACGTTAGTACGTTCGTACGTGGTACGCCTATACTAGTATATTAGCATGTATGGCCTTAGTACGTTAGTACGTTCGTACGTGGTACGCCTATACTAGTATGTTAGCATGTATGGCCTTAGTACGTTAGTACGTTCGTACGTGGTACGCCTATACTAGTATGTTAGCATGTATGGCCTTAGTACGTTAGTACGTTCGTACGTGGTACGCCTATACTAGTATATTAGCATGTATGGCCTTAGTACGTTAGTACGTTCGTACGTGGTACGCCTATACTAGTATATTAGCATGTATGGCCTTAGTACGTTAGTACGTTCGTACGTGGTACGCCTATACTAGTATATTAGCATGTATGGCCTTAGTACGTTAGTACGTTCGTACGTGGTACGCCTATACTAGTATATTAGCATGTATGGCCTTAGTACGTTAGTACGTTCGTACGTGGTACGCCTATACTAGTATATTAGCATGTATGGCCTTAGTACGTTAGTACGTTCGTACGTGGTACGCCTATACTAGTATATTAGCATGTATGGCCTTAGTACGTTAGTACGTTCGTACGTGGTACGCCTATACTAGTATATTAGCATGTATGGCCTTAGTACGTTAGTACGTTCGTACGTGGTACGCCTATACTAGTATATTAGCATGTATGGCCTTAGTACGTTAGTACGTTCGTACGTGGTACGCCTATACTAGTATGTTAGCATGTATGGCCTTAGTACGTTAGTACGTTCGTACGTGGTACGCCTATACTAGTATGTTAGCATGTATGGCCTTAGTACGTTAGTACGTTCGTACGTGGTACGCCTATACTAGTATGTTAGCATGTATGGCCTTAGTACGTTAGTACGTTCGTACGTGGTACGCCTATACTAGTATGTTAGCATGTATGGCCTTAGTACGTTAGTACGTTCGTACGTGGTACGCCTATACTAGTATATTAGCATGTATGGCCTTAGTACGTTAGTACGTTCGTACGTGGTACGCCTATACTAGTATATTAGCATGTATGGCCTTAGTACGTTAGTACGTTCGTACGTGGTACGCCTATACTAGTATATTAGCATGTATGGCCTTAGTACGTTAGTACGTTCGTACGTGGTACGCCTATACTAGTATATTAGCATGTATGGCCTTAGTACGTTAGTACGTTCGTACGTGGTACGCCTATACTAGTATATTAGCATGTATGGCCTTAGTACGTTAGTACGTTCGTACGTGGTACGCCTATACTAGTATGTTAGCATGTATGGCCTTAGTACGTTTGTACGTTCGTACGTGGTACGCCTATACTAGTATGTTAGCATGTATGGCCTTAGTACGTTAGTACGTTCGTAAGTGGTACGCCTATACTAGTATGTTAGCATGTATGGCCTTAGTACGTTAGTACGATCGTAAGTGGTACGCCTATACTAGTATATCAGCATGTATGGCCTTAGTACGTTAGTACGTTCGTACGTGGTACGCCTATACTAGTATATTAGCATGTATGGCCTTAGTACGTTAGTACGTTCGTACGTGGTACGCCTATACTAGTATATTAGCATGTATGGCCTTAGTACGTTAGTACGTTCGTACGTGGTACGCCTATACTAGTATATTAGCATGTATGGCCTTAGTACGTTAGTACGATCGTACGTGGTACGCCTATACTAGTATATCAGCATGTATGGCCTTAGTACGTTAGTACGTTCGAATGTTCGAATGTTCGAATGTTCAAGGAAGAGCTTGTTGAGCCGCTAAATTAACAATGATGTTAGTACATTATTCAGGCGTACTAATCGAAAATAACATTTCTTTCGTTCCTATTTCGTGCATGGTATACCTGGTTGTCGGATTTTCGATTTTTCTTAACTGCGGTTCGGATTTAGCTCAATTCTCAAGTATGTTAAGGCCTGGGTCTGAACTGGGTCATGGAACCGTATTTGAAAACGATCACCTTTAATTTCATTATCCATCACGGTTCTTGGCTATAGTTTTGCTATTGGCCATAGGGTTATATTAGATATTTGAGATATCTTAGTATCAAAATTTCTGACATCAAGTGGTCACGTGACCTGGAGCTATGAAATTTCGGGTTTTTTTTAAACGAGCAATATAAAATGCCTTTACGTCTAAATAAATTTTTTGTTACAGCTAGTGTTAAGGACAACTAACGAAAAAAGATAGCGTTCGGGGAAAGTTGTCCCATAATTTTAGTTATGAAGAAAGACAAGAAAAAGTGGTCACGTGACCTGTTTTCGTAAATATCTCTCCCAAGACAAATTAAGGACAAGTTTTCCAAGCAAAAATTGTTAGATTTTAATGCCTTAAGCTTTTTAAACGCAAAATTGGTTGCATTAATTTGCTTTCAACCTCATTTTGAACTAAATATTCCAAATTGACAGGCACGTGATAAATCACGTGATCAATTTTTCCACAAAGTCAGATGTAAGGTCTGATGGTCCGATGATTTTCAACCTATATGTGGCAGATCTACAAGATAACATTGGTCCTCAAGCAACTTGTTTTCAATATGCCGATGATACTACTATCTATAAGCACTGTAAGTACGCTGACCTACAACACTGTGAAACGGAGATGAATACTACCTTAAGTCGACTTACAGAATGGTCCAGTGATTCCAACTTAGCTCTCAATGCAACCAAAACAAAATGTATGGTTCTATCCACTCAACAGCTGTCTGCATGTCATTCTATATCCTCACATCAAACTAGCCTAATGGTGGATGGAAAGCCGTTGGAACGCATTCAAACTACAAAATTGCTTGGTTTGCAAATTAATGAAAACCTTACGTGGAATGACCACATAAAATATTTGTCATGCACCTGCTACAGCACCCTGGCCACTCTTAAGAAGATAAAGAACTTTACTCCCTTTCACCTGAGAAAGCAATTGGCTGAGCAGCTTATTTTGTCAAAAATGGACTATGGTTATCTGGTCTTCAATCCTTTACCTGACTATCTTTTAAAAAGGTTGCAGAAAATTCAATTCTCATCAGCCAGCTTCGTAACTGGAAAGTACGTGAACTCCATTGAAACAATATTAAAGCTTGGTTGGCTTCCAATGCGTGAACGCAGAGACTTCAACCTATTGAAAGTTACGCATAAAGCTATCTACTCAAAGCATTGGCCGAATCACGTTTCAATTGAAGTTTACAAGCCATCTCGAACCTTGCGTTCAAGTACCACTTTGAATTTGGTCAGACCTGGAGAAAAGGGAAGCTTCCAAGACATTTCATCAGAACTTTTCAATACATTACCTAATAATATTAAAGTTATATCAAACCCTAATTTATTTAGCTCTAAAGTGAAAACCTTTTTAAAACAGCGTTTCACAGTAAATAAGTAATAATTTTGAAGCTATAAGTTAATAAGTAATATTGAAGTTATAAGTCAAATGAAGTAATATCAAAGTTTACTAAACTTTAATTATTTTGTTCCGAATAGAATTTACATATGTACACAAATTTATTTCATTTATTTCATATAGTTTTCTTTTATTGTCTTTTATATATTAGTTAATTGTAGGTTTCAATAGAAGAAGAGCCACCTAGTGGAATTTATTGAATAAAGCCATTATTATTATTATTATTATTATTATTATGTAAGGAGATTGGCAATGATGAAAGCAAATATTTGGAGAAATTTCATTGATTTCAGACGAAGGTGGAATTCTCGAGTCGGGAAATGAATTTTCCTTGAATCCCATAGCGGGCACGAAAAATTAAACAAAGACGATTTTGGGACAATTTTGTTAAGCGCGCGGCAAGCCATTCAACAGCAAGTACCCCAAAATAGCCAGCAAATGAGAATGATGGTGGAACCACCCCAAAATGCACTCTATTTTACTGTTATTGTACAAGAGAATCATCTCAGAATGAACTTCGAGGATTTTCTACATTCGCAGCACAAGACTAGTTTGTCAGAAAAGTTCAGCTGTAGCGTAGCGTCTCACCGTTTGAAAAACATTTTTCATCTGTAAACGTAAGTTTTATGCAATTTTCACATTTTTATCGATCTTTTGATATGTAGGTATTAAGAAAGAGCAGTTTTTGTATCGTATAAATGTTTTGGCATTGCTTTGAAGGCTTTTCTTTCGGAGTTTTCTAGTTTGCAGTCATCGGTTGAACACATTTATGAAATCAGTCATGGATTTAAGTTTTGACTTGCGCGGACTTGCATCTTCGTTTGAACACCAACTTGCATCAACTTGCGTCTACTTGCATCAACTTGCGAGGACTTGCGACAGCAGTTTGAACGTGCTTAAATATCCGGCATCGCAAGTTGATTTAAGTTTTGGCTCGTTTGACTGTCTTAAAAATCCTTAGATGGAACAGAACAGGCAGAAGACGTTTCTGGGGTTTCCAAGACTGAAGGTTTACTGTTCACTGATTGATGTTAATTACACTCTAATTGATAGTTAATTATAAAAGTGTGACCAGTGACCAGAAACCGTGGACAGCTGTTTCGGCCTTGTTGGGCCTCATCAGCACGGTGAACTGGATGCTGGTCAAAGTTCCCACTAGAAAAATGAATATGGTGCTGGACGTCACCCAGCCATGTGGGATGTTGGTTCACACAGCTCGAAATACTACGAGCATGCTCAGTGAATAGTTAATTACCTATTGTATTGATGACATCATAGATTGTCTAATCATCTAAACAGGAAACCCAATATATTTATGACACCCTGCCGGGCAGCCAAAAAGTGTCGCCTCTCACCGCTGTGGTCTGGTTTCGATCTTACTTACCAAAGATTAGAAAAATTTCCAAAATCGAGTTTTGTATCCTTTTTGATTATACCTTGAAAGAAAATGCTCGTAAAGTCGCGATTTATGCTTTTTGAACCATGCGCAATAGGCGTGCGCGGTGCAAAACAGAGGAATTACCTTAATTGGAAAGTTGTTTTATCTTTTAGCCACTGGGCCTTAATGGAGTGATTGGTATTTCAGTAGATCCTAACGAAAAAGTCACATGAATAAGTGATCGAGACAAAAAAGCGTTTTTTTCACGGTTTTAAAAACTAATATCGAGGTGCTCTTTCATTTTTTGAAGTTCAATTTGATGGTGCTGCTTGATTTAGGGGAGATTATTGGCCTATTCATGGTCAGAATTTACATGCGTCACACGTCACTTTAGCACTTCACAAAATACGTCATTTTCACCCTGAATCGAAGATCGCAGAATTCATCTTGGTAACTGTCATGTTGTTGTCCAGCTTCGATTCGTGAATTGAATTAAAATAAAGAAACAAATTCTTGCAAGCTTATATAGTTATAGATATAGTTCTTGCTATATAAAAATAAAAAACAGCTTCTCAAGTATGTTAAGGCAAGGACTTTTGATACAAACGATAACAAGTTATTTTTTGCCTTAACTAGCTTTATTGACAAGCAAGCATGATCATATTTTGCATTATGGGATATTTCATTGAACTTAACATTTTAGGGTATGTTTTATGATTATCGAGGTGTCACGTGACCTATGACGTCACAAATTACCTTTTTCAAAATGGGCCAATGGGGAAAAGAGGAAGCGAAACACTTTTTGCTGTTTTAGTATGCTATTAATGTGTTCTCTACAAAACTGCCTTCATCGCTGGTCCATCTCTCTTGTTTTAGGGGATATAAGCTAAAGTATGAGGTCACGTGACCTGTCTTCCATATTATCTCTTCGTACAAGAGAGGTGGACCAGCGATGAAGGCAGTTTTATAAAGAGCACATTAGTAGGATACTAAAACAGCAAAAAAAAATTCACCTCCTTTTTTCCCCATTGGCCCATTTTGAAAAATGTAATTTATGACGTCATATGTCACGTGACACGTCGATGGTCACAAAAAATACCTTAAAATGTTAAGTTCAATGAAATATCCCATAAGGCAAAATATGATCATGCTTGCTCATCATTAAAACTATTTAAGTTAATTTTTCTGTTGAAGCAAAATTCCTTGCCTTAACATACTTGAGTTAAAACGCTTCAAAACCAGAAAAAAGCATACAGGAAGATGAAAAAATAATATTTACTACATAACAAGGCGAAAAAAAATTTAATATTCCTTGCAGGATTTGAACCCGCACTTACATATGTTTAGCTTTTAGCGCTTTTTACGCGCTGCTCTAAATGATTGCCTGGCGAAAAAAAAATGCAGTTAGCTGGAGCAGAACCGGCCTTATCTGCTCAAACTAACCGGATGAATGCATAGAACACTTGCCTTAGTCAATAGACCAGTGAGGGAGGCAAGAAACCCGGCCCCTGGACCATTACGGGCAGCGCCTTAGACAACTGTGCTATGTATACACCTGAGTGAAATTTGCGTTTGTTTTAGTGTTTTAAACTCAGCTCGATTCTAATGCTAATTTAAGCTTGTCAAATCCCTTGGGGACGTCTGGTTGAAGCTTTCCGAATTCAATGAATACGGAAAGTAATCGGGCTAGGTCATTTTTTTATAGCCCTGGTTGTCGGATTTTCGATTTTTCTTAACTGCGGTTCGGATTTAGCTCAATTCTCAAGTATGTTAAGGCCTGGGTCTGAACTGGGTCATGGAACCGTATTTGAAAACGATCACCTTTAATTTCATTATCCATCACGGTTCTTGGCTATAGTTTTGCTATTGGCCATAGGGTTATATTAGATATTTGAGATATCTTAGTATCAAAATTTCTGACATCAAGTGGTCACGTGACCTGGAGCTATGAAATTTCGGGTTTTTTTTAAACGAGCAATATAAAATGCCTTTACGTCTAAATAAATTTTTTGTTACAGCTAGTGTTAAGGACAACTAACGAAAAAAGATAGCGTTCGGGGAAAGTTGTCCCATAATTTTAGTTATGAAGAAAGACAAGAAAAAGTGGTCACGTGACCTGTTTTCGTAAATATCTCTCCCAAGACAAATTAAGGACAAGTTTTCCAAGCAAAAATTGTTAGATTTTAATGCCTTAAGCTTTTTAAACGCAAAATTGGTTGCATTAATTTGCTTTCAACCTCATTTTGAACTAAATATTCCAAATTGACAGGCACGTGATAAATCACGTGATCAATTTTTCCACAAAGTCAGATGTAAGGTCTGATGGTCCGATGATTTTCAACCTATATGTGGCAGATCTACAAGATAACATTGGTCCTCAAGCAACTTGTTTTCAATATGCCGATGATACTACTATCTATAAGCACTGTAAGTACGCTGACCTACAACACTGTGAAACGGAGATGAATACTACCTTAAGTCGACTTACAGAATGGTCCAGTGATTCCAACTTAGCTCTCAATGCAACCAAAACAAAATGTATGGTTCTATCCACTCAACAGCTGTCTGCATGTCATTCTATATCCTCACATCAAACTAGCCTAATGGTGGATGGAAAGCCGTTGGAACGCATTCAAACTACAAAATTGCTTGGTTTGCAAATTAATGAAAACCTTACGTGGAATGACCACATCAAATATTTGTCATGCACCTGCTACAGCACCCTGGCCACTCTTAAGAAGATAAAGAACTTTACTCCCTTTCACCTGAGAAAGCAATTGGCTGAGCAGCTTATTTTGTCAAAAATGGACTATGGTTATCTGGTCTTCAATCCTTTACCTGACTATCTTTTAAAAAGGTTGGAGAAAATTCAATTCTCATCAGCCAGCTTCGTAACTGGAAAGTACGTGAACTCCATTGAAACAATATTAAAGCTTGGTTGGCTTCCAATGCGTGAACGCAGAGACTTCAACCTATTAAAAGTTACGCATAAAGCTATCTACTCAAAGCATTGGCCGAATCACGTTTCAATTGAAGTTTACAAGCCATCTCGAACCTTGCGTTCAAGTACCACTTTGAATTTGGTCAGACCTGGAGAAAAGGGAAGCTTCCAAGACATTTCATCAGAACTTTTCAATACATTACCTAATAATATTAAAGTTATATCAAACCCTAATTTATTTAGCTCTAAAGTGAAAACCTTTTTAAAACAGCGTTTCACAGTAAATAAGTAATAATTTTGAAGCTATAAGTTAATAAGTAATATTGAAGTTATAAGTCAAATGAAGTAATATCAAAGTTTACTAAACTTTAATTATTTTGTTCCGAATAGAATTTACATATGTACACAAATTTATTTCATTTATTTCATATAGTTTTCTTTTATTGTCTTTTATATATTAGTTAATTGTAGGTTTCAATAGAAGAAGAGCCACCTAGTGGAATTTATTGAATAAAGCCATTATTATTATTATTATTATTATTATTATGTAAGGAGATTGGCAATGATGAAAGCAAATATTTGGAGAAATTTCATTGATTTCAGACGAAGGTGGAATTCTCGAGTCGGGAAATGAATTTTCCTTGAATCCCATAGCGGGCACGAAAAATTAAACAAAGACGATTTTGGGACAATTTTGTTAAGCGCGCGGCAAGCCATTCAACAGCAAGTACCCCAAAATAGCCAGCAAATGAGAATGATGGTGGAACCACCCCAAAATGCACTCTATTTTACTGTTATTGTACAAGAGAATCATCTCAGAATGAACTTCGAGGATTTTCTACATTCGCAGCACAAGACTAGTTTGTCAGAAAAGTTCAGCTGTAGCGTAGCGTCTCACCGTTTGAAAAACATTTTTCATCTGTAAACGTAAGTTTTATGCAATTTTCACATTTTTATCGATCTTTTGATATGTAGGTATTAAGAAAGAGCAGTTTTTGTATCGTATAAATGTTTTGGCATTGCTTTGAAGGCTTTTCTTTCGGAGTTTTCTAGTTTGCAGTCATCGGTTGAACACATTTATGAAATCAGTCATGGATTTAAGTTTTGACTTGCGCGGACTTGCATCTTCGTTTGAACACCAACTTGCATCAACTTGCGTCTACTTGCATCAACTTGCGAGGACTTGCGACAGCAGTTTGAACGTGCTTAAATATCCGGCATCGCAAGTTGATTTAAGGTACTTGGACTGCCTAAAAATGGTCTCATTTGATCAAAATTACTTTAGAATTAATACTAAACCCTGATAAAAACTATTCTTCATATTAATATTCAATAAATATCCTTCAGAAATATTTGTTCAAAGGTGCGATATTTCACACCTGAGGTGTCAAAATTGGACAGGGAATCCAAGGCATTATTTCAGAAAAAGTGCAATATCTGAACTCGAAATAAAATTTTGAAGCATTTAATATTGCACCTTTAAACTACTTCACATAAGTAGCAAAAACTAAGCAGCCCCCATCAAAATGTGTAAATCGGTGTCTTCAAGTGCGTTCTTTGCTACGGTGGCTGTAAAATAAAATCTGAATGCCTTAGTGCTGGGGGCTGCTTAAAACTTTATTTATAAGGCCTGCTTTATCTTTGTGCAAAATTACAAAAAGATCTGTTACATACTGATTGAATTATTGATGAAAGCGTTTTCATTTCAGCCATTTTCTATGTTTAAAGGACGATAATTCGGGCTAGAATTGTTATTCTTCGCCAAAATAGCCGCCATCTTGTATCCCATACTGCATTACACAATACTTCACGAAATTACAACGATTCAAGCACGGAAAGCCACGAGTATCCTCGGAAACGTGCTCTCCATTGTTTTCGTGATGTTTGCTCTAAAAACAATTACGTCATCCATAGCAACGGCTAAGAGCGCATGCCCAAAATCGTGAAACACGAAGCCACCAAATATCCGAAGTATTGTTCAAGAGTTTATCGAAATATTTGTATCTAAAGTCGTATATATTCATAGTTTTCTTCTAAATTTTCCATAAAATAGCATTCTTTATAGTGCTTTGTATTTGAAATATGCAAAGTAGAAAAGCACATCTTGCTCGTGGACTTGGATCTTCTTCTCGTCTTCCATTTTCGAATGACGATCTTGAAGTGCGTGGTTGGAAAGTTGAAAAGCTTCCTAAAGGATTCAAATGGACTGAGCCGACTGGAAAAAGAAGTTTTAAATCATCAAAAGCTGTTGCTGAATTCCTGGAAAGCCAGGAAGCGGCATCAAGTGAAAGCGAGTACGAGCCAACGACCAGTGATGACTGCCAAAGTTCCCCTATAAAGAGCAGCTTCTCAGGCTTCTCACAGACTCATGCCACTGGAAATAGCAATCCAAAACGGTAATTTATAAAGAAAGAGTTGAAACTACTACTTATAATTAATGTAATATAACTTACTTTGATACTTTTATGATAGTTTGAAACTGGAAACAAAAATACAAGCCGTAAAGCTTCCCAGTAAATACCACATCACCATGACTACTCAACTGCAAACATTAATCGAAGAGATCAATGAGACACGAAGCTGCTCCATTGTCGAGGGATGCGAAGGTAGGGTACAGTAAACGTTTATATCGTACTTATATTTGGATTCTTGGGTTTTTGATTGCTTTTACCCTATCGCATGGAATTTTCAGCTAGAAAATATTGACTCCATTATCCAAATAAAAGTTAGGAGCCAAAAGAATGAATTTGCTTATTACTACAACATGAAACACTGACTTGAGTTCTAGACTTTAAATAATTGTTGTGTTGAAAAGGAAACTTTTATCAAATGGTAGTGACCAGTTTTTTATCCACCAGGAGACTGTGATTTGCTTGTATGTGTATATAAACTTCAGCTCAAAGGAAAACTTATTGAATATTTGAATTCCAAAATGGAACTTGCTATAATTGCTAATCTACAAAAACACTGTGAAATATGTAGAATAAACAAATTCACAGTTAAAATTTTTGTCCTCTTGTCAAATTTACTTTGTATTGCTGTCATAGAAATAGCAGAATATCTCTCTTTCCACTAAAAAGATCCCATACAATATACTTTTCTTGATGGGGTTTTGCAAGAATGGTGTTACATTTATTTTCTAATTGTCATAGAAGTAGCAAAACATATCCTCATTCCAGAAATAATATCCCATTCAGTATATTTTTCTTGATGTGCTTTTGCAAGGATGTTATTACCACAACATGTTGCCAATGTTTCTGCATTTGTGAATTTGTGAATCAAAGATATTTTAACAAAAAAAATATACAAACAAGTGAAGTGATTGCAACATTTCGATTGTACATAACATCTACAGCTGTTCTTGAAAAGGTTGTCAAGATAAAAAGACATTTAGTCATTAATAAACTCATTTGCATATATCACATTTTCAATAGTGATGCTTCATGTGAACTAAGCCGTTATCATTCATGTGCAAACCAGAGGGTGAGTAGCTGTTTTTGCAAAGCAACTTGTGAAATGTCCTTGTGAAAATGGTTGGCACATCAGCATTGCAATTCGCTTGTTAGTAAACATGAAGTATCGCTATATTCTGTCAAGAATGCTAAACTTTAGCTGCAAAACTATTTTATAAAATATGTGATATGCAATGTACTTTAGTATTATAAATTGCTGAACGAAAATCAGTTTGCAAATGAGTATATTTATTACTAAATTTATTTTTATCTGGACAACCTTTTCAAGAATGGCTGTATGTTTCATAACCAATGAATAATCATATAGACTAGCCCAATTGACATTTAGTGAGTGTTGCCTAATGATCTATTGAAATGCATGATTGCATAAAGAACACGCAATAGATGTCCTCCAGCATGGCAGCACCATATTCTTTGTAAATATTGAGCATATAAAATCACTTATATCTCTGCAATAAATACTTGGTTCAGCTCAAATTCCAGAGTTACAGACTTTTAATTCGACTTTTACATGAAAGTAATTCTATTTTATGCACCAGCTGTAAAACCCTTTGTTGGAAACTGTTGGTGCCCGTGGAGCAATAGAAACATGAATTAAATTTTGTCATACATTTCTTACTGAAAAAATAGCTTATCATATCGCTAATATCTTTGTAAAAAATACTTGTTTTAGTTAAAAATGTTGTGGAGCTACATAGTTTTGCTTGCTGTTTCACTTGGATATACTTGAATTTTGTTTAGGACTAAAATAATTTTCGATGACTTAGAATTCCCTTTCCCCCCCATGTCATTGAATAACTCGTTAACATTTGCCTGTTGTTAAAGATTCAAATCTCAAAAACACGAAGCTGATCATATAATTGGAAAATTGACAAAAATGAGTTCTTCTAATACGTGCCTACTTGTTTGACTATCAATGATCGACTGGTTTTCCACGTGAAGAAAAAGGCATTGTGCTAGGAAATAACTTTGCATTATGGGATAGCAAGAACAAAGAAATCTGTTGTTTTTTCCTCACTCGCTAAGCATTGTGGTTGTATTCGAATCTCGATATTAGTTAGCTACTGAAATAGAGATGCTGCCTTGCTCCATTCATTCAGGCTCACCCTGCTGCGGTAGCAAAAATGCACTTGGTTCTTTTAGTTTATAGATAAGTGGGTGCGTTGTTCACATGAGTATCTCTTTTTCTAGGTAAACTACTTCCAGTAAAGATACATGAACTTGGTCTTGGTGGAGCAGTGAAAATACTTTTTGCTTGCTCTGGCTGTGGAACACAGATTAACTATGCAAGTAGTGAAGTGTGTATGCTTTATCGACGCCGTAACTGTGTTTCTTTGGCGACAGCATTATGCTTTCTCATATATGGCCAGGGGTATCCCACCTACTACAAAGTCCTCAAGCTTGGCCTTGGAATTGATGTTCTTGCAAAGAGCAATTTCTATAAGGTAATAGAAATTGCATACCCTCATGTAAAGACTGTTCTAGATGAAATGTGCGATATAGCAAAGAACAAAATGAAAGCACGTGATCCCTCTAAACTTGGAAGCTGGCAAAGAGCCGTAACAACGTCTGATGGCTGCTGGCTTATACGTGGATTTCACAGCCAGTGTGCCACATTTGCAATTATCGACTTCCTGACTGGAGGAATTTTGTATTATGGACACCTCTGCATGAGAGGAAGTAATAACATTTGTGATGCTGACCTATGGGAGGGTACTTCCAAGGCTGCTGAAGGCCACTTGGCCTACGTTCTCTTTCAAAAAGCTAAAGATGATGGAATGGCCATTGAAATCAACTGGCAGGACCAGGACTCCACTTCCAGCCAATCATTTAGAAGTGTATTCCCAGATGGTGACCTCCACAGAGTGATGTTATGTGGTGGTCATGTGGGCAGGTCACATGGAAATAACCTCAAAGAATACATGAAGAAGAAAATAATTGAAAAGGGGTTTATAGATAAGCATGGCAAGACCTACCCACAGCTGAATAATGTGAAGTGTGTCTGCTCTGGCAAAAAGCATTCAAAGACCTGTGGCTGCTTGAAGGAGAACTTTATAGCTGCTGCCAAGCGTAATCACTTTTCAGCACTGAAGCAGTGTGGCAATGATCCTGCTGAGTATGCCAGAAGAATGGAGGTCCTTGGGAGATATCACAGTCGTGATATCCACTCCTGGGTAAATGATGAGGGTGAAAATGAGGAATGTGGTTTTCACCCATTGACAGTATGTTCTTGTGGAGAGTGTGGAAAAGAAAGTCAAAATGAAGTGAGAGATGCCAATGAAGAGTGCAGTGAGGAGGAAGGTTGTAGTGTGGAAGATAATAGTGGAGAAAGTGGACAGGTTGGCAGTGCTAACTGTGATGAGATTGTAGATTGTGGTAGCGATGGTAATTGTTCTGATGGTTATGATAGAAGTAATAGTTCGACCGGCAGTGATGTCGAGAGTGATGTTGATAGTGATGATGATAGCGACGAAGGTAGTAATGATGAGGGTGATGATGATGGTGATAACGACGAAGGTAGTAATGATGAGAGTGATGATGATAGCATTGAAGATAGTGATGATGATGGTGATAGTGAAGATTTGAGATGTAGTGGAAAGCCGTACAAAACTAGACTTGTTCTAACATGCCCCCTTCATGCCCTACTCTACGAGATCGAGTGTGGTAGGGTTGCGGATAAAGCCAAGGAGGTGATCCACTCTGAAATGGGACGTGGCCATTCAAATTTGCCAGAGAGCAAATTCCACGTGCTCACAAGATTCCGACCAAAGAACGTCAATCTGCATCAACTGCATTACGAATTTTCAACAAATGCTGGTCTTTGTCAGAGTAATATGACATTTATGTATAAAACAGTTGGCAGTAAATATCACTGGATGAGGGAATTACTGCTGGGCATGGGATTGCCAATTCCTGATGGAATTGAAGAAATATGGATGGGAGAAAATGAGCGACGGATGAAAGGTCTCAAACAGCAGCAAACAGACAAAGCAAAAACAGCCCGTGCAAAGAGGAAACAGAAACGACTTCAAGAAAGCAGAGAAAGGTAGGGATATGTTTAGCATGAAACAAGTATCACCATGATGCAACAGTTCAATCCATCTTTATTTTCATCTGTCCAGTCTATCCAGTTGTAATTAAAATGTTATTCAAAATATTTCTCAAATTAGCTGTTACATATGTAACATTTTTGTAAAGTTTGGGTCAATTCAGTACCAATGCCTCAAGAGAGCAGGTGGACAGAGTTTTACAAGGGAGTAGCGCATGGCTGTTGAGTTTTGCGGCAAAAAGTAGTTGAACACTGCTTGGAAAATTCAACTTACAATAATTGTACAGACTCCATGTTATTTTCCCCATACTGTATATACTGTAGAAGTATATGTAGTATATATAAAGCAGCAGTGATTTGTCAAGGATAAAAACCCAAGTCATGTGCAGCAGATATAGACACTCACAATTTTCATTGTTTGTATTATGAATTGCAACTGCAGTTGCTGATTTAAATCATTTATTTCTATTGTAGGGGTAAATTTAGCAGGAGGCAAAAGATCATCCACAGTTATGGAGATGGAAATGATGACGACATTGATGAGGAGGAAGCAATAGAGAAAGTCACTAAAGAAAGAAAACAAAGACCTTCAGAAGTTGGAAGTATAGAGGTTAATCCACCAAAAGGTGCTAGAGTTAATATTGGGAACAATATGCCAGTCAAACAATGTAGATGTGGCAGCAACACACATTCTAGAGTAACAAACAAGGCATGCAAATTTTATAAACCTAGGAAAGTGGTTAGATGAATGTTTGCGGTAGAATTATTTTGTGTTCTCTTTGTGAAAATAGATCAATAATGATAAAACTATTTTATAGTCAGTGTATTTGTAGACCAAAACATGGCAGTTGAGTTTATGACTGACATTGCTCGAGCTTTTTGAAAGAAAGTGAAATCTTATAAAATTAGATTTCAAAATTACATTCATAAGATATTATTTATTAAAAAAATAATCTTTTCACTCTACTCAGGTGATTTTACATCATATTTGAAGCAATAAGTAAACATTCAAGTACACAATAATTTAGTCTGTAGGCTTTGTCCTCTTTGAAATTTATTACCTTAGTAATCACCACTGTTCTTGTTCTTTTTTGATTATTCAAAATCAGTTAGCATTGCTTCATATCAAAATCTAAAGATGATATGCACAGAACTACAACTACAAATATACAAAAGTTCTCTAGTTGTTCTCATGAGCAAATATTAATTTTTATTTCATGATGCTGAATATAGTAAGCAATGATCTGCAATAAGTACTGCAATAATGCAACCACAAAAGAAAGACAAAACAGGTTGATTGCAATCAATGTAGTTGTCACAAGTCAACCAAGAATAATAGACCACTTCAGCTTCGTTGTTTGTTTACCCATTTCAGACCACATGATGGCACTCTTGGGTGTTAATTCTTTCACATGAAATATTTTAACACGTTCTTCATAAAAGAACATTTCTCTTGGGAATGTCACATGGTTTGAAATGGGCAATTTGCTTACGAAGCTAAAGAGGTCCATTGCTATGTTTTGCTATATTGCTATATTGAAATGAGTGTAGTAAGTTATTGTTAGCAATTTTATTGCCATGTAACAGCCAGTAGTAATCATTTTTGGCAAATCAACAATGCTTTATTGCAACTGGTTATTGATAACCAACACTAGTGTAATCAAAACATTTTTTACAAGCTGAAAAGGATCTTTATTAGATCATTATCTTTCAGTACAAACTGTACAAACTATAAGAAATACTTTGAACAATACAATTCTGAATGTTGTATTTGACAAATGGAAGTGATTGGATTTGAATTGAACTTGCTAAATTGAACTCTATTAGTTCTCTCATTACAAACTATGAGAGATATTTTGAAACAGTATAATGATAATTCTGAATTTTGTATCTGACAAATCAATAAAAGTGATTGGATTTGAATTGAACTTGCTAAATTGAACTCTATTAGTTCTCTGTCATTACAAACTATAAGAAATATCTTGAAACAATATAATGATTCTGAATTTTGTATTTGACAAATGGAAGTGATTGGATTTGAATTGAACTTCCTAAATTGAACTCTATTAGTTTGTTCTCTGTCGTTACAAACTATAGGGAATATCTTGAAACAGTATAACAATAGCCCATTTGCACGATGGCGTCATTTTACTACCACTACCAGAATGGTTTACGAATTTTCTTATTCAAATTTTTATTACATCTTGAGAATAGTAGAACAATTAGCATTAATTATTTCACAAAAGAAAGTGGGCAAAGCATTCTGGTAGTGGTAGTATATGATGCCATCATGCTAGTCGCCTATTCTGAATTTTGTATTTGAGAAATGGAAGCAATAAAAATGTCTTAAAATATTTTAAATAGAATCTGTAGATGTGACCTTTTTTGAACATTAACAATTGTTTTGGCAAGTTCCCTCTGAATTGAGAAGCTTGAATGAGACTAGGAATAGATTTACCTGGTACACTTTTGCTTACACCTTGCCACATAACAACAATTTGAAATATTGCAGCCTTTTGTTCTTGTTGGCCGATTGTAAGCAAGTTGTAGGGTTGTAGCATGTGACAAATTGAAATCCAAAATTGTACCAGGTATATTTGTCTTTTAGGAAACTCCCTATTCAGTAAATTGACATCATTTCTTTGATTTCTTTGGCAATGGCCAGCGTGCATGGAACAAATCTTCTAAGGTTACATGGTATACCTGGCAATAAAAATACATGGGAAATTGTGGTAATGAATAAACAAATTGAACTGAATTAAATATCCATATATATATATATATATATCGAGGGGGGGGGGGGGGAGAGAATTGAGTATTTTGAGTCTGCAGGGAAGGTAGATATCGATTTCAGCCTTGTGTATGTTTTCATGCTTGATTAGCCAACAAAATGGGGAAGAGTGTTCAAGAGATTTTACTTACAACTATTACCTTCAATTATTGCCACAAGACGTGTACCAGCAAAATATAATTTTGGTCAAAATGGTGAAATGTGAAGGTAAACTTTGGTCACAAGTTCACATTGAAATATAAACAGTTACTAGTCCATAATGATAATTCTTACCGATTTTGTTTGGGGATCAGCATAGTCCCGAAGATCGTCCTCTTCGGCAACAACCCTGATGACTTTTTTGAGGCAATCAGGGAAGACATATGTTGGTGAGCGATCTCCACTGACTTTGCCCTCTCCAACATGATTTCCATACTGCAGAAACACAAAAGTCACAATTACAATGATTTCATGTAACTCGTGTTTGACATTCAAAGCGCGCGAAACTGCACACTCCATTTGAATAATTTATCAAAACCTGGAATGACTGAATGGCTTGGTTTTATGTAAAAGCGCATTTATTTAGTGATATCATAAAGTCTAGAAAATTGAGAAACTTTGCTAGCTTTCAACAAAGATGTGTTAGACAAAATGAACTTCCGATACAAGCTTGTTTACCACTCGAGAACTCACAGCATTCAGGGCTTCTAGTAAAGCTTCGTATGTCATAAAAATAAGAAACTGTAAACTTACCCACAGTATTCCAAAGAAACGCTTATACAAGCGTTTTCTGGCAGCTGCTGGCGATTCACTCTCTTTACGGCTAAATCCTTGAAGAATATTTTTCAAGCCATCTGGTATGCCAGCAAAACTACAACAGCAAATATAGCCAAATTGAGCGGGTGTTTGAAGCTACGACTCAACATTTTCTTGAAATGCAGTGCTAATGAGAATTCCAATTGATAATTACTTACTCTTTCTTAACGAATTCTTCTCCGAAACAAAGAATTGCATGTTCTTTAAGCGTCTCCATTGCTTGGAAAGAACGACTGTATTGTTCGTCTTCTACTTGAAGTAGGTGCGAACTTGTCAATTCTTAGCATAACTCCACGCGTGGATAATGACTGCTGGTCTGGAAGACGCATGCTCAGGAGATAATATTACCATGTTTCAGCTCTCAGATTTCACAAAATGGCTTCCTTGGAAACCATTTTTCGCTTTATTTTTTAAAGCAAGGACAAGACATAGACATCTAAAATCACATGAAATATGTTCAAGAAGTCCCAAATGAGCTAGGGAAACCGAGAAAAATGATATATTTTTTTAAAATCTGAGCCAGTTCTAATACCTTAAGTGAACCGATAACTGAATTTTTTCCATTCCAACATTTTAAAAATAGCCCCTTTATCTTCCGTTTGCTCGGGCGTGTATTCGGTTGAAAATCCTAAAAAAATCTGAGTGAAACTTCAATTCTGTACCCAAACCCAAACAATTTGTCGTAATTGCGTTGTGGTCGATTTTGAGTTTGTTATTCTAATTCTGGTTCGATATCTTCAAACTATACAACAGATAAATTTGTAGCCTGATCGGAATTTTCTAACAAATTATACGTCTCGCTCAAGTTTGAAAAATTCGGTTTTCTACATATTTCGAAAAGCTTTACACATGAAGTGTAATATTTCGTATTCGTTTAGAAAAATATGTGTTCAGTGGATAATTTTTTATTTGCTTACGAAGCAGTCTCAATATTCAATGGTTTTTGGTCGATTCGAAAGCGCGCGGGCGGGCTGAAACATCTGGATTACTTCGTTAAATCACATTGCTATGAACTAAAACTAATTTGAACAAAAATTGCTCACGTTTTACTCTCTAATGATGTACAAAAGGGTGTACTTTCATAGGATAATACATTGTTTTTGTAATTTTAAGATGTCATTGTTTTAAAGGCGGTCAACTATGGTTATACCAGATCAAACACTATCACACGTGGCCAATTTTTTTGTCAGTGTTACAAAGTTGTCCAGCTTGCTCGCAAAGGACATAATTACTCCAATTCTTATTTGAATAGAACTGGTACATTTGAATAGAATAAGATATTAAGAATTCTGTAGATTAGACAAAACAATAGAATACAACGGAAAAGTTTGGGATATTTAAATAATAAGTAATTGTTCAGCGGTGTAGGATCCTGCGCCAGCGAATGAGAAAAGGGCAGGGTTTTTAGCACCAGCGTAGCAAATTAGCACTTTCGCTTGGCTTAAATTCTCGATTGATTAAAAACTGCCTGACAAAACCCCACAAACTCTGGCGAGATTGAAGACCGAGAGGACTTGATGGTAAGTGCATGCCATTAAAACAATATTGTTCGCTGGATATTTTAGCTACTTTATTACTCGAGAATCGTAGAAATATTGCATAACTATAACAAGTTAAACTCTCGAATCTTTTTAATTTGCAAGATACCAATCTAGCTATGACTACATAGTCCTAAGGCTTCATTTACTTCAGAGGTTGTTATTTCAAAAATATTGCTTTATTGGATGTACTTTGGACTAATAAAGATTTCTGACAGTTTAATTGAGTGGAAGAAAAAGCTTTTTACTTTTGAATTAAGAGAAGATCAATCTGGTAGATAATTAGCTTTTTACAACAAAAATTAAGAGCGCGCGCTTGTGTTAATTATTTCTAGCATATGAAATAACCTTTTTCATCTTTGTAATTCCTAATAGAAACATTCTCAAATTTGTTTTCATTTTTTCTTTAAATATTTACCATCATTTTTCATTTATCATTCATTCATTTCATTCATTTATTTTTCATTTATAATTATTTCTTAATTTGTGCAAAAAATTAGATTAAATCTTTTGCGTTTGATATGAGAGCCAGAAGAACCTTTGATTCTCAGTACATAGATTCAATCCTCTATAGATTCCAAGAAAACATTCTGGTATAGTTTTGCGCGATTTTTATTGCCAGAGCGCGTACAGTTAATTGGTGTAATAACTCTCTAGAGTTAAAAACCAAAATGAATAGTAAATTATGATATTGCAGTAAGCTCCTAAAAAGTTAAGTGTACATATGTCGTTCGAAAACACAAAAAATCAAATGAAATACTCTTGAAATTTAACTCAAACATTAACTTCATCATCTACAAAGAAAATTTTACTCGTTTTTTTTTACTGAAAACAAAAAGATGAACCTTTGTATTCACTACTTTCATAATACAGTTTTTTCAAAGAGAAAAATGAGAACCTCCTGCAAGAAACTGCATGATTGATGATATACGAGAAAGTACTTCCTGAGAAATATTTCTAGAAGTTTCATCATTTTTGGTTGAATACCAAGGAAGTTATGTGCAGTCAAATTAGTGAGATTTGTGTGTATTATTGACTGGATGCCCTCGTTTTTCTGCATTTTCAAAATTATAAATCCTGCATATCTTGTCACGGATTACTCTCTACAGAAATGTGCTCGCATACATTACCTATAAAATCAACGTTATTCAATTTCAAACGTTTCTCTTCTAGAAATATTCATTTTTCAGCATTTATATATGATAATTAGCAGCAGCCATTATGAGAGTCGTGTATTGAATGATGACTTTTTATTGTAAAAGGTATAAAAATGTGAAGCATACTCAAACGCCAGTTTCTATTGATTACAAATGACATTTCCCAAGCTATTTTTTTATGATGTGTATACGTTTGTTCCGAACTTCTATTTACTTAAACACAATTAATAAAGTAAATATTTACTCAAAAGAGAACAAAATAGCTTTTGAATTACCGAAAATTTGCATCGAAAATGAAAAGTTTAATTGAATAAAAGGTAGAAGAGAAACATTGAAGTGTGATGGAGAATTGAAATTCGTGGCCGTAGAGAAAGCGCTTAAATCTTAGAGTGATACTATTTATAGTATATGTCGATGCGGTTTGTTTTAGGATACTGGGAAAGTCAAGTTTTATATAAAATTAAGAATAGTGTAATTTGAAAGTAGATGAGCAAATACAAGATGATTATAAAATATACTAAAAATGTATCTTGGCAACATTGAACAATGTTCAGTTCTTTAGCTTTGGGGACCCGGCGGATATGAAGAGCAAACAAAAGAAAGAGAAGAAAAAAGTAGATATTTTTCTTGAGAAATTCTTAAAGAGTTATAATTGTAAAATATATTGAATCATAAACACGTTTCATTTCGTGTTTGAAAAGAAACACATCAAAACAAACAAATAGTGAATACAGAGGGAAAAATAAATTAATTAAAAAAACCAAAAAATGTATGATTTCACAAAATCAATTTCCATAAACCATTTAACTGCCAAAAATAAAAGCCAATGATATGTCCGCAGATGTTACGACTCAACTTTAACTCAAGAAAGATATTCATAGGCGCTAGTCAAACAATGTTTAAAGAAATTCATAGCTTTTGTTCGCCGAAATCAGCTGCTAATTAAGTTATCTTCGCTGTAAGCAAACGTTACATAGTTCAAAGAAGGCCAGCTAATGACAACTTGGTCGAACATATCAATGAAAGAGTCCAACCGATGTGAGCATTTAAATGGTATTCACTTGCAATTTTCCCGGGAGTTTCTGATCAATTGCCAATTTTGTACCTTAGCTATCATCAGGAGGATTTGATTACTGGGTTTGAAAAGTACAGTGTACGATTTTTTCAGGCTTTACAGCAATGATCTTCCAAATGATCTCAACCTTTTTGTTTGAACAGGAAAATCACATCTCGATTTCGTGAATTCCTCTTTATTTATTTAGTAAAGTTTCCTCTCCATGTACGAAGTGATTTTTGACATGTTCTTTTTAAGTGATTATCATATTTCTTGTCAACAGTTTCGAGTATCATAAAGAAGACGTCACACAAAGTTAGCCACTGCTAAAGTTCTGGGGAAAATCGTCTACAAGCACCGAAGGTAATTATAAACAACTCAAATATCTAGTTTTTCTTGATATATATAATCGTGTATATGCTTAAATATTTGGCTGTCTAGATTTGCACAGTGACTGCCTTCATCTTGATTTCGTTCCTCTCGACATATATTCCTTCAAGAAAAATCGTTTTTCAATATCGTGTCTTGCTTATCAATTTTTTAACATCTTCAGAGCTTTATTAGATAGTTTATTAACTTGAACTTTTCAATCTCTTTCACTCACAAACGATGATCCCTTTTCTTAATTCATTAATAATTTGCTGTCATAATGAACAATCAATGCCAAACCTACAGCCTAGGAAAAGATTTCCATTGCATCAGACGTACTATAGTCTATATATACAAAACGTTTCCGCGGTAAAAAGCGCTTTCTCAGGTCAAAAATTCAACTTCATTCTTTTGTAGTTCTTTTAACTCTAAATTAGCATATCGCACGTCGCTTTGGCGGACAAAGGACTACGGTATTGTGATTTCCTTTAGAATTATGAAAATACGTGAGCCTTTTTGCAGCTGCAGCCAAAAAAATGACCTCGTAATTAGTCCTGCACGGTGGTTGTATCGCTGAATGTCAATGATAAGACAGCTCGATTAATGGAGTTGAGACGTTCATCACGGGCGATAGATCTGACGGACCAGAGGCTATAAATCCATAAAAAATTTGGCTTGAAATTGGAAATGAGCTGCGATTGATATTGTTTAGAAACGTGGATTTAACAGTATACGTCAGATACGTTGTTATTCTGGATGGATATATCGTCTGCTCACTGACCAGTTGTCGACGCAAACACACCATGAGCATGTATTCAATATGTTTGTGTTAAAGTGCCTATCACCCATATTGTTTTGTTCAAACTCAGTTCAGGGGCTTTAATGTCACAGAAGACGAAGCATTATTCTTGCACTTGTATTATTGTATAAATTCTTTGTTTACAATGAACGAACACTTTATAGCTAGTACAGGTTTTTCACTACAATAATGACAACTAAAAATACAAATTGAATGAACACAATTGCAATGAAGCAAACAGAAATGGTTGAGGATTCCATCAGGGTCCCCTATACCTTTTGCGTGAAACGTGAATGGCTGATTTATTTTGAAGTGAATTAAACGTGATTTAAGGTCTAAAATATTTTTGTGTCCACGTGAAAACAACTTTTGATTTTTTTGTGAACGTGAAACAGATTTCTTAATTATCCGTGACGCGTGAAAAAACCCAAATATTTTTGCGTGATTTCATTTTGCAAAGGGGTATAGGGGACCCTGTTCCATCTGCCAGAAGGCTAAACCAGTCAGCTATATACAAGCATGACAGAGAAGTTAAGCTGAATTTGAACTAGGACTACCGAGAACAAACTCAGGCACAGCTGGTAACCAGAGCGGGGCTACTCGAACTCGGGACCACCGGATTGCAAGACTGACGCTTTGACCACTCGACCATGGTGACTCCTCCTTGCACTGCACGACGTGTTTTCGTCGTTAGTGAACACCAGGGTTGAGGTTCTGTGTCTCGTAATTATAACCATTATACAACTAGCATGCAGACAGAGTCTTTTATTTTCTATTTTTTCAGTACTCCATTTTGTGTCAGTTTCTCTTCGTTTCTCCTTCTAGTTTTACACGATATACTTTATTGATGATCTGATTGATCTTACAGTGGGCTTGGGTCTGCTTAATTAGACTTTTCGACTGATAAATTCGATAGATAAGTTCATAGGTTCAATCAATTTAAAAACTTATGAGGCCAGATCATATTGAAAATGGCCCATCTGTCAAGCAGATGATGACTTTTGATAGTAACCATCCATGAAACATTTGTGAAAAAGAAAATAATGAGACGAATGAAAGAATGAATGAATGGATGAGCGGATGAAAATAGAGAGAAAATGAGAACTGGTAAACTCTAAGACGAACTGGTGAGTTCATAGTAGTATGCATAGAATATTAGAATGTAGTGTGTGAGACTAGTAAAGTGTCACCGAAATTAGTGCGCAAGCGCTAGAACACATTGGAAACTTAAACAAGTAGTTATATTTATTATTTATTGAAGCGAACCTGCGAAGTAATTGGTCTGGCAGAGTGGAAAGAAGAGTGAACGAAGCAGTGAGAAAAAAAAGAATTTTTACAGAAAATAACTAAAAAAGATGAATAGACGATAAATTATGTATATCAACACGGTAGAAGTAACAGTTGAAAAGCAACAGAGAGGGGAAAAGGGAGCAATAGAAACTGTCGGTAAAAAAAAAATAGCTTGAGCAATAGGATGGTTGAAGGCTTTTGCTAGTGTGTCGTTGGTAAAAGGGAGCAATAGAAACTGCATGTGAAACAACAGCTTGAGCAATAGAATGGTTAAAGGATTTTGTTAGTGTGTCGTTGGCAAGAACTAGTAACATGCTGTTTTGAATCATTTGAGGCTGTACGCCTATTGTGAATTTGTTTACCTTATTTCGGACCCATTATCTGCATTCACCCACAGATCTTGAATGCTTCCCAACATGAAACTATTCTAAAACGAGTGTGTCGTAAATATTTAGTAGGATTGTGGTAACCAACTGCAATGAAGTAAATAAATAAACTGAATTAAAAAGGAATAAATAAACTGAATTCAATCGGATGACAAAATAATGCAAGCTTTGTGAGTAAAACGTTTGTTATTGTAAATAACAAGCTTGGAAATGGAACATAAATCACTTTTCTTCTTGATTAATGACCATGAAGACCCGACGCTGTTATCTCAGAGAGGTTCCAAATATCTCAGAATCCTCGTTAACAGCTTTATCCAAAAATAGTTGACCTTCAAATTGCCCTCAGTGTTGAACTAGCTTGCGATCAAGTATTTGTTACATGCTGGGTTAATGTACAGAAGATGTCAAGTTCTAAAGTACACGAAAATGCGATGTAGTCAACTTGTACGTCTTGTACAGATCTTTGCAACAAAGAACTATATAGCAAGCTGTATGCACTTCTCTGTAAGTAAATTATAGAAGTTTATGTCAGATGGATTCCCCCTCTTCTCATCAATAACATATTGAAGTTTTGGAGACGTACAATATTACAATATTACAGATATCAATTTATGAGAGCTCGGTTATTAAACACAAAAAGCCAAAGCGACACTAGTTTATGTCCGCAAGAATCAATATATATAAGGTAACATTGATGTATCCAAAAATGCGTCAACATGCGAATATACACGAACATTATCCAAGGTCACCGGTAATCGATAAAACAATTTTCGACATTACTGATTGGTGAAATTAATCGTGTAACGTTTTCATAGCCATAAATAGGTCCTTAGAATAAATGTCTGTCATCAGTTTTGATCAAGTTTCGCATGGACCATATTACAGTTGTTTAAATGGATGGAGGGACGGATTGATAGATGAATGGATTGGGTGGGTTGATTGAATGATTGATTCATTAGCTGACTGACTGACTGACTGACTGACTGACTGACTGACTGACTGACTGACTGACTGACTGACCGACTGACTGACTGACTGACTGACTGACTGACTGACTGACCGACTGACTGACTGACTGACTGACTGATTAACTGAGACTGCATGACTGAATGATTGACTGTCTCACTGAATGACTGACTGACTGACTGCATGACTGACTGACTGACTGACTGCATGACTGACTGACTGACTGACTGACTGACTGACCGACTGACTAACTGACTGACTGACTGATTAACTGAGACTGCATGACTGAATGATTGACTGTCTCACTGAATGACTGACTGACTGACTGCATGACTGACTGACTGACTGACTGACTGACTGACTGACTGACTGACTGACTTGCTGGCTGACTTGCTGGCTGGCTGGTTGACTGACTGACTGACTGACTGACTGACTGACTGACTGACTGACTGACTGACTGATTGACTGACTGACTGACTGACTGACTGATTGACTGACTGACTGATTGACTGACTGACTGACTGACTGACTGACTGACTGACTGATTGACTGATTGACTGAGACTGCATGACTGACTGAATGAATGAATGACAATGACTATGACTGTTAAATCTGGCTTTCTTTTTTGCTTCCAAGCAGGGTTTTCTCTCAAGATGCCTTACATGAAAATAAACCTGAATGGTAGAAAGTACGTCATCTCAGGTGTTACGGAACGTACTTCAAGCAAGCACATTCTGTATTCTTTGGCGAGAGTCGACTCTACCTTCCACCTTGAAACAACATGCACAGAGTTCAGTGATACGTCTGTGGAAAGTAAGGAATGGACCAAAAAGACTCAGACTAGAAAAACTCGTCGGACACGAGTACGACACAGTTCGACATCGTCACTTGAAATGGTTGCGCTGAAGAGTCCTTTGAAGGGAAAGTTATCTCAAAAGAGTGTATTGATAGACTTGGAAAATCCGGATAAAGAAAATCGAATTTTGAATGCAAAGAAATCTTCAAGGAAGCTTACAGAATATGGCAAAGAGAGATCTAAGAATCTAGGATGCAAGGGCCAATCAAAATGTGGAAAATGTCACGAGATGAATGATGAAAATCATGCAGATTGTAACAAATGTCACTCTAAGAAGGAAGAATGTCCAGAAAAATGTGATGCATCTCATGCGAATCCCGGAGAATCTCACGCAAAATGCAACGGATGTCACGCAACGACCGAAGAAAGTCACGCAAAATGCAACGGAAGTCACTCAAATTGTCATGGATGTCACACAAAATGTGCAGCAAAGACTGATGTGAAAAAAAGAAGACGGAGGATAACGAAACGACCTGTGAGTCAAGATGTGACGGGATGGAACGACGGGAAGGACAAGATGGAGTTCGGCAAGAAAGCTTGGAAATCTGCCGACGACGTCCGCGAACAAAAAAACTGCTCAAAAGACGAAAAAACAAGAAAAACAAAAGAAAAACACAAAAACAAGCGAAAGTCAAAGCATGCTAGTAACATGGATAAGAAATCATGTAAAGATCATGAAGTAGTCGTAGTCGATTCAATCGATAATCCATCGGAGTATCGTCGTGTCTATAAACATGTTCGTAAAGAACTCGGCGATTTGAGAATGCAAAGGATGATCAGCCGTGCAATCGATCAACGTTTCGTCGACTTCCACGTGTCGTGTATGAAATCGTACGCGTGCGCGCACCATCACCATGGAAACAATCACCATGGCAGCGAGCAAGAAATTCGCGCCAAACTGATGGAACTTATCGACAGTCAGAAAAAATGTCTATCAGCGCTCAAAAAGGCTGAAAAACAAAACACAAAAGCTATTTCCCGTTATTCCAAGTATTTAGAACTCGATCAGGACAAAATTCAATTTTACAGTTTTTCCAACAGCGACAATCCCCTAGCCAAAGTCGAGCGAACAAGAAAGACAAGCGAGACAGATACAGGAATCAGCGAGTTGCACTCAGATAGTGCCAGCTCCAATGAACATACACACATATTTGATGTTCACACACGTGAAGCAGGCGTTGATTATGTTATTAGTGACGATTTTTTCTCAAATGAGATCAGAGAAAAGAAACCGACGAAGATTGAAGAGGTTAAAGATGACGTCATTAAAGCAGACGTCAACTGTGATGACGTCACAAAGGGTAACCAAAGCACGTCATTACCAAATTGCATCGTGACCGTTGACGCTGTTGCGATTGATGACGTAACACATGATGTCAGAAGGTACACATACGAGAAAGATGACGACACACAAAGCGAAATAATCGTTGCTCAACCTACAGAAGTCATTACGTCCGACCAATCAGAAATGACATCTAGTCTGGTACCGTATCGGTCAGCAGAGTCCATCAACACGAGTACGCTCAGTGACATCACTGACCGCAGTTTTCATGGCAACGGTGATGACGTTATTGACGAAGAGGAACTGAGAAAAGTTCTTCTGCGAGAACAGCAAAAACAGCAAGAAACAAAAAGGAAATTGGATCGTCGCTGTGAAGAGATGAGGCTGATGGACTCGAGAATCAAAGAACAAGAAAAAATGGCAGACATTTTGGAGAGATTGAAATTACTGAATGATGGAGCACTTGAACACGTTGAAAATGACTTTAAACAAGAAAAAAGAAACTTAGAAAAGTCCAAAAAGCTAAGCATGAACTTATACGCATACCAAAAGGGTGAAATCAACAAGAACACAGCGAGTTTGCAGCAAAGTGAATCACAAATTAAACGAAAAAGATGGCATGTTGAGTCAGCTGTGAAAGAACTGGGACGGGTAGTGTCCAGTCTTTCTCGATCACAATTGGACAGGATTCGATCCTTAGGGGAATGGACAGGCTATACGGGGCTTGGTACTGCAAGTGCTGCAGATTTTAAATCATCACTTGATGGAACCCTGGTGTAAAACGTCTATATAATTATTGGAATATTACGTGCTCTGATTGGTCGAGAACCGTGCGTTATTAAAATACAGGCATGCACGGATGACGTCACAGAATATTACACGGGCTCTGATTGGTTGCAACGTTTAAACTTTTTTTAACTTCATTCAACATTGATTCAACACGTTTCAACACGCTTCAACATTTTGAAAGGGGGTGGCAAACGACTTCAACATTGATTCTCAACAAAATGGATGTTGAAACAAATGTTGAAGTCGTTTGCGCGGGCCTTTAATAGATGTTCTCTTCTGGCCGAGTCTCCTTTTCTTCCTTCAATGATAGATGCATAAATGACGTCAAAATAGAATGTAATAAGAACAATTAGCCTTACCTTAATGACTTTTCGTGCCTACACTTCCGAAATCCTTTTTGCTAGCTTCTTTTGTTATGCTAGTGTTAACTATAATTGGCTTGGTGTTCTCAAAGACGTTTTAATTAATATCAAGATAATGTCTTCATTTATGCAATATCTTTGTCTCACAAAAGTATATACAAGAGAAATTTTATGTATTTCAAACTCACGCATTTCTTAAGAAAACATTGTAATATGCACGCATGTGCATTTTACATGATACCTGACTTTAATTTGTTTCTTTTTTACTACCACATGTTGACGTCATCCATGCACTGCATGCATGCAGTTATTGGTGTATAGACGCACGGAAAAATGAATGTGGGTACGTGTATTCTTTCAAAGTTTTTGAACCCAAAGATTTTGAACCCACCTTGTGTCGTCCTTATATATTCTAGTCTGTTATTCCTTCATTGATACTTATTTGAGTATAAACAGTAAACCTCAGAAAAATCTACTTACGCTTTTATCACAAGAAATAAGATTTATATTGTATATACATATATTCGTATAACAAATACCTATTTAAAAGTTTTGAATTGTTTAAATACAAGTACTGGAGATAACCAATTTGATTTGTTTAGCGATAGATTCGCGCTATTGCTATCGCGCTATGGGTATCAATTCTTCCAGGAATCAAAAGACAGTGAAGCGGTAGCAATGTTGATTGAACAAACAAGAGATGCTAATGAAGCTTAATGAGAAATTTTTGTTGGAGTTTATCCAAGAAGGCTGCCGTGACGTCCCATGCAATCCAGCAATTCATGCTCAGCACACAATGTATACAATTTGTCTGCGCATGTCTGTGTTTCTGGTTTGAAATTCATTTGCATATCGAATGCAAGAAATTCTATGTTGACTCGACACATTTGGTTAGCAATCTCGTGAACAACAAAGTGAAAGTACACCAACAAAGACCAGCTAGAACTCCGCACTTTTGAGTTATATAAATATATATGTAATCATGTAGCACGAAGCCATGCACTATTATGCAATTTCATTACCTAAAAGGAAAAGACTGATTGCAACACAGAGTCCCCTAATTTATCACGGAATTTTCTAGATTATTTCAAAACCAATCTTATAATACTTAAAAAGGGAAATCTTCGGCATGGTTGGCCGAGCGGTTAGAGAGCTTGCCTTTCACCGCTGTGTTCCAGGCTCGAGTCCCAGTTCGCGGAGCTCCTGGATCATATGTGAACTGATTTTGTTCAATGTGTTGTTCTCTACCATGCCACGAGGGTTTTTTCTCCAGGTTCTCCAGTTTTCCTCCCTCAGCAAAAGTCAACATGTGAGTCGAGTGATTATTTGCAAAGTACTTAATGTAGAGGTAGTGTGTGTGAGAGTACAGTGTCCCCCAATTAGTGCGCAAGCGCTAGAAGAGTATTTGTAATTTACAAACTTATCATAAAAATGCAGAAATTATAAAAAACCGTCTTTATTTAATGAGGGTATAAACATTTATTATAACCGGTGACCCAGAAGTTTGCATAATGTTCCTCAAATAAGCTATATACAAACATGGTCGAGAAACTAGGGATTGCCCGGAACAACAATTTTAATTAGGTGGGCTTTAGTGTAGTTCCAACCATTAGCCACATATTATCCAATCCATTGTAAAAAAATATATATACTTGAATATTATCAAATTTCAAGAAATGAAGCGTCTGTGCCAAGATAAGATACACGCAAATAAGAAAAAGCTTTCAACGTCAGTATATAATGTTTAACAGATCAAAACCTCTATACCCTCAGTTTGATATAGAGTTTCGTTGATTTCGCACGAATGGGAAAACGGTACCGCAAGCGGTCACGACACGGTTACGGCAGGAATTTCGAGTGTTTATATAGACAACACGGTACTGACACGGTCACGGCACGGCGCGGTACGTTCTATAGCTTAACGCCACTGAAACGTAAACCTCAAACAAAATTCATGTAAGCTGGACGTCAAGACCGAAATCACGTGATGTTTTACGTTGAGCGCAAATTGAGAAAAATCGCCCTCAAAATTATTCAAAATTATCAGGAGCCCATTACTGGCTCCTGAAATTATTTATTATTATTTATTCCTCACAAAATTTCTTAGTTTTAGTTTGGCGCAAGCTAGCGCTGTACGCATGAGAGAGCTCGACCAATCTTATATCAAGGGGCCATTCATGCTCTTTACGATTGATTGGGTTGATAAGCGCTAGCACACTCCAAAGCCTATTAAGTCCGGTATACACGAGGGAGCATGCTAGCTCCAACAACACGCTCCCTCGTGTATACCAACGATTTAACGCATAAGAATTTTGTTCCGCAACTAACGTTTTGCTCCCTGATCATGCTCGCCTGATATTAAACTGGCTAAATGTGAACGCGCGCGCGCCATAAGATTCAATGACGTCATCTATGCGTGTGTACTGTTATTACACACGGTTCTCGACCAATCAGAGCGTGCGTAATACTCGGGGGAACTCCATTGTAAAAGAATCGGGTATACCTGAAGTCTTTTAAGAAGGGCGTGGTTGGATGAGTTTTAACCCCTAAGAGATACCAGTGATAACAAGCTAATGAACATTATTATGATTTAACATAAAATTGAACGGGTGGAAACGCTTTTGTTGGGCCGCAAATTTCTTCCATTTGAGAACAAGATAACTAGCGATTAGCCTGCGTCACATCCGGATGTGACGCAGGCTACTAGCGATGGGCTCTTTTGATACCCTAAGAGAGACCAGGAAATGCTAAAATTCTAAACTTCAATTTTAACACCCAAAAAGATACAAAATCGCTGATTTTTACCCCTAAGAGATACGATGGAGTCCCGTCTGGTCGTAATATACCAATATATTGTATATAACACTTGAGTTAACAGTGTTTCACTCCTGAAAGAATATGATATTCTAATAAATAAGACACACCTTAAAGGCATTTTATTTCAACCAGTCTTCTACAAATATGGCTTACATAATTTTATGTACAATCTGTGGAATCAATATTATATGATTGATTTTACGTTTCCCCAACGTTAAGTTGCTAAATCAGTATTTACAATATTCTATATTTCATTGTGTAAAACTAATATGCGTATTTCATTCGTATTTACTACAATTTATTAACCATTACAACTACCTTTACGTAAACCTTTACGTAAACCCTTACGTAAACCTATACGTGCCTTTATGTAAACAGTACCTTGTACGTAAACAGTACCTGTACGTAAACAGTACCTGTACGTAAACAGTTCCTCCTGTACGTAAACAACTACTTATTACGTTACGTTACTTATAAAGCTATATTTGGTATGAATGGTACTTGGATACTATAGTTTACAGGCCCGTACATACGCATCGTACTATTCGTCCGCAAGTTCATACGTAAGACCTTAACATGAATATGATTCAGTGCTTTAGTGTCCATACAAAAATACATAGTAGGTTTACGTAAATACTGCGTTTCCGTGGCCTTACGCTCCAATGTGCGCAACGTGTTCCCGTCACTTGTCTTGTTTTCATTTTAAAACTTATCTAATATTTTATATATTTACATTGTAAACCGTGGTCCAGCTGTGCGACTTGCGCTTAATTAAGCTGGTACAACAACAATTCAACAATTCAATAGTTGTAAAGGTTCTTGTAGAGATGCTTGTCATAGATAACCCTACATTTCATACAGGGGCGTCCACCTAGTGGCGTCTGATTCGTTCGTATTAGACAGGTGTCCATCACAGAGTAAATGTATGTCTTAGAGAAGTGTCTGTGCTAGAGGGATGTCCATTACAGAGGTGTCTGTCTTACATAGGTGTCCATCATAGGGAGGTGTCTGTAGAAGTGTTCATCATTAAGAAGTGTCTATCATAGAGGTGTCTGTCTTATAGAGGTGTCCATCATAAAGAGGCATCTGTTAGAGATGTCCATCATAGAGGGGTGTCTGTCTTAGATAGGCACCTATCATAGAGGTGTCTGTCTTCAAGAGGCATCCATCACAGGAAGGTGTTAGAGTTGTCCATCATAGAGATGTGTCTGTCTAAGAGACATGCATGTCCATTAAAGAGAGGTTTCTGTCTGAGAAGTGTCCATTATAGAGGTGTCTGTCATAGAGGTGTGTCCATTGTAGAGGTGTCTGTCTTAGGTTGTCCATCATAGAGAGGTGTCTTGGAGAGGTCCCTGCCACAAAGGGACACAACATCCAGGAGTGTCTCTCAAGAGAGGTGTAAGTCATAGGAATGTTCGTCTGACAGGGGTGTCTCTAAGGATAATTTCACTGTACACATATTATATCAATATCACTGGAATTTAAATGAATTACGAAGGATATTTCCTGCCACTGGGGTCTCGACAAAACTTGTAAGTCAGTCTCTGTCCATTAACTTTAGCCAGGATATTCTTAGCATAATAGTATCTTAAGGCACGACTGAGTTTGTCATATGTCATGTTCTTTCTCTTCTTTTGTTTGCCCCATAACTTGGCTACCATATTGTGGTCAACCATTCTGAAGATTCCTTTGTGTGGGTTTTTCCATGCAATGCACTGTTCATAACGTTTGCTTACAAGCAGATGGTGTAAAAACTCCCACAGAAACTGGCAGTTGGCTTTTGGAAGATCTGAAGAAAAAACTAAATTTAATTTTGGACTAGTAACCCATGCCTAACTGCTCTTCTTTTGATAAAAATATGGATGTATCACATGTCCTCTTTCTCCATTTATAAGAACAACAGTGCATGTACTTTGTTCACCCCACCTGCCTCTAAAACGAGAGCTTGGAAATCATGGTGTTCACCTCTCCCACTTTTTAGATGTAAACAAGGTTGTGTTCCATGCACCACTTCCATTTTTAACATGAACAGGGTATGCGTTCTTTTGAAACATTCCCCTTTTATAACAAGGGTGTTTTCCACATGATCCCCACTCTTTTAAAGGGAATATAGGTGTATACCATGCACCCCTCCCATCTCTAAACCAAGGATGTATTCATACCCCTCTCATCTCTCTAAGGAACAGGGTGTGGCCAAGTCATCCCCACCCTTTTAAAGGGAATATAGGTGTGTACCGTGCACCCCTCCCATCTCTAAACCAAGGGTGTATTCATACCACTCTCATCTCTCTAAGGAACAGGGTGTGGCCAAGTCATCCTTGCTCTTTTAATAGTTGGTGTGGTCAGTCAGTCATACTAATCTGTACTGTTATTCACGCATTCTTTTATTTTGTCATGGGTTGGGTCACACACAAAGCAACAAAATCACTGGGTTGTCTGTCTTTCAGAAGCTAGATCGGGAGAGGGGGGAGTTATCAGCAGTTTGTGGGAGAGGTTGTTTGAACCCCCCCCCCCCCCCAAGAAATGTACGAGAAATACTTTGGGGGGGGGGGGGGAGGGTTCAAATTTTTGCCTACCATGGGGGAGGGGGGGAGGTAACCAAGCTTTTGCCTACCATTGAGGGGGTTGGCACTCCTTTACCTACCCCCTACCCCTTCCCACCCACTAATAAAATAATGAAAGCCTCCTAAGATGATATGGATTTGAAAGACATCAAAAGGTTCAAAAGAATTCCTTGTAAATATGCTTAATCCAAATTAATTCCATTAGTCAAAATATTTTTGTTCAATATGTTAAACCTACCTTGATCATCTCCATCATTTTCTACTTTCATTTTTTTATGACTTTTCTTGCTTTGCTTTATTTGGCAGCATTCTGTGATGAAATTTGATAGGAAATGTTGAGAAATTTCTAATGGAATAAGACATATCCTAAATTATATGTTTACCATCAAATGAATCCATTTTTGCATGATTTTGTTTTCTTTTCCTTTCACTTTTTACTTCTTTGTTGCTTTTGTCAACCTGACTATTTTTGTCTAAAACAAAGAAAGAAAGAAATATGAAAAAAGAAATAAAGGATGGAAAATGAAAATGAAAGTGAAAGTAAAGCAAAAAAGGAAAATGAAAATTTCCCTTACCTTGTGTATCATCTATTTCAGCTTCAATACCTGAGTCACAGCTCAACTCCAAGTCACTATCTGATATCACCATATCTACAGAGAAAAGAAAATAATTGATTTATAGTCCATCCATCAATCTGTACATTCATCTATCCATTTATCCATTTGTCTACTAATTCATTTATATACACATCCATATTCTTTCATTCATTTATCCATTCAGTTATCTATCCATTTGTTCACTTATGCATTCATTCATTCATTCATTCATTCATCCATCCATCAATTTATTCTTTTATTCAGTTGTAGTTGTCCATCCATCCATTCATTCATTCATCCATCCATCCATTCATTCATTCATTCATTCATTCATTTATTCATTCATTTGTTCATTGATTTATTCATTCATATACCTGGCAGTAAAGTAAGGTCATCCTCTGACAAGTCTGAAAGATCAGAGCATTCAGGTAATGAATCGTCTCCAGATAGGTCACACAATACATGATCTTCTGTAATCAAAAACCATTGATTAGGTCAATTCATGAATTCATTTAAAAGGTGATATTAATGGACAGACAAGTTGGTTAGAGCTTGCACAAGTCTTTATATAACCTCCACAATCCATGACCATCCATGACCACAATCCATGCATGGTCCTGCATGCAAAGTTAATGCAAATTTTACTACTTTCTTGATGAAACTCAAGTTCTCAAATCTAGATAAAACTCTGCATGTTCACTCTTACATATTTCTCAACAAAACTTCATTTGGGCAGATGTAGGGGAGGGCTGCATCAGGTGCCCACTCCCTCCTGAGATAGCTTTGAGCCCTTTTTTCTCAATATTTTTCCAAGATATCCCCTCAGCAGTTTCTAAATTGTATGATGGTACACCCTCTCTTGAAGATGGTGCACCCCCTCCTGAAGATAATCCTGGATCCACCAATGCTTCAAGTAGTCTTGTTTAAACTTATCATCATCATCATCATCATCAGATATTTTACCTTCCTCTTTTGTTTCTTGTTTACCAACTGGACTGGTTTCTACATCAACTACTGCATCAAATTGCGAGTCCTCAAATGGACCAAACACCATGTCTCCTTCAGCCTCTGACATAAAAATAGAAGACTGTGAATAATTATGCTATTATGTTTTAATTGGGGAAAACTAGAAAACTTATCCCAAGAGTTTACAAAGCCCTAGCCTGCTCATTGGGTGGCTGATAAATAAATATTCTAAATTTACAGGGATGCAGCTGAAGGATATTTTGGACTAATTTCATAAAGTTTAACATCCTTATCTGAGTTGAGGTGAAAATCATACCCTGGGGCCTGTTTCTCAAAAGCCCGATAACTTTACAGGCCTGTTAACTTTTTTAATTTATTTAGGTTAACAGGTCTGTAAAGTTATCAGGTCTTTTGAGAAACGGGCCCCAGTTTTAGATGTAATTACAAACACCCTCTCCTAGCTCAATAATTTGAAGATTTTGGCTAAGCTTTAACCTTGACCAGTTTAAGATTGGACAGTCAATTAATGAAGCCAGGTACAAAATAAAACAAGAATGAACTTTCATACCTTCGACTGGGTAACCATTTGAATACAATAAATTCTGTATTGCCTCCAATGTTATTGTCGTTGCAATAATTGGTGCTGCCGTTGCTATCTTTGCTTCTGTCATAGGAGTGGAAAGCCACTCTTCTAGAAGACTGTTGTTTTCTTTGGGGCATTTTAACCACTCCTGTAATACATAGATTTTTAGTTATCATGGAAACCAAAATTGTAGTTACTATGGTAACAGAATGTTAAAGTTATGCGGCATAAAAACTCATATAACATAATGTAACAGTTTTTACAATGATGATGACTATTATAAAAGTTGCTGAAACTTTTGTTGCTATGGTGACAATTTCTATATTAAGGCAGTTGATATGGCAACCATTGCTATGAAAACAGCATTGATTTACGAATGTTGCAATTTAAGGAAACAAGTTTAAAATATTGTGGTGTTTCAACTTTTAGTATCAAACACTTCTTGGTGGAAAACGTATTGTAATATTTCTTAATTAATTTTAAAATAAAAATATTTTGTTTTCTTGTCAAAATAGTACTGTTGAATTAATATAAACTATCAAGAGTCCATGTAGACAGTATAATACAATATCCATTGTATAAAATCATGTGTTTGTTTCTGGGTGACACGAGGGCAAGCAAGCCCTCACATAGTACATCCTCTAATTCCTAGAATGTACATATTTTATTTAACTTCAGGATACGCCTAAACATGCTTAAAATAACCATCAAAATTTCCATTAACCTGATGTAGAAAATTTTTTCTAATAATCTGGAGGAAAAAATTGACGTGATTTGTAATTTTTGTACATAAAGGAAAGATTCCAAGCGTGACATTTTTGGAATTGAACCTTTGAGATGCAAATTTATATTAATAGAATTTGACATCGCTTTAGAGTTAATTTCTCGGTGAATATTTTTTCCATTAATATTTTTAATTGCTGTAAAAACCCTTTGAATATTTGTAGAAAACCATTTATTTTCTTAAGGAATTTTTTTTGTTCCAATATCGTGATTTCATGACCTATCAGATATGTCATCTAATTTGTTGTAGTGAAAGTTTGTGAACCAAAAATAGCAATATTAACATTAGAATAAAAAAAATTTGAAAGCTTTTAGCAATATAGATTAATGCAATATTTTCAGTACCTCAGAATTTGGGTTGAATAGTTTTTTGAGTGACTCCGCTTCGACCGTTGTTGCGACTTCCATTCTTGATTCGTTGCGAAATCTAACGAGGCAAAACAAAACAACCTCAACAATAAACCAACAAAGTTTCGCCAAGAAAGAATAAAATCAAAACACAAGCAGCTGTTTTAGACCTGATTCAGATTATCTGAAGCATAAAAATAGGTTAAGCGAAAATCAATGAGAAGAAGTGTTGGTGTTAGCGATTCAAAAGTACTACTACGATATCAGCGTGGTGCCTTTGAAAAATAATTTTTACCCAAATTAACCCAAATTCAAAGGCTTCTTCGTTCTTTTCGAATAAATCTTAACCTACCTATTGATTTCTAAAAGTCCCTCGATAAAGCAAGCGAAGAAATATCTCTTCTAGTGCCAGTCAAAGACAAGTCCTAACAGAACTTTTCCACGAAGACAAGGCCTAAAATCCTAGAGTTCGCGAGGTCATCAGACAACTTTGTTTGCTCCATCGCGGAAAACCCCCGATTCCCAGAAAACAATGGCTTACTCGGCCTCTGATTGGCTGGCTGTCAATCTTTATCCATAAATGGCTTCTGTGGGTTGTTACACACAACTCACATGACTCAGGTGACGTATTTTGTAAATTATACTAGCCAATCAGGAGTCAGAATATCAAATTGCCGGGAATCCCCTATGACGTCACATGTGTCATTTGGTATTTTTGGAAATTTTACATCGTATAGAAACAAACACAGTAGCAGCTTTCAGTTTATTTTGTTTTGTTTTTCTACTTGAAACTCGGGATTATAATATAAAGAGAGAATTGGGGATAGATTAAAACAATCAATTTAAGGTCAAAACAATTTTGATAAAAATTAGATTAGGAGCTCCAGGAATTGTATATTCTTGAATACAGATCTGTGGCGTTACATGGCCAGTTGCAGCCTTCCAAGCAAGAATATGTTATACAAATAAGTTAATTAAACTGATATATGTCAGGCACAAATAGCAGCAGGGGGCCAGAATTTTGTCACGTCTTTCTTAGATATTTTTAATTTCTTTCATTCTTTCATTCCTCACTTTCTTTCTCTCTTTTTCTTTCATTTCTATTTCTATTTCTCTCATTCGTTCTCATTCTCATTCATTCATTCATTCATTTATTCATTCGTAAATTCTTTCATTTTTCGTTTATTTTATCTTTAATATATATCCCTTGACTTTCATTTCTTGCCCAGTTTTGAGCTCTCAAGACTGTTACTTTATATCCTGTTTAAGCAAATGTCGGTTAAGTGAGCTGAAGCGAGACATACACGGGAAAACCCCCTACATGTGGCTATCACATCTCTACATTAATTCCTTGCAATAAACATCCTTGCTTTGCAAACATTCCCCGTAAAAGATGCAGCTGGTGCTTTAAACTATAGATTCATATATACATACACATCAACATTATTTTGACACGATAAGAATTAAAGCTCGATCAGTAGTGCTTATGGGTTCGTGTATCTAACTAACTAATATAAATAAAGACATATAAATAAACTAATAAGTAGATGATAACAAAATTTCTAAAATACTAAAAATATATAATTAAAATATTTCTAAAATTGAATCAGGTTAAAGCGAAGAATCATCCTTAATTATATATGTAAAAATTCTAAAATACTAAAAATATATAAAATCTTAAATGAAAATCTGTAAATTCATAATTTTACTTAATCTTGATTCTATAACTTTATGTGAGTAGCATGATATATATCAGGGTGCTTACTGAGTTCCATAGGACAGCACCTTTATAACTTATAGACGTTTCTTGGTAAACAAACAAACAAACAAACAAAATTAATTTTAAATGAATAAATAAATTTGTAAAATAAATAAAAGAAAATATTGTTGCAAAATATAAAGATCAAAGCCGGAAGAAAAACCGAAGACAAATAACATGAAATAAAATAAATTAAAATGAAATGAAATAAAATAAAATAAAACCAATAGGCCTGACTGACAACAAATCAAAGAATGTCAACACTATTTTATGAAGGATGATGAATCCAAGCAAAGCACCCAATTGTCACATGTTATGCTGAAGATTTCGGCTCCATCAGCGTCACTACTAGCTCGAGAGCAGAAAGCTTTTGCAGTTACATGTAAAGGGCAAGCGTGCCATACCACTGGGAAGTCTACATGTACATGTCGAGTAAAGTGGTAAACAAATTATTTATTGGAGGCGAATAAAATATTTTATCAAACAAACTGAAAAAATGAGAAGGAAAGTAGGAAAAACAATGAAAAGTAAAATTTCAAATGAAAAAAAAAAAAAAAAAAAATGGCTGAGCCAAAGCTCGAACCCGGTATCAAAAATATTTTAGTATGCTAATTTTATGCAAAACCTAAAAAAATCGACCATGCATCCAGACAAATCGCTGAATCATCGCATGTTACGTATAGGATGGAGATTTCGGCCCCTTCCGCGCTATCGGTAGAACGCAGCGAGCTTCGCAGTCAAAGAGGGAGGAAACAGTCGGATCCTAGGCCGTAAGTGACTGCACCTTACCACTAGACTAACTGGTCTACTGAGGGATTTGGAAAACAAAATAACCTAGTGTATCCTGTGAATTGTCTGTCTATTGTTGTGCAAATTAAGTGTCCCGGTGGCGCAACTTGTTAGTCCAGTGATCTTGGATCTGACGGACCGGGTTCGATTCCCACTTCTACTGATATATTTATTTACTTTTTCTTTCTTCTTTTTCTTCTTCTGATTCTATTCGTGTTTTCTTTAAGTTTATTTCTTCTTCGTTTTTATAGTTTTTTTAATCGAAAAATATGTCGACTAAAAGAAGAGCCTTGGGGGGAGGGGGTGTGAAGCTCGGACGATCGAGGTGAAAGATTCGGCTAGAAACAAATTAATCACCATTGCTCGATCTAAAACGTGTACAGTTGATTGAATTTCCTTTTATTTCTTCATGCGAAGTTTACTAAAAAACAGTTTTTTTGCTCTTTACAAAGCATTAAATCGTGTTGTAAATTTAATACGTGGACTTTGTATTGTCAGAAGAGCTGACATGCAAATCACCATGGAAACCCTAGTAATGCGTTCATTTTAGTCAGCGGTAGTGAATGATGAAACCATGGCAACCATAACACTTAAAGTTCCCTGCACCACATGCACATATTACTAGTCTCCAGTTTTCCTCATTTGGCATGATTGGGTCCAAGATTTCCCTGGGCCGAGATAGAATCTCTTTCCATACCGAGGGTATTTCCTGACTCGATTTGAGCCATCTTTTTGAATTCTGAAAGAACAAGAAAATAAGAAAAAAAATCAAAAGTTTTTGTCACTTATGCAACGTAATGTTTCGTTAAAAGTATCATATTCTGGGGACCAGATGCTCTGACAATCTATATTTTTGTTTGCCTTTTTTATTTTTCATGGCCAAGCGTTCAAAGACTCTTAGGCCTAAAATATCAAAATATATAAAGAGGTTGAGACAAAACCTTGTACGCGCAACACCGTGTTAATTGTTGCATCTTGGGTTGCCTTCCCCAACAAATGCTGCTCGCAATGTTGCGCGCAAACTGGATCGGAATTGCAGAAGTAGACTCGAGGTCTACCTCTGCAATGTTATGTGCAACGTGCAACAGCATCGCGTAAAGCAAACACATGGCTGCGACTTTGCAGTTGTGTTTCAGACTTAAAGCTTGGCTCCTCTTTCAAGCCATATGATTTGACACATAATCCACATGCGTGACTGTCACACAATGTTGTTTCCAAATGCGTGACTGTCACATATGCCTGACCGTCACACAATGTCATTTCCAAATGCGTGACTGTCACACAATGTTATTTCAAATGCCTGACTGTCACACAATTCAAGGTCATTTCCAAATATGTGACTGTCACACAATGTTATTTCCAAATGCGTGACTATCAGACGACACAATGTTTTTTCAAAAGCGTGACTGTAACACAATACTATTTCAAAATATGGTCACACAATGTTTTTTCCATTACCATCAAAGTTAATTTTCCTATTCCAGCTTTGCTTGTGATCCTGCAACATTTCGTTGATCTCGTGTTCTGGAATGTTGTCCTCTAAGTGCCTAAGTACTGTTCTTAGTTCGGACGACATGACATAGCCACGCCCATCTCGATCAAACATTCGAAACGCTTCGACCAAGTCTTTTTCGTCCATCATGAATTGGTTCTGTGTTACCATTAGTCGCGTGAACTCCTCAAAATCCATAAGACCATTGCCTAGAGCCAAAGATATAAACCGTTAATTAAATTCTTCTGTACTATGTTATTATTAACTATTACTATTAATTATGTTGTTGTTCATTAGAGCAGATTTCTATTGTGTGACTTATCTAATATATAAGTTAAAGTAACTTATTTCGCCGCATACCGTAATGTTCGACAAAAACATTCGAAATTCCTGTCGTAACCGTATTATGGAGTAAACGTGCTGTATTCGCAGTCATACGAAATCTGCTCTAAAAGCATGGTGATACAGAGAAGCGATCGTTCTGAAGACTCGTGAGGCCTGCGCGTACTCCCCAAACAATTTGGGAGGGTTCGAATTCCATCCTGGACGTTCCGTACAATGACCATCTGGAGTCATAGGCCCGAAAAATTTGGGTACTGGTGTGAGGCGTTCTCGATGAAAGTCGTCTCAGGGGTACCGTACAGCGACCATCTGAGAGCCCGTGCTGCTCGTAAAAACTTTGTGTGGTGTGTGCGGCGCGCGTGACGAAACACTCATTCTTTCTTCATTCAAACGTGCCTTCTCTAAATTGGTCTAGGGAGAACACCTGACATAGTTGATGTAATATATTCTTAAAAATATAATGAATAACACATAAAACAATCGATAGAACGACAACAGAATACAATAGACTCATAAATTTATTACTTCAGCTATGCTATATGTAAGTTAATTATCCCGGTTGAGATTTTTCAAGTCGCCTACGTTGTGCATGCCCATGAAAAGAGAAACGGAATGGGAGGGTAAGAAGCTATGGAGGATGGAGAAGGGAAAAGGGTCTTGGGAGTGGGGGATGGGGGGAGGGGGTCAGTCCTCCCTATGGCTCTCCCCATCCCCTCCATACTCGTACCCAACCTCCCTCAGAGGGTCGCTACGTAAATCATTTTATACCATCACAGTCGACACTGTTAATCATTTGCTGGAGTTCAGATTCAGTTGGGTTTTCACCAAGAGATCTCATGATGGCTCCAAGTTCACGTGTTGTGATCGTTCCGCTTGAATCTTTGTCGAAGTGCTCAAAAGCGTCACGGTATTCTGAAACGAATTAGATTGCGTGACTTGTCACACAATGTTAAGATGTTACAGTTTAGAGAGTTTATTTTCACGCGATTAAAGCAACTGGAGCTATGCGTTAGTGAAAATTTAAAAACGGTATATGCCAAGGAAAGAGGCCCCGCGAAATTAAGCAAGCGCTCTAGTTGATTATATAAAACGAAATTTCAGCTTCCTAACCTAGTTATAGATTCGATTTCCAGTAAGAGACCATAATACTAAGAGATAAAACTCAGTCTTGATGTCTATGCGATTTTCGCGGCCACTAAGGCTATTTTTAGAAATTTCGCCATCGCGCGCGCAAGGCTCTCAAGCAACAAAATTTGATTGCCAAAAGCAAACGGTCCCGTCCGCACGCACGTCAAAAATCAAATTTGAGAGCCTTGCGCGCGCGATGGCGAAGTTACTAAAAATAGCCTTATTCGCTAATGCCGAACATGGCACAGACATCAATACTGAGTTTCGCTCTTTTAGTTTTATGATCTCTTGATTTCTAGTCGTAAAGGATTCCGCGGGCTACGAATCACATAACCGCTTACATACGAGTAAAAAATTGACTGATTTCTACTCTTAATACTCTTAGCCTTTGAATTTGCAACCCTTAAAACGAGTGTAGAGTGAAAAGTTGTAGGGTGAATTTAAAATACCTGATAGTTGTTCTTGAGAAAGTTTTTCGACCTAAAAAATAATTCGGATTTAGTTTACCTGAAAATAATGACTATAGAACTCATAGAACAAGTGAACGCTGCTTGGCACTATGAAAAATGGATCAGAGAAATAATGAAAGATAAAGTGCCTAGTTGCACGCGCTGCGAGAGACAGGCTAAAAAATCCCTTGTGGGACTCGAACCGACTACCCCTGGGATACATGAGAGGGAGATATTAGTACTTCTTGTGCTACTCTATAATTCGACTTTAAATAAAGTTTATGTATGTATATGTCCAGTGCAGTGCTCTACCAACAGAGCTATAGTGATCGTGGTTTATATTCAATGCCATTTCCAAATGTATAATACCAATACTCGTATATGACCACTTCAGCTGACTTGATAGCTCAGTTGGTAGACCACTGGACATGTATCCCAGGGGTTCAGCTGACTTGATAGTTCAGTTGGTAGACCACTGGACATGTATCCCAGGGGTTCAGCTGACTTGATAGTTCAGTTGGTAGACCACTGGACATGTATCCCAGGGGTTCAGCTGACTGGATAGCTCAGTTGGTAGACCACTGGACATGTATCCCAGGGGTTCAGCTGACTTGATAGCTCAGTTGGTGGACCACTGGACATGTATCCCAGGGGTTCAGCTGACTTGATAGCTCAGTTGGTGGACCACTGGACATGTATCCCAGGGGTTCAGCTGACTTGATAGCTCAGTTGGTGGACCACTGGACATGTATCCCAGGGGTTCAGCTGACTTGATAGCTCAGTTGGTGGACCACTGGACATGTATCCCAGGGGTTCAGCTGACTTGATAGCTCAGTTGGTGGACCACTGGACATGTATCCCAGGGGTTCAGCTGACTTGATAGCTCAGTTGGTGGACCACTGGACATGTGTCCCAGGGGTTCAGCTGACTTGATAGTTCAGTTGGTAGACCACTGGACATGTATCCCAGGGGTCTTGAGTTGGAGATTTCTTCCCTCATTCTCGTATGGTGTGCAACCAGGCAATTCAACTTTCCTTATTTCTCATCCGTATAGAACTCATTACATTGAGCGTCCTTGAGTTCTCTCAGCTGTAGTAGCGCATTTTGTAATAATCGTCGCATTTTGTAACTCTTAGCTGTCGGATCGAAAAGGCCGGTAAAAAAGGGGGGGGGGGGGGGGTTGAAGCGGGAGTTGCAAATTCTCTGTTGAGTTTACTGTTTTGAATACATCGGTAAATGTGTGATTGTGTTTTGTGGTGAGGGTTAGATACGATATACAAAGCAGCATGCAATGTAAGTTTCAGGATAATCCATAGCTGCCAAAAAATGTATGTATGAAAATGGAATAGAAAATAACTTAATGCTTAATCAAGACTATTACAAAGAACCACAAGAAGTTCAAAGCGCAGATGTGCAGGAAAATAGAGGAGAAGGCGATAGACATGTATTGAAAAAAAAGTAAAATTAAGACGTAATTTCCATATCCCTCTTCCCTAATTTCGTCACATCTTTTCTCGCTTTTGCTTCAAAATCTCCGAATAAAACCCTTGTTCGTGAATTCTATAATTGCTTTGTTTTCCTATTTTTGGTAAATGTTTGAGAATGAAGGTATTTTCGTCATTAAAATGAGGGCCGCATTTTTTCACAAGTAACAAAAAAACTACAATTATTTTACTTTAGTGGAAAGTTGTCGCCCTTTTTGTCAATTTCTTTAACTCAATTCTCTGAACTTAAAAAATTATCCTTAAAATGTTCACACATACACAAATACTAATTCATTAATCAGTTGTACATTAAAGTGCAGTCATTTCAAATCTATTCAAACCAATACAAATGAGGCCAAGACCCAATTGAAATATTATTAAGTCCTAAAAAATACCACAATGTCAATTTTTTCCCCAAAGGAATGTTATTTTTCCCGCAATTTCTGTTCATGTCTTGCGTCTGCCTAAGTGAGTATGAAAGCGGTTTGTTGATGGGTTTAGATCGAGAGAAAACAGTTTTTCAAACCTCAACTATTTTGTTATTCACCGCGAATTCTTGTTTTAGATTTTGGAGGTAAAATTGCAAATTGAGTTAGGTTTAAATTATTTATTGAGTCACATATTCCCAAAAACAAATACCATTCAAACGATCTTTGACTTCTTATAATCGAGAAGAAAATGAGGAAAAAAGACACAAAAGAAAAGGGAATTCATTTTGAAAAGAATGAAAATTTGAGCGTTTTTTATTCGGAAAAAACCCGCACACGCACACACACACGCCAGTACCACACATATACACACTCAGGATTCTCCCCAAGAACTTACTTAATTCAGATATATATGAAAGGCTAAAATCCCGATAGAAAAACGAGTCAAGAATGTGATTTCGTCAAACGTTAAACTCCACGATTCCACCATACCGTGAAAGTCGTAGCTCAAAATGATTAATAAACAAACCGACATAGGAGCAAAACTTAGGTCATTGGAGAAAGAGGCAGTGTTAACTAGTTAATGTAAACTTGAAATCAAATGCGTCAACACAAAGACAGAAAGTCTAGTTCCAACTATTGGGAAGATTTTTCAGTTGCTTTTACAAATTTCTAAGCCCAGAAAATAAATTAAATTTTGATACTTTGTCAGCCAAATTTCTGCTTCTATGAGCTAGCATACTCACCATTTTTCTAGTCTTTCAGCAAACCGGAATACTTTAGAACTATGTTCACGGCTTCGCAACAAGCTTGGAGTATTGGAGGTATTTTGGAAGTCAGTTCCAAATGAAATCACTTTTGATATCACAGATTCATAATCTTTGTGATCAAATAAGTTTTAAATCACTCTTGTGGTGTGAGAGTAAAAGTACCATATGGAGAAAAGTGGTTTGTGATAATGCCACAGCTGTTGATGGTCCTCGTTGTTCGTCAATTCCAGCTCCCCTTAAGTAATCTTCTTGACAAGTCATTGGCGAGAACGCGACAGACGAAATGCAACGAGATAAAAAATTCATAAAGTGAGAGAAGTTGGTATATATCACGTTATAAGTGGTTGAAAACTCGATTGTAATCTAACAGCTCAGCATCAATCGATTTACGCGGCTGGACTTTTGTGTGGAAAAATGATTTTTCTCATGGATTATTTTTGTTATTGTTCCCAACAATACACGTGAAAGTTTTTAAGGATTTTATTATCAATAATTGATTAATGTTCATATTGGTTTACAATATTTGTTTTATTGTAGAAGATAACAGATGCTGACCCTAGGGAGTCGTGCAGTGAAAGCGGTCAGATTTGTACAAAATGCTCCCCATCGGGGAGACCACGTGAATCACTTGTTAACTGTATTAGAACTCTCCAAAGGGGAGGGGGTGGTCGGGGAGAGGGCTTAATGTAATAGAACTTTTACAGAATCTACAGTTATTTCAACCAGACTGGTTTGCGTCAAATAATTTCCAATATTATAGTTCTTGAGGGATGTATGAATGAGCGATTTGTCTAAAATGCAATATTTTTACAGAATCTACTGCTCGATATTTTCATGAGACTAGTCTACGTCAAATAATTATCACAACTCTACTCTTGGGGGATATGGCGAGTAAGTGATTCGTCATTCTGTTCAAATACCATTTCAAAAGCTAAAACCGTTGGTTCTCTTACAACGTGAAAATTCTCACGGAATCTATTTTATCAGTTGTTCTTAATCCCTATCCGTATCGGGGGTAGCGTGCGTCAAAGAATTGTTACTATCCCATGTCTTTAGGGGGAGGGGGTCATTACAGTGATTTGTGAATATGGAAAGATCTTATTAGTTCACTTTTCACTCGGAGAAAGCTTCGTCAGAACGTGATAAACATCTTCAATTATGAGATATGCTTGTTAATATCAGGAGCTTCATACATATGGTAGATTGTGGAATTGGTACGGCAGAAGACTTGAATACGTCTTACAATTTTTACTCTCCATGGCCGACTCTTTGTAAGGTTTTTTTGTTGCTGTTTGTACTTCTTTTCCCAACTGATTCTGCATTACATAAAAAGGGGAAACAATAATAACGAAAACAGTAACAGTAACAGCAACAACAACAACAACGACTTTGGCGCAATGCTATACCATCAGGTCAATAATTTATATCCACCCCAATTTAGGTTGATAATTGTTAGCACCCAATTTAGACCACCGCCCGGTTGTCTCAGTTGGTTGAACGTCGGTCTTTTGTGCGGGAGGTTCGGGGTTCGATTCCCGGCCGGACCAACACTCAGGGTCTTTAAATAATTGAGGAGAAGGTGCTGCCTTTGTATTAACACCTGCAAATGGTTAGACCTTCACGTCTTCTCGGAAGGACGTTAAACCGTAGGCTCCGTCTGCTTTCACTCTAAAAGATCCTATTGTAGTGTTTGCAAAGAGTAGGGAATTGTCGCCCGGTACAACAGTCTGTCCTTAATACTACTAACAAACTCTAAGCGCATTTCATTATGTACATATAGATATTTGCGCTATATAAATGTACATATAGATCTTTTAGCATATAAATGCTAAATTTCACTTAGCAGTGTATCCTGAGTACGTCATGAACTTATTACTATCAAAGATATTCACCTCATTCGGAGCCAATTTACTTACTTGTTCGATTCTTTTTAGACGAATAGCAGTGTATCGGAGAAACAGTGCAGAACATCCAGCCTTTGGGTATAAAAACTCTCTTTTTGCCTTTTACTGTATTGACAGTGACAGTCCTGCCTTCTTTAGACTTTGGCATGTTTGCTGGTCGTAGTGGAGACTTTTGAGTAGTGGTGCTATTCGACAGCGCTGAAAATTTGGGAAAAAATTGAGTTGTACATTTATGACTGAGTGCTACTTTTAGGACGTCGTTTTCTGCAACATATTGCAGGGTTTCATCCATTCCTTCGGAAGATAAAAACATGGTAGCCATGTTGGATGAATAAACAAGAGACGCTAATGGGAAATCTTTTGTTGAAGTTCATCCAAGATGGCTGCCATGACGTCACATTCAAACCAGCGTGCCACATCGTGCCACATACGAACAAATTTGAGCAACCACCACAGGAAGCCCAACTGAGGACAGACAGACATGAATATCGTTCTAATTGCCTTTTTGGGACTTACCTTTTTTGGTGTGGTTGTCTATGGTTGCCAAAACTGCAAACCCAATATCGAGTTATGTGAATAAAATATGATGAATGGATAAATCGATCCAGAATGGAAATAAATGGATTAATTAAAAAGTAATAACTCACTCACCTTTAGCTATCTTGTGCCTTTTTCGCGTTTCTATGGAGAAAAAGACACCGATCACTGACGGTTTGCTTACTGCAATTCCGCGACATTACTACTACCTAACATAATCCAGTACATTGTCATGTTATTTAGCTGTCATCATTATTTTATAAAAAAAAACCCCAGATGTGTGAGATAAACTTACCATGTACAGCATTATCTTCTTCAATTGACTGTAGCACTAGAAATGTTTTTGAAATACAATTAATTGTTGGAATGTAACTTGGTAAGATGGGCATAAACATTTGGGAGACCGGTTGATTTATGTGATAAAAGGGGAGAGGATAACGTGTGAAATCACGATACAAGTCACGGTTATATATAGCACGACATGGTCACGGAAGGAAAAAGACATACTGATCTATTTTCCTGATTAAAAAGCTATTAAAAGTGCCAAAAACTCATCCCAAACGTCAACAAATTGCCAAAAACGACACAAAAAGCAAAATAACACGCGCTCGAAGAAATAATGCGTGCAAAAATTTGGGGTAGACGCCAATGGAATATTTCGCATCAAGAGATGTTGAAATATTTTGCGTTTGCATGCTCTACAATCGGTGAAATATTATATTGCGAGGAAAAAGCCAGTTGAATGTTTCTTCAAAAAAGCCAGTAAAATGTTTCATTTAGAAAAGCCAGTAAAAGGTTTTGTGTCAAAAGCCTGTGAAGTGTTGCGTCTGTGAAGTGTCAAAAACTCACCTGTTTCTATACTTTTTACAGCAGTTCTTTCGTCATCAACTGATCGTAAAACTATCACAGAAAAAATAGGCTAATAATCATGTCTTTTTTTTACATAGATCTCTGAAAAAGGAAGGATGATTTATCGCTACATATATTTACTATAAATATGCAAATATCGAGCTTACATCTCCTTGATCTACATCTATAGGAGAACAGACAAACGCAAAAAATGGAATCTATTTGTTATAACATTGTACCTTTGTTCAGATGATCAAGATCGTCATTTGGAATGCGACGAGCCGGGCGATATATGGTCAGTAGCTTCTTTGTTCTTGATAGATCTAATTTGTAATTCAGTGAGCTTAATATGAAATATCAAGGGCTTGGCCATAGAATGAAATTTTCACTAATTTAGCGTTTTTCCAATTCAAGAAATTAGATAATCTACTACATCGTTTTTAGCTGTTTCTTCTATAACAGACATTAAATAAAGTTGTAGATAAGAAGCGACAAAAGAGGCGGGCTAAACGCTATAGCCCGATTCAAAACTGTTTTTGTTTCCATTCAAATTCAAGCTTTTTCCTAAAACATTTTTCTAGTATATAAAAAGACATAGGTATAGATATAATAATATAATAATTGAATCTCCATTTGTGGTCAAAAACAGATCAGAAATACAATTAATTAAGGATTCAACATGAGATTCACAGAATCATAATAATCATTATATTTGCAACTAATGAAGTACCCACCTTGATTTGACGCCCAAAAAATTCTTGTCGGTGAAACTCGAGAAATAAAGTTTAAATATAAAATAATTACACAAGGTTTAGTAAAAATAGAATTTTTGGAATTAAGTTTTATAACCATCTTGAAAGCAGCTGCTGGTGAAAGTGATATTTTTGCTAAGGTTTGTTGCTTTTGAGTTCAAAACCTGTCAACGATGATCAATTCTTAATCAATGTGACTGCGCTTCGATGGTTCTTAAAGTTTTGTTCGCGTTTTTAGAATATTTCTAGGATTAGGGAATATCTATTGGAAAATTAATAGTGATACGATGTGAGTTTTTTTATGTATTAACAAAATAATGACGAGATTAAAACATCTAGGTCCATAACGGTTTATAGGTTTATATCGATCTTGAAAATGTTTTCAAACACCTATAAAACTAATAAAAATATACAAAGAATAACATTTTTTTGTACCAACTTTGGATTCGCCCGTTCATTTTATTTTTATCACTGAATTCTTTTGATTATTTTTTAGGGAACTAAAATGTTTTCAAATTCCACAGTTCTTGAAATCACTTTGGCCACATGTTAAATCACTTTAAAGAAAATTTTACATTTTGATTGCAAGCATCTTAAATTATATTTTGGCATTAAAATCATTTTAGCAAGAAACACGCTCAACAGAAATTGTATAATGTAAATTTATCACTTCAACTTTGGCGAATTTCCCCATAATATATCTATATATATCAAATCCCTTGTAGCCACTTTAACGTAGTTTAGGCTTTCAAAGTAATAAATGTATCAAAATAATAATAATAAATATCTATAAATACACATATATAATTTACAAGTGTTAAAATATAGTGTACAAAAGTCTGGATAAGAAAATGTCCTTAAATCAATGAGAAAAAATATTTTTTAAGAATTAAAGTTCTTAGTTACACATAATATTACCAAAGAAAACAGTGCAACAATTCAACATTGAGACGGAAGAGCTCCAACGGGTAATCCGTCGAGGAAAATTCAGAAAATCCGCGCGAACAAAAATCGTTATAAAGACGGTAAATCTATTGCTGGACAGATAAATACATCGAGGACGAATTGAACAATTTTCATTTGCGCGTTTACTTAAAAATGGCCCAGATATCTCATCTCTAGATATAAGTACACCCGCTCATGTATTAACAGAAGATTTATCGTGTATAAGATCGTCAGATTCTGAGGCTGTTAGAACTGTAATCTGTCTTCCCTGTGCCTCTTTTAAGGGTTCCAGACGTCGACCACTTTCATATACACTTGGGAGTGTACTCTGGTGTTTTTGCACTGCATAACTGTTATGCATATCATGACCGCTGTCAGTGACTGAAAAGGCGCGAGTTCTGGTTCTACTTCTGCTGATGCCTAATGGAGTTAACAAAAGTGTTTTAGAACACAGTTAGTGTAACTAGGAAATCATAAGGCCGATTTACACGGTGCAACGTTTGCCTACAGCTGTCGCATACAACTTGCTTACGACATACATACAACACGAATTGCGTCGTGTAAATCAAGCCTACAACCCGCCTGCAATTATTGCATGCAAAGATGCGCGCCTGTAAATAGCCGCTAAAATATGTCGTTAGCAAGTTGCATGCAACACTTGTAGGCAAAAGTTGCACCGTGTTATCGGCCTATATTGGTTTCGAGTGCAATTTAGCCGGGATTAATTTAAACGAATTTAGCTTGCATTGAAATTGCAGGGGCCATGGAGATGTACCTCTTAAGCCACTACTACCAAAACTTTCAGCGACTACAAACCTATTAAACCAATATAGAGGAGTAAAAATATCGCTGGATATTTTTATTCGCTCCAGTCCTACTTATGCGATATTTGTACTCGTCTATGATGAGTTGGATAATAATATATGATATAAATCTTGAATAGTCCACTTTGATATATTACATGAATGATAATGAACAATGATTTCTCAATTGTTGAACCAGAGCCTCTACAATTCCTTGGTGGTCTATATCGTGTTATTATGTTCGTGAAACTGCTCTGAATGACGTCACCACGCTATATATGAAATCTATCTTGAATGACGACAATGTGTTGTATGTGAAATATCCCCGAATGACGTCATCGTGATTTATATGAAGCATCTCTAAATGTCGTCATCATGGTTTATATGAATGACGTCGTTATGTTTCATTTACTTTGATGTGCATCAATCACAAACTTACCAAGGAGATCCAGAGCCGAAGGTGTATCCCCGACGTCTTCCGATACGGGGTTCTCATTTACACGAACAATCACGAGAATCTTCGGCTCCTTTTCGTAATGCAGCTTGTAGTTTCGGTACGCCTTTGGTAGTATCACCGGCCCTTCGTAAATCTCTCGAGTTTCAGAGCATGTAACCTGGCCTTGGATAAGCAAAGCTTCTTGCATCATGGCCGTCATTTTGAAGACAGCGTGGGGACTTGGTTGGGGGAGTTTCATGAGGTAAGAACGCTCACACATGAGTCTTATCTTGTCTTTGGTCCAGTTGTGGTAGGCTAGCATGTCCATGAGTAGAGGGACAGCAATGCGGACACCACACACTCTCCATAGTCTGTTTGCAAGCTCTGGGTGTTCTGCGATTGTTTTGAGCATTTTATCTTTGGGTAGAAAATACGTCTGTAAAGAAAAGATAAGTTTTAAAGAACGCAGCAAAAAGGCGAGACTAGTAAAGAATCCATGTTACCTTGAACCAAAGAAAAACGACTGATATTTACATCTACCAAACGTGACACGGACGAATTTGTCACCATTCGTGAACAAAGTTCACAGCGGAATTTTACCTATTTAACATGTCCTGTACACGACAAGGTCCTGCACAAAAATTAAGTCCGACTTGACCCTGATTTACACGACAATTTTTAAACATACACCGGAACAAAGTAGGATAACTTTCTTTATGCTGGAGTTCCTTACCTGGACAGATGTCTCGCAGGTACATGAGGACTTGCGTGACGAACTCGTCAGCAAACTAAATTCACCAATCAGATTGCCTGCTGTCATGTAATCAGTTGTCACGATCATATCACCTACTTCTGAATCTCCTGCCCTGTCTTTCCATTTGGCTACAGAGACGCCTATCATCTGAATGTAATAGATACATAAAGACACTTAAACGAGGAAAAAGAGACGTGACTTACAAAACACGCGAACCTCTTCGTATAAACCACACTTTTAAGATGCGACTTATCAAGAAACAGCGTTCTGAGCTGTCTCATTTTAGAGCGATTTAGCGAAAACACGAAAACAGATGAGAGATGATGCGAATTTATAACATTTGTTCGTTGCGTGACTACCGTGACAACGTCACGACGCCAGGTTGATAACGCCATTTTACTTGTTTTCACGTCCTCTTCTTGGCGTCGGCGACATCAACGGTCATTTTGAACAAAATTCGTTAGCGCGCGGCGTCCAAACTCACGTTTGGACTTTAGCTAAATCAGTCTGTTGCGTCTCTGTTGTTTATACGCAGAGTCGCCACTGAGATAAGAAGCGCGTCTAATTTTTGGTTCTAAATGGTTCTATTGGTTAATGATCTAGAAGATGAAGATGATGCGATATAAGCACGAGACGTTTTTGTCAACACAGAACGTCACGCGTACGAGTTTGATCGTGTGCGCTCCGTCATAGAGGAGTTTCCAGTTCTCGCTAGAACGTCATTTGAGGCTTTCTCACGTTCTAGATTTCATCTATGACGGTGCGCGCACGAAAAAAAACGTACACGTGACGTCCGTGTTGACAAAAACCACTCGTGCTTAAGCTCCCTATTACCAACAACACTGACCTTGACCATTCCACTAACTATTAGATAAATTCCATCGACATCATCGCCTTGCCTAAGTATAGTATTCCCATAGTCAAACAACCTCATTTTTGCCATATCGATGATAGAGTCGATTACTTCAGGATCCATTCCTTCAAGCCATACCACACCTCGTAGTAGAGTCTCTGGGGTTTGGGGTGGAATGTACGACGGGGCGCTGAGCTGTTTTTTCATTTTCGTCTCGATAATCTGCGATGAAAGAAAACGTTTAGGCACTTCTAGGAAACAAATACCTGTTACTGACACCTAGAATACACACACTTCTGGAATTCAGACATCTCTGGAATACAGACACCTCTAGAATACAGACACCTCTAGAATACAGACACCTCTGGAATTCAGACATCTCTGGAATACAGACACCTCTAGTATACAGACACTTCTGGAATACAGACACCTCTAGTATACAGACACTTCTGGAATACAGACACCTCTAGTATACAGACTCCTCTAGAATACAGACACCTCTAGAATACAGACACCTCTACAATACAGACACCTCTAGAATACAGACACCTCTAGTATACAGACACTTCTGGAATACAGACACCTCTAGTATACAGACTCCTCTAGAATACAGACACCTCTAGAATACAGACACCTCTAGAATACAGACACCTCTAGAATACAGACACCTCTAGAATACAGACACCTCTAGAATACAGACACCTCTAGAATACAGACACCTCTAGAATACAGACACCTCTAGAATACAGACACCTCTAGAATACAGACACCTCTACAATACAGACACCTCTAGAATACAGACACCTCTACAATACAGACACCTCTAGAATACGGACACCTCTACAATACAGACACCTCTACAATACAGACACCTCTACAATACAGACACCTCTACAATACAGACACCTCTACAATACAGACACCTCTACAATACAGACACCTCTACAATACAGACACCTCTGTAATACAAAGTACTTGGTCGAGCTCGTACCGACTCTAATTTCTTATGCTCTGCCTCGTCTAGTAATCCACCACCACGTAGTTCATTGGCAACATCACGAGCGTTGTTCAACACAGTTCGTATTGCTTGTCGAGTCTTGACGGATATTGCAATGCCTGGATGCTCACGCTGTAGCATACCTACAAATGAATGATATCAAATACATTTGTGTGAAGGGCTACTGAAAGTGTATACGTCTTTGAAATAAGTGGTTATCCAAATAGAGATTTAAGTAACCCAAAATATCAAGAAGCAGCAGGTCAAATAGAGATGCAGCAACCCAAATATGGATAAAGCCACCCAAATAAGGATGTGGCAGCCCAGATAAGGATGTACCAACCCAAATAAGGATAAAGCGACCCAAATAAGGATAAAGCAACCCAAATTAAGGCGTAGATAAATCATCTAACTTACCTAGGCTCTTAACCACATCAAGCCTGTTTTGATCAGAGCGAACTTTTAAATCTCGTGTTATTCTCTTGTCGACTACCATGTGTTCGATCAACTTGTTCACCTCTTCTTCTGCAACAATGTAGCCCTTGCCAACATCGTAACCAAAACTGAGTCGACTGTTTATAAAATCATCTACGCTGTTGATCAGTTTAGGAAGTAGGGGCTGTGTGGGGAAGAAGAAAAACATTAGTAGCTGTTGCAAGAATTAGAGCAATTTTCGTATGACTGTATGGTCACAGCACAGCTCGTTAACGACAGGAATTTCGAATATTCTTTTAAACATCATAGCACGTTCACGGCACAGCACGGAAGAAGTTTCTTTTGTTACACTCATGTGTAGATGATGATACTTATGAAAGATGATAATATTCATGATTCCGAAGTAGTTGATGGGATTTCTTAAATTTTGTTATCTGATATGAATACTGAGCCCAGTTGGATTAGATTATAAAACTTTATAGGATTAATACTAATCGTCCTTTGAACATGCAATCACGTGAACCACTCATTACTTACCCTGACGAGCCTAAGCAGCCTGCCCATCCTGAGTATGCGAAACACGCGAGCAACCCTGAGTACAGCCGGAGAGAAGCTACCGGTAGCATTTTCAGTAACTCGGTCTATCACTATATCAATAAGTGACAATATTACGATGAAAAAGTCCAGTAGGTTCCAGTAGTCTTTGAAATAGTGAATTCTAAATGCGACAATCTGTTGAACGAAAAGGATTGACTATTTGTAATGGTATGAAAACAATCTCATTTAACGTCAGTAATTTCTAAGCTCTTAAGCATCCTCTCTCCCTCCAATAGTGTTCTGTTTTACAGGATTGTTTTACATAGATGAGAGAGAATTCGAAAAACATTGTGCGAGCTGAGAATCCAGTTCTGGACATCTCACTTAGTAGAGAGCTTGCTAACCCAGCTAAACAACATCTTTTGCGCTATACTTTGAGAATGAAAACAAGCTAGAAACACGAAACCACAAGTCTAAAAACCAAAATGCTCATTTTTTTGTTGACTTGCGTCCATTGTATCCAGGGACACAATGTATGTTAAATATGTAAAAAAAAGAAGTAAAATATGTTTTCAACATATGCTCTTGGTCCTCTACATTGTTTACAATTTCAATAACGCTGCAATTCTCCTGAAGGATATTAATAATAATAATAATAATAATAATATAACTTTATTTAGACACGCTTGCCCCGTCAACATATGCTGGTTTCCACAAGGGGCGTGTGGATTACAAATAACAATGATATAAAAATTTATATATAATAAAAAGAAAGTAAAATATATAGCCCTCCCCCTCCCAAAATCCCGATCCAAATTGATTAAGATAATTAAAAAGAAAATTATAAATACGCCTTATTTGTCTAAATACAAATATAGAAATAATTCAATTAATTTAAATTTAAATATTAGTGAGCTCAAGCACCAAAAAGGTAGAACGCCACAAATGTACGAGAGGTGCGCGCGGCATCGGTTGCCACGGGATACAGTGTAGATCTCTAATAGATAAGCCGTTGCAACCGATGGCGCGCACACCTCTCCTGCGTTCGTGGCGTTCTATTTCTTGGTACTTAAGCTCGCTAATACTGGATCCGCCTCTGTTACTATTTTTTATTCTTATCTTTACCTTCCATGCCGCCTCTAAAACGTAGATGCTGCAGTAGACATAATTGATAATCCTCAGTATGCCCAAATAAGGCGCATCGTCATCAGCTGTCAGTTCAAAGATGATTGGAATCAAGTTGAATAGAATAAGAACATTCATGACAGCATCGAATATAACATGCATGGCAACTCGATACATGAAGTACTGGATTCGATTGTCGGGAGACACATCGATTTCATAGTCCTTGGTCTGCTTAAGGGTCTCCAGTTTATGTCGCTGTAAATAAAAATACACAAGAATACATAATAGAACACACTATCCCATATATGTAGCCGATCATCTAAAAAATATCTAATCAACAAATTTCCCAATGTTCATTTCGGTCTTGGCTTCTATGACCAATGATTTTGAAAGGGTCAGTGTTTTTTCCATAAGCAATTTATGTGAACTCTGTCACAACTACGTATGTTGCTTCTGTTTCTGCTTCCGTCGCTCGTGAAAACCAACCCTAACTCTCTAAAACGGATTCAGAACATTTGTCCAATTCAAAGAGTAACACCGTATCCCTCGTATAGAGCAGATACAGCCACAGTTTACCGGGTACAATTTTTGAGTACGATAAATGCATCTTACAAATATGTAAAAAAAAAATGTAAATGCTTTGTTTATAGTGGAAGAGCACTTAGCTATCCAGCTAGTTTCCAGGCACTCCACTGAAACAATCACAACTAAATAATGTAAATGAGACATAAAGTGTTTTAAGAATCCCAACTGGCAAGGAGGCGAACCAGTTGGCTATATTACAAGCATGGCAAATATAATCATAATCAACTTGCCAGTTTTTGAAGATATGTGGGTACTTTCCAGAATGGACTTAAGTCTTCCGCCAAGATGATTCTACGAAATACATAAACATCAGTGCTAGTTACAACGCGTGACTATAATGCATTAGAATAAAGGGTTCTATATTAGTTGTGAAAACTGAATCTTTTACAATCCAGTTTCTACACTACATTGGCCATATAGCCGAGGTACGCACATTAAAGGAAAAGGATGGGAGGATGGGAAGTGAGATATTAAACCTTAAAGGGAATTCTCTCACTTAGAAGAGATGAAGAAAGTATAGACAATTGTTTTGCATACCTGTTTGGCATATCAGCTACAGTATCAGCAAGGTTAGTGAGTGCTTGCACTGCGTCACGTGATAGCATGCCATGCTCAAACTGCTTCCAATAGCTAACCTTCTGTGCTTTGATCATGCGCACACGTCCATCTTCAGCCATTTCTGCAAACTCTTTAGCGGAAGGTTCGTTTGGTACGCTTGTTTCACAATTTGGACAAGTGCTGTGACGTACCAGCACGGACGTTACCGTATCGTCGCACTACGGAAAACGTAATAGAATGGACTTTTTATTAGATCAACGGTTTGAAGGGAACTGTATCAATAAAGCTTACAGACAATACATGATAACACAGTTGCAGTTATACACCTATTTCAAAAAAGGTTGTCGTATGAGAGCTCTGAAGCCTACGCGACTGGAGCGAAAAGGAGTATGGGTAGTAGCAAAACTTTACTTTCTTTTCCACTTTGGTATTGACTTTAGCATCAGTAAGTAAAGTTCTTCAGTGTATAAGGTCAGAACAAGCTGAATTTGAGTAATCGGATGGCATTTTTGTGGTTTTATAACTTTAGTAATTGCTTTCCACTCTCCCTTTCAGGTAAGAGTCGCGTAGCATGATACCGACAACGTTTATTGAAATAGTTGTATATGGATAAACAAAGGGACGGAGGCAGACGGACAGACCGACCGACAGACAGACGGACAGACAGACAAGCTATACCTCTCCCTCACTGTCCATCTCGACGTAAGGATTCCTTATGTCACAAAACTTTTGCGCCATGCTCCAGTTCGCATCAGCTAAAAATCTGTCGGCTTTCAGCATGGTAAGAGTACTGGCGTTGCTTTCCTTGATTCGTCGTACACCATTGGTCATAGCGATCTTCTTAGAGTCTGAGATTTCACTCATTCCCATTAATTCTAGTAGTTTTTCCATGGTTGTGGCGTTGACTAGTAGCGTTATTAAGCATATACCAGCAGTATGGACAAGAATCTACGACAGATTTAAACAGAAAAATAATTATATCATGTGTAGAAAAAGGGAAAGAGGAAAAGATTGTGTGAACAGTTATTGGAATAAATAATGGTTGGCATTAGAGCATTTTTGGTAGAACGGGAAAAACTGCAAGGACACAGCACGGCACGGTTACGAAAATGCCACGGCACGGTCACGGTAGGAATTTCGCATGTTTTTATAGACATAACGACACTGACACGGTCACGGTACGCGGTGATACGTTTCACACTTATTCGAAATCTGTTCTGTAGACGTCACAGTAATGACACGTTCAGAGACGGCGCGGTTCGTTAACCACTCAAACGTTATCTCAATAACCAACTAGCGCGCCACCCAGACTCCAAAATAACTCTGAGTTTCTACTTACCTTGTTGCCGACTTCAGCATGATCTATATAGACTTGTAAAGCCAGAGCAAGACCAACAGCACCTCGTAGACCTCCCCATGAAACTACCACCGCTGTCTGCCATGTAAACCCGTAACCAATGTGCATAAGAACTGGTGCAAAGAATGAGATCACCAAAGACCTAGATAATACATGGACACAAACAGATCATTCCTCATCTATTGTCATTAAGGCATCTTTGATGGAACATTGTAAGCGGTTTTACGTGTAATTGTCGCGTATTCGGGGATCTGTCTGTCTGTGTGTCTGTCTGTCTGTGGTCAGTTTGTCTGATTGTCTGTCTATACAACGACTTTATAGATCCACCCGAATCTCTTTCGAAGCAATTCGAGTATGAATTTTAAAATCATGCAGCTCTTCAGTAGTGCAACCATGGACCATAAATGAACCATAAATTTTTCTCATTCCGCGCAATGTTGTATATTTTGTATCAATGTATCGGAGTCATTACTCTAGATGTTAGTCCAAAAGTCGGGGAGAAATACAGTAGAACTTCTTCTTACGGACAGCCGGACACCTCTGTAATACGGGCATCTCTCTATAACAGACAGGTCGCTTTGTCCCGACAGTTGGGAATTCCATACATTTCTTTTTATATGAAACCCCTCCAAAACGGTCCTACAGACACTTTTCTTCGGCTCTTTGGTGTTCTGTTTGGATGGGTTTCACTTTGTCTCCAATTGCAATATGGAGATTCTACGAATGGACTAAGAGAGATAGTGAACGGCGCTCAAAAACACTACATAAGTATGACGCAAAGCAAAGCGTACCTGATGACAGTGATCCCAAAGTAGTCAACAACGATAAGAAATATATCGTGGGTCTCTAAACTGCTGAGGGCTTTCTCCATGATCACAACTCCAACCATTGTAAAGATAAGGGTGTTGGCGAGGTACGCTAGCATCTCCCAGAACCTACAACCAAAAAAGGCATCGAAAAATTGAAAATTGGCTTCAATGTCTAAATAACTATGGTTGAAAAACAAGGCCTATAATATTATGTACTTATTGACTGAAGAAGACGGACGGGAAAATATTTGGTTCGAGGTCATGGCCGTATGGACCGAGCGCAGCGGCCCGACTTAACTCAGTCAATAATCATTTGATCAATGACCACATTTTTCTGGTAAAGAGATGCTAAAAACTGTAATACAAATAAAAAATATAGCGCGTGGAAACGAGTAGGGCCGGACAGGTTTATTCGGCCCGCTCGCGCAAAACCGTCCCGATCCCGTCACGTGACTTTTTTCCGAAGGTGTTATTAGAGCAGATTTCGTATGAGTGTGAAACGGACCGCGCCGTACTGTGACCATGTCAGTGCCGTGTTGTCTATAAAAACATTCGAAATTCCTGTCGTAACTTTGCCGTGAGCGTGCGGTACCGTTTTCACAGTCATACGAAATCCACTCTAAGAGCGCGCGAGCAGGGCCGTGTTGGACAATACTAAATTACTTTACTAGTAATAGAGTGTAGATTTCGCATTAGTTTGAAACGGACCGCACCGTGCCGTGACCGTGTCAGCACCGTGTTGTCTACAAAAACATTTGAAATTGCTGTCATAACTGTGCCGTGACCATGCGGTGCCGTTTTCACAGTCATACATCGTACCTGTGTAAGAAGACTTCAACTTCTGGACTGATGCTCGACTTCTGTGAGTTGATTTCTATCCCAAGCATGACTACTGCCAACACACCCGAGATACCCAACACTTCTTCACCAATGTAGAATGTGAGATAGGTGGATGCCAGTGTAATTGTAATCTCCACTAGAGCATCGTTGAATACATGTTGAAGCCAGAACACCGTGATCTTACCAATAACAAGTCCAAAAAAGAAGCCACCGATGGCGACACGAGGAAAATAGAGGCCGATTTCAGTGGCTAAAAGAAAAAATGAAAATGGAGTGGTTCATGATAGGTTATATGCATGAATTGGAAAAGGAGATCGAACTGCTACTGCTGCGATATGTACAACAGCAATAGTATCATCATAATCAACAACAGCAGCAGCAGCAACAACAACAACAACCATAACAGCAACATCAACAGCAGCAGCAACAACAACAACAACAGCAACAACGACAACAACAGTAACAACAACAACAGCACAACAACAGCAACAACAGCAACAACAGCAACAACAGCAACAACAGCAAACAGGCAACAACAACAGCAGCAGCAACAGCCAACACACACACCAACACAGGGCAACAACAGCAACAGCAACAACAACGACAAGGCGTTACCTGTCATTGATTTAAAAGAAAGGTTAAAAAATATCTTGTACAAGACGATAGCCATTCCGTCGTTGAGCAGCGATTCACCCTCAATGATAGTACCAAGTTGTTTGGATGCACCTGAAGAAAATAATTTGCATAAATAGCTTATAACTAAGCGCATTCGACACATTTCGTCCAATAAATTATTCAAGAGAATGAGCTTTTATCAGGTATTTTTAAATTCGTAAAACAGAAAAAGAATTACCATAGCTGGAAAGAGCATGTTAAAATTAGCAAGACAGTGAAGTTTGAAGGAATTAAATCCAAAACTCGCGAGAATATGAATTTTTGAAAAGTGTGAATTTGTAAGAAAACCTTTGCTGGTAGGCACTCTTGCCTACCAGCGAATGTTTTCATACAAAATTTCGATTTTTGAAAATTCATATCTTCGTGAGTTTTAAACTTCCTTCATTCAAACTTCACAGTTTTACTAATTTTGACGTGCTCTTTCCAGCTATGGTAATTATATTGCTGTACTGTGACTTTTGGAATTACGTGATAAACGCTCATTCCGGGGAATTCTTTCACTTTGTGATAGCCCCTATAATACAAACACCTCAATATTTTTAAGGAGTGTCGATGTCTTGGCCTAAAATGCCAGTTGTTTCCGATATACAATGCATTAAGAAAGCTTTTATACAACAGACACTCTATGTTACGACGACTTTCCTTTAACTTTCTGGTGTCTGCATTAAAGAATTTCAACAGTTATTATTCCTCATTAAAATAACTTCTATAACACTCCTATATTACGAACACTTTTCTTTGTCCCTCAGGTGTCCGTATTAAAGAGGTTCAACTTGTGAGTCCATCTATACTCACCCAAATCGTTAAGTAATGCTACAACTGCAACAGGATCTGTAGCACTTATGATTGCACCAAACATCAAGGCTTGAAACCATGTCCAGTTGTACGTAAACACCATGTTAGCCATGACACCAGACAGAAAGGTAGCAATGGCCAAGCCAAACACCGCTAAAACAATAATCTGCCAGAACAACTTGTAGAATATATGGACGTCCATTGCAAATGCTGACTCAAAGAGGAGAACTGGGAGAAACGTGGTTAGTATGAGATGAGGGTCTTGGCTTGCCATAGTTGTATATCTGTTAAGAAAAACAGACATGACTGCTACAGTTTATAAGGGGGTCACTCAGTCAGTTTTTTAAATGTTGTTTCTGCCTGTCACAATTACATCCTTTCGTGCATTAATCGATTCGTTTATTGAGTGATTAATTGATTCATGTATTCATTCATACTTTCATTCATTTAATTTTATTCAGTTTGACTTACACTTTAACAGCAGGAAAGCTTCCAGATATAGCTCCAAAACAAGCTCCTAGTATGATAAGTACAACGGTGTAGGGTATAGGCCATTTCTTCATAACTTGACGGACAACGGCTGAAAAACAATTGTTGGTATTAATATCCACATACAAAATACATAATTATAAACCTATAAATTCTTCTGTCACCATTCAACTGTTTGTCTTTCAAACCCAAACTTGAATTTTTGCTTTTTGTAAGACGATACAAAGCTTGAAATAAGTTTAACTTGCAAGCAAGGAAAAACATGACAATCTTCACAAGTTCTCGTCATATATGAGACGTTTTAGAAAAGCAAGTTTTTTCCCTAAAAAGAACTGTTTGAGAAAAACAAAGGAAAAAACGAGTTGAGAAATCCTTTCTGCTTACCTCCGATTGCACAGACCGAGAAGATAAACAAAATAGCGTACGGTGAATAGTGAATTTCATGTTCTTCATGAGGATTGCCATGATATGTATCATTGTTTGTTGAATTTTCCATCTTGATATGCAAAAGAGAAATTTTAACGAATTTCTTCAAATTTTAACCACAAAAAAGGAAAATTGCACTTCCAGTCAATGAAGCGACGTTTTCAAAACAAAGTGCGATGATTTCAGCGTCAAAAACAATGATAAATGACTTGCTTATTCAGATTTTTAAATACCAGTTGTTAAGTCAAATTGTTAAACAATACGCCTTGGGCTTTTGATGAATTTTCAACCCATTTTTTGTGTCAAAAATGTGATAATTCAAAACGAAGTTTTGGCATAAAACAAACTCAACGACCTCCTCCCGCTTACGCCATTTTGTCCTCCCGAATGACGTCACTTCAATTCTTGATTCTGATTGGCTAGAAGAATACATCACCACAGCAAGCCCAATTATGCAATATTGCAATGAATTTTATTTCTTTCATACAAAAAATAATGAATAAAAATACTTCTGTTCTAAATATAGATGTTCATAAAATTAAACGTATGACCCGCATATACAGGCTAGTGTGGTTTACCAACCAGTCGTAAATAAGTGCCTTGTTTGAGTTCTAAGTGATCAAATTGTAGTGCAAACTATTTACACTCAGCCTCCTGGTGAAATAGTAAGGTCATCTAACTAATCTAATTACTTTCTCTCATTAAACCTTACTGAAGCAGCCAATAATAGACATACTGCTGCTAAATTAGACCTGCAGTTGATTCAATTTTTAAGATATTAGTCTATATTTTATTTATTGGCAATTGAGGCATCTCCATTGTAAGGTAACAAATATATATATTAAACTCTATGATATAAGTAAAAAGGAAGGAGGGACATGCAGATGGCCTGAGTCTCCTCGCAGCTCTGCCCAGTGTGGGAGAATTGAGTTTGACCGAAAATTCAGGCAAAGACAGAACTAAATTTTTATCAGAAACTCCTTCCAAAATCTTAAAACTATATTTTCTTGCTGTTTTTTTTTAAATCCTGGGCGACCTGCACTTCTCGGAAGATTTCATCCAATTGGTGGGCCACCGAGAATCAAAACAAAAGAAACCTTTGAAAACGGCAATGACAATAATAGATTCTCTTGTTTTATCTCATCTTACGAAGAGGTACAGATTACCTGCTAAATCCAGCCTTCTTCCCTCAAATTACACAAAGTCAGTCCTACGATCATCACCTCTCGTAATAATCCTATAACATTTAACTAAATCAATAGCTCTTTCACCTTTTTAAAATATAAAGTTGGTCCACTAGGGACTAGAATTTTAGAATTTTGAATTAAAATTTTTAGTTCACTATAAACAATAGTATTAATTTAACCTATTTTAGCCATTTAGTTATTTCAATGGGTAATAGCGAATTCTAAATCGATATCTAAATCTTCATTCAGAAATAGCATTTGATTGGTCCAATTCGTGATGACGTCACAGACGATAGTTCATCTAGTCCCATTCTCGCGCATACTGTAATGCCTTTGTGGTCACGCTCGTTGTCTCCATGGGCAACGGTGACGACACATCGCCATGACACACTGATGACGAAACATTTTGAACATTTGGTGTTGCCAGTAGTCTAACTCTTTTTAGAGTTAATAAGTGCCTGTATTTGCACAAACTGTTCGTAAGCAAGCTGGAAACAAAACGAAGGTAAAAGATATATATAAGTAATCATTCCAACAAGAAATATAATATAATCTATGATGCAACATTTCACTCAGGCGTACGACACAGAGTTTCACCGTGTGTCCACCTCTGCAACAATTGCGCTCAAACAGTTGCAGGTTTAGGATCGAGTTCTACTTCTCCACTTCTTTCTGCTACGATGCACGCAACATCGCATGAGTCGCCGACACACCTTTCGATGTTATAGAAAATGTTAGAGAAAACGGTCCATCATTTGTTCTCGCCTTTATGGAGTCAAAGACGTAGTTTGTTCAGATATTAGCAATTCTATTGAAACTAACTTATCTACAATTATTTCTTACCTCGAAAGCTTGGCCGATTGTCATTGTGATTTCGTCAGACATGTCCTAAAAGACGAGTTATGAAAAATATGGATTATGTGTGTGATACATTTTTATTGGCTATCAACTGAAAGTTACGAAAAAAGAAAAGCAAATTCTGCGATAAAAATATAAAAGGATTTTGTTTTATTGTACATCAGTATTATACAATACTGATGAATAAAATTGAGAAAAAAATGCATTTGCATGTCTACCTCAATGACCATCCAATAGTACCGCATATTCGAATCTTCTCGCCGCCCTTACCCCAAAACAATGTTGCAGTAACGCCTAGTAATCGCTCTACCCAACTGACCAACATTGAGGTGGGAGGGGAGAAGAAGGGAGGGGAGAAGAAGGGAGGGGAGGGGAGGGCCTACCTGAGCACTTTTTGGAATAATGTTGGGAAAATTGAGATTTTCTCAACACTCTTTCTCCAAGAGGGCTTTTGAAAGGACCCAGTGACAATACACTCACGTCCCCTATACTTCCTAAACTACCAAAGGAAATCCAATAGACTTACCAAGTCTTCTACTCTGAACACATGACAATAGTGTCTATCAACTTTTGGATCTTTGGCGATGTAAGCGAATATTCGTCTGTTTTCGGGGTCTTGAGTTATGTAGGACACATTATTAATTTTGTGATTGCTAACGACCAACTAAACGAAGGATAAACAGAAACATAAATACAGGAAAAACCTCTTTAAGTCCGTCTCGGAAAAACAAGAAGAAATATAGAGTAGAACTAGGGTAAATCTAACCCAAGAACAACGATAAATATAGTAGAACCCCATGGAAGTTTGAACGAAAGATGCAGAGTCTGAAGAGAAATCCCATCGAGGAAGGCCTTTCGAGCGGGGACCATACGGTTTATTGCCCTTACAAAGCAGAGAAAAAATTATCTGACCTCGGTGAGATTCATCTACGACCCCTGGATTTGTAGGCCAATGTTCTACCAACTGAGCTACGAGGACAGTTGTGGGTATATAGATGTTGGGTGTTAGAATGTAGGAATGAATGTAATACATGAAAGCTCGTGTAATACTTAGATAGAATGAAGTGGAAGTTTGAATGAAAGACGCAGTACAAGAAATCCGGTAGAGCCCCGGGAAGTCGAACCTCAGAGAAATGATAAATACAATAGAACCCCCATAAGTCGAACCTCAGTGAAATGATTAATACAATAGAACCCCCGTAAGTCGAAGCATCAACCATTATAAAGTTCTGTACCTTTGTCCGTGAGTCTATGAACTTGATCCCATTGACTGAGACAGCTAATGTTACAGAGGGGATTTTTTGAAGTTTGGCAGTCGAGAGCTACAAGACAATTGAATTATAAACTACTAAGTCGATGGTGATTATTTCCTTGAGAAAAAGATACAAATTTATCGCGTAACGTTTTATCGAGCAAAGTTTGCTCGTCCTCTCCTTGTACAATATATGTTCTTTCTTGCAAAGAGTGCATAGGGCTTCCAAATTGCACAACCAAAGGCCTGGAAACACTATGCAACATTTATTCAACATTGCTTGCAACTTGTATCCATTTAAAGGGGTAGACACACACACATACAGTGCAACACTGTGTTGCATGCAATGTTGAAGAAAATGCTGCATTGTACATGTTTCCGGGCACTTAATGAGTATTAATACGAGCAACATTTGCTCCTTATCTACGCTTTTGTTGTCCGCATCTTTAGAAGTCAAATACGGTCAACATTAGTCTTTGTTGTTATTACTGAGTTGTTTTTATTACTGATTGTAGATACTTCGAAGAATCCTTAATAGTTGAGGGAAAAAAATTAAAGTGTTTATCAAGAAATACTCCACCTTCATTTTACGACAAGCATCCACTGTGGACGATACACCCACGATCTCCTTCACGGTTTGCGAACCAAGATACTGTGAGGAAAAAGAGAGAGAATTTCTAAATACTTTCAATGTATGCACATTATTTCCTTTCTTTTTCATCTAATCTATTAAAATTGGAAAGCTGTTTCCTAGCTCGCTTTAATATTATGTCCCTGACCTCGCTAGCGCACGCTGAATCGTAATCCCGAAACTCTGGCAGACTCAAGCGGGAAAGTGAAACCAGAAAGAATCCGCCATTGGAAATGGCCGCCTGTACTCACCTGTGTTGTATAGTTCACAGAGCCTTTAAGTAGAACCTCAGGTTCGTGCTTCCACATTTTTTGTTTTTTCCTTTCCAGTGTTTTTATCTTCAAACCCTGTATGAAGGAGAAACTCGCGATCAAAAAGAAACACTGATACAATAAGTCAGCGAAAAATTACATCAATTGCCGCAAACTTCACACACACTCACAAAAATAATTTATAACTGAAGTCATCTTCAGGATGAGAGAAAGGGTTTACAAATGAGGTCATTTTCATGAAAATATTAGGATGATAGATATGACGTCATTTTCAAGGATGACGTTATTTCTAACGTCACTAACCTCATCATTAATCATTTCGTTTGTAATCTTTTCAAGGACGTTGCTATCCAAAGAAGCGACTATTTTAGCAGGTTCTTCTTCGTCTGGACAGAAGACTTTTAGCTCTGCAAGTTTTTCATCCAAACCAAAATTACCTTTGGAATCCATCTGAAAAACACATGACACAGTGAATAAGCGGCAATGATGATATCCTTAGGTAAGATTTATTTTATCGGATTTGTCTTGGCTTATGGCAAATGGTGGTATTTGTCGTTTCTCTCGTTTTCTTATAATTTTGAGAGCTGTTCAACCGCACTGCAACCTAACGGTTGAAGTTCAACGTGGACGGATTGAAGACTTGTAGATGGTACACTGTGCTACCGTCATACAACAAATGTCTAAACCACGGAACACAGCTCAAGATTGAAACGGTGTTGGTTCTAAGGGTTGGGAGGGAAATCAAAGCACCTGGAGAATAACCCTCATGGCAAGGTAAAGACCGCATAATAGTAATAAACAAACAAACAAACCAAAAAAACAAATAAATAAGTAAATAAATACACAAACAAACAACTTTATTTAACAAGGGTAACACAACAGCTTACTAGATCAAATCACCATCTTCCAGCGCCAGAGAGACTCAACCCAGACCATAGCTGTGAGAGGCGAGCGGTCAACCACTACGCCATCTATCTTACCTCAGTTTGTCGTGATTTCCTGACCATGGTCATTCTACGTGGTTCTATTAGTGATGTTAAGATTCGATTTCTGTGACCAAGACAGTTAATCTCAAGAACCTGACAACATAAATCCAATCAATCAGTCAACGGTCACGATCTCATGAGAACAGTTTACTTCACTAACTGTTGCTTAGGTAACTACAGTTGAATGTTCTGATGTGACCGTGGCCAATAATGTCCTACTTGTTAGTTAACATTTAATCAATCACAACGCGCGTTATATTCCTCTGACGTCATCCGTGCATCTATAGTTTAATAATGCACGCTTCTTGACCAGAGAGCGTGTACCACTTGTAATATCAAATAGTATGCGATGATTAGCATTGAGACTTACCGATGTTAGCTCGACTTCCCAGAGCATTTTAACTCGATCCATAGTAGCATAACCACGATGTAAGAACGTTTGTAAATATTCACTAAGTTTAATAAGTTTTAACCATTCCTCCACAGACGTTGGAGGGTTCTCAAGCTTGGCTACTCGAGGGGGAGAGGGAAGGGACTTTATGGCCTCTAGTATTATCCTAAAGAATACAATAAATTGATAACACACCGGACTTTCTTTGGTGGGATTCCTGTGATATTTTTCAGCAAAACTGATTACTACTAATGTAACAAACAGACAGACGGACAGACCAACGAACAAACAGACGGGTGAACGTAAAAACGAACGAGCGAAGAAAGGAACAAACAAACAAACAAACCCACAAGCAAACAAACAAATAAACAAGCAAACAAATAAACATGACCATACTTTCTGTGCGAGAGATCTGCCACTCCAATCTCTAATAAATCTTGGTCGTCAAGCACTCCACCATTCTAAAAATACATGATGAAATGTTTGATTTTAAATCCGACATCATGCGTGACCGTCACGCAATCACGCAGCTCCTATTGTTAACGTAGTGCATGATTCTGTGACACAGTTTCCGCCTATTGCGCGAATGGTTCCCTTTGGCACGGCAAATGAACAACTGAGGTGCAAACAAACTCATTAACATTACATGTACGTACCAAGAAGTCCAGACTATCAAATCCATTGGTCATCAATTCTGATTCATATTGACCAACACCAAGTGCATTCAGCCAATCAGGGACAGTCTTTGCTTTGCCTTAAAAGAAACTTGGAATGTCATATGAAGCTCCGAGAGACGGTCAGCAGCTAATGGCAATGTATATGTTTCTTGAAGGTGAGCAGCCCCACTCTTTCTCCCAGAGTTCAGTAAAGAAGTTGTTAGAATTTTAGAACCATTTTACCAAGTATTTTTAAAAACTTGCCTTTGCATGCTAACTATCACGTTATAAGAAAAGCATACCATCGTAAAATAGAACTAACTACAAGCAAAAATCTATGTGTGAACTTGAAGGACTGATCATTAAAACGGCATGAATGACTTTTTTATGTGCATTTGTTGATACTTTAGCAATGGAAAGTCCGTTAATACCTTTTAAACTAATTAAGAAAATTTGAAAAAAACTGTCAGACGAGTCATTTCAGCCGTTTTTATAACCTTTAAATCACAAATCACCTGCATCAGCTATTTGTTCAATATTCTCGATCTCTCCTATAGACATTAAAAGTTGGTCAATCTGGAAAAAAGAAAAAAGGAAAGGAAATGAAAAATGAGAAAGAAATGAAAATGGAATGGAAAAGAAGAACCAACCTTTTCCCACTCAGCCTCTTCGTCCAGTATGCTAGAGACATCTGAACTGAAGCTAGTTTTTGTTTCAGTGTCTGCACTGACCTCAGATTTGGTTTCCACATCTGGAGTTTTCTTGTTAATACTACTACGAGAAGTACTATCACTTCTTTTGAATAAAACATTCTCATATATCAAAGGAGTTCTTGTAGTTTGTTCTTTTTCTTCACCTGCGGTTTCTTCTTTTAAGTTTTCTTTTGTGGATTCCTCTGCCAAATTTTCTCTTGACCCAGAGAGTAAGGGTGAAAAACGATTATGTAGAGAAGCAAAGGCAGAGGTTTCAGTATTGGAAACATCATTGTTTGCAGTATCTGAGTCTTCTTTCTTTTCGGGGGGATTACTAAATGGATCTTGAGTCAAATCAGCATTCTTTGTTTCTTCATCATCAGTGTACCATTTTGGCCTGTCATGTAGACTCTCTCGTCTCGGTGTTGGAACTGGTTTTCGACTTCCTTCCTTTCTTTGACTCTCAGTCTTGGGAGGCACTTTTTCTGCACTTGTATCCAAAGCTGCAAAAACAGCAGCTTCAGCCATACTTGGCGAAGGTGGTGGAATTCCTGGAATTTCGGATACATCATTACTAGACCCCGACCCAAAACTTGAACCAGAGCTGACGTCCTCTCGTTTTGTGACAGAAGGTGGGTTTATGGACCCAACAGCTTTAGGATCTAAGGTGCAATAGTCTCCAATATACGTCCTTGGTGGGACAGTTGGTGGAGGTTGGTCTAAGTTGATTTTTCCCTTAGGTGCTTCAATACGAACTTGTTCATATGGTGGGGGAAGGGTGGGTGGGTTGGTGGCCTTCGGTAGTTCCACTGTAGGCTGAATGGGACACTTCTGGTACTGATTACCTGGTCGAGGTGCAACTGGAGGGGCTGGCTCCTTATCATCCATGTTTCCAATAAGGGGGACATTATACGGTGGGGGTCTCTCAGGGACTCGCGGTCTTGGAGGAGGCGGAATTTCATATACTAAGGAACTTTGTGATGACGCAGCTGTAGTGATTGGTGGTGCTATTTCATATATGGGGGGATTTTTAGATGATGTTGAGGCAATTGGAGGAGCAATTTCATACACTGGAGTACCTTGGGATGGAGATGTTGCTAATGGAGGCGGGATTTCATACACTGGGGTTCTAGTGGTTGGTGCTGCAGGGCGTGGTCCTTGTGGGGCTAATATTGGGGGAGGTGCAATTTCATACACAGGAGAGGACTGGTTTAATGATGCCTGTGATGTCGCTCCTGGTTGAGTCTTTGCCAGGGACAATAACTCATACTGTCCACTTGGTGTTTGGGTATTTTTCATTTGAAATCCACCTTGACTTGGGCTAAGGATCTCATATTCATATTGAACATGGGTGTCAGCAGGTGAGTCGACAGGTCCCATGAACTCATATCCAGGCTGTGTTGCCAGTGCTTCTGCATCTGGACCCAACTGAGCAGCACTAGTTGGCCCTAACTTCTCTAAAGCATCCTTTGGAATGTCCAATGGGCAAGTCTTACCAAGAGAACCTTCATGGGTCTTATCTTTCTGTTTAAATGATGGCGGCACTTCATAAAGTGGTGGACTTGCTGCAGAGGGTAGACTCTCTGGGGTGTCTCGTCTATGACGTCGTACTGGTTTTACTGGTTTTGGGGTAATTACGGCTCCAATTAGACCATAATCTCCCTCAGGCTGTGTCATCTGTTCATGTCGTGGTTGGGGTATGGGTGCTGGAGGTATTTCGTAAACTGGAATGTCAAGAGCGCGTTGTTTGGGCTGGGATTGTACAGTCTCATACTCTGGTATACTGTTAGTGGCAGTTGTTGGGGTCTGTGTTGGAGAGGTTTGAAGTTCGTGACATATGTGTGGTTCTACTTGATAATAAGCTAAGTTCTCTTTGCTCATCATATCTATAAAGAGAACAGGTAAGGGTACAAAGCATTATACATAGCATCAGCCATGCCTTGTTTCCTAATCAGCTTAAAGCTGATGTCCTAGGAAGCCAATGGAGCACCCACTATCCCCCCTCCCCCATCAGTGCTCCATTGAAAGGGTTTTTACAACTAATAATTAGAACAGGGAAAGTTCAATATTGCAATGAATAGGTAGGGTGATAAATATGATGATAATGATAATGATGACTATCATGATTATGGTTAGAACCTTTCCTTACTGACACCTCCATAATACAAACATCTCTATATAATGGACAAATCTTTATGTCCTTACAGCTGGAATCTCCATACATTCCCTTGCAAATGAAATCTTTACAAGACAGACAGCTCTATATTATGGGCACTTTTCTTGAGCCCTTTGGTTTCTGCTTTAAAGAAGTCCCATAGTATTCATAATGGATGGATTGATTACATAGATAGATAGATATAACTATGTATTTATGGATGGATGGAGAGATGATGGATAGACGGGATGGTGGATGGATGGATGAATTTACATATCTAGATGGAATAACGTATTTGCAAATGAACCATCATGCAGACAAACTGGTATACAAATGGATGAATGGATGGATGAAGGATTATCAAATGCTTGCATTGACAAAAATCTATCAATAAAAGTATGCATGTAAAAAATAGAATGGATCGATGAATTGAATGAATGAATGGATCCATGGATGGATGAATTTAAATGGTTGGGCAGAAAAACATCTTCAGAGGTAGATGTAGATTGATGGATGGATGAATGAATGGATAGATGAATGAATACATAGAAAGGGCAAATGAAAGTCTGAATTGATGGATGGATGGATGGATGGATGGTTGATACAAGGCTAGCTGGTACAAGTAGTTCAATGTTAGATCGATTTTCTGAAGCTTGACAAAATGGACTGTATGAGCAAAGCAAAGAAAATGCAAAAATCTGAGAACACTTAAAAAATATGCAAACTGAAAATTTTGTAAGCAAAGGAATAGATGAGAAAATTCAAAAACAAAAATGACAAAGCAAAAGAAACTAAATGGAAGAAAATCTGAAATTTTTCATGAAAAGCAAAGAACTGAAAAAACACAAAACATTTTAAAAACTTTAAAAATTGCCAAAAATACCTTTTCTTGGCAAGGGGTCCCTGTGTGCACCCCCTCTGGGGACTCTTTGTGCTTCCATCCCCCCAGACTTAGGGGATCCACAGACAGTCTTGGGGGATTCCTTAGATCTAACAGTAGCATAAGCCTGACTGCTCCCTTTTGCCACAGGGACCCCAAGCATTGTGTAACCATCTGTGACATTTTGAGGTGTTAATATTGGGTTTCCTGTGGTTGGGTTGGCAGGAGCGGTTAAGAATGAATACCCACTGATGTTACGACAAGGAATTACATTCTGGGATGAGCCACGTGTTGCTTCAGAATAAGTGGATTCATCTTCTTTTGCTTTGGGTAGAAATTTAATTGCAGAATTTTTGAATACAAAAGGTTAATAAAATTAGCTATGGATGGATGAATGGATGGATGGAAAAATGAGGGAACAAATGGATGGATGGATGAATTAATTAATTAATATACAAACGAATAAATGTATGCAAGAATGAACAAATGAACAAAAAAATACAAATGAACAACCGAATGAATGAATGAATGTATGAATGAACGAAGGAACGAACGAACAAACGAACGAATGAACGAACAAATGAACGAATGAATGACAGGAAAAAGGACAGATATATGAAGGGACATACATAAATGAAGATGAATGGAATTAAAAAAACATAAAAGATAATTTTATAGATTTGTCAACCAATTGATAATTCAATGAGCAAACTCTGACAGACAAATGGAGAGACCAAAACACAGATTTGTAGAGAGTATATGAAGGTTCCCTGTGAAAATGGCCTATGTGACTTTTCTGATGATTTTTTTCAATGGTATAAAATGATATCAATTTAACTTTCCTATTCTAAAAAATCAATGTCTGGACATCATCAAAAAGTCACTTAGGTCATTTTCACATGAGACCCTTCATAGTAGGCAGTGGGTTCGTTAAGGGCTGGGCGCCAGGTAAATTGACCAGCTGTGAATACAACTTTGCCAAGTTTTACCGAGCTGTCTTGAGAAACTCAAAACAACTTCTGATTATAAATATTTGCCATGATATCACAGCCAGGATCTTTCAGAACCCCATGAGTAGGTTCTTTACCTGATGCAGGTTGTGGTGCTGGGACACTGTCATATTGACTTGGACTGATGCACACAGGCGCGGGCACAGAGTCATATGTATCACGCCTCATAGCACCTTAGTAAACACACAAAGACAATTAAATCAATATATCACTTTCAATAACATTATAGATAGGTTATACAGTAAATGACAATATTGGGGTCAAGTTGAGCTCAGGGGAAATAAAATGCTACATTGTAGTTATGATTACTCCATTGTTACACTGGAGCCTTGTTTACAATATTGAAGGTATAACCACAAAAATGGCCTAAGTGATTTCTGGTGATTGATATTAAGGTACAGGAAAGTCGCATACCCTCCCCCACACACCCCTCCCCCCACACACCCTTCCCCTGAATCTCTCCCCAACTTGAGAAAAGTCACTTTAGTCATTTTCATAGGGATCTCTTCAACTGCTGTGCATGTGTTCACATAACCAATGCAGTATATCGTAAGTGGTCTGTTAATCAGCTGTTGAATAAGTAGTCTTTCTCATAGCCACTACCAGTGTCCTCATGCAATGCTTTCTCCCCTGACTTGGGGATAGCATGACAACAGTGGTAGTGGCTGCAAGAAAGACTATTGAATAAGTAAGTAAAATAATAAAAGTACTATTTTCTATGTTCACTGTCATTTGGACAAGAAAAAACAGTGTAAAAAGGCACTCATAAGCATTGAATTTGGAAGGCCCTGTATTACAACAGTTGAGGAGATGAGATGTAAATGCATCTGTATTTTGAAGAGCTAAAATTCCATAGTATTCATGCATACCTTGTAACCTGAAATCTGGAACATCATCGTAATTGGAGGACCGATATGAGATGGTACTTGCACGAGTTGTTGGTGTAGCAACCTAAGAGAGCAGTGCAGCCATAATACATGTAGCTCTTAAACAATCTCTTACAGTATTTAAAGTAGTCAGCAGATTTACTCTTTGCTCCAGATAAAGAAAAGACTTATAAAACTTATAATACATACATGCAGATGAGCAGAAGTGGCGGCATGTTGGGGAGGAGAGAAGTGAGAGGAAAGGTGATGAGACTGTTCACAGTCTAGTAAGTCCTCAATTTTCAATGTATATAAATGTACATGTATATGTGAATGTAGATGTGTAAGTGTGTAATTAGATATATGAGTTCTATGCTTGATTGTTTGAAATGGGTTAATAAAACTAGTAAACATTAAAATATATTCATTATTCATTTTATATCTTACTGTAGAGTAAAGTTGCTGTTCTTTAAAGCTGCCAGTAGATGGACCCTGTGTGGATAACTTTGACCGACTTTTTGTCTGTGTGTAATCTGAAAGACAAAGTACCATAACTTCTGATAACAGAGGCACATGCAGGGATCCATTTCTTGATCTGGTGCACTGTACATGTATGGTACTTAATTAGGCTTGATAATTGATAGAAAAACCCAGAAGACCCAGACCAAGAAGACCCAGAAATGAGAGGTAACAATCCCTGCAACATTTTCCATAGCACTGCATGCACATGTATGCAGGTTACACAGTATTGCACCTGTAGTGTATTGACCCCTACAGATGTTGCACACAATGTTGCTCAGAGATCTACTTTTGAAAAACTTTCAGCAACATTGCTTGACCTGGAACACTGCAAGGTGGACACACAATTTACTTGTAACCGTGTTGCATGTTATGTTGTAGAAAATGTGTCAGAGCTTTAAACAAACAATGAATGGATTGAAAATGGTGTGTGTATATCATGATGACTTACTGTAAATTAATGCACTTATTTCTTTGGTTTTGGATGATGGATGATTCATTAGTAGATCCATAACTGTCATTTGATTCTTGTCCTTAATTGTAATATCCACATCTATGTCAATAAAAAATACTTTCAGTGTGTATTTTTTCTAAGGGTTTCCCAGGTGCTGCAATATAACTATTAAGAACTAAAAACTGTATAACTGTGATATATAAACACGATCTGGGAGATGTAGATCTTGATCTCCTGATCATAAAGCATTGCTGAAATCTCATGAAATCCCATGATAATCTTCTCTTATCTTATTAGATCAATAGTTGCAGTGAACTAGAAGTGCCTTACCACACTGCAGTAAAAAATTACAGACATCTAGTTTTCCATACAAAGCTGCTTCATGAAGTGCTGTGCCTGTATCACACTGTAAATAGGTAAAAGATTTTTGGGAATGTTAGCAATCGTAAGCATTGGGATGACAGACTTTGCATCAGTGATGACACTGAAGCAGGATACTAAGGAGTAGAGTGCAAGAATGCAAGAATGGTCATGTCTAATGTTCATCTTGGTGTAGTTAGCATTATAAAGGAGAAATTGTACTTTAATACCTCAGTGTTTACAGACATGCCACACCCTAGGAGATTCGAGACCACGTCAATGTGTCCATTTCGTGCAGCTAAGTGAAGAGGAGAATGTGTTTTGACATTGTCTTGTAAAAGATTGGGATGATAACTCAGCAACAGTTTGACCTAAGGATAAAAATTGGTTTGATAATAAAAATTAAATCTTACTCTTTTAAATTAATGGAAATAGGGGAAGTTAAGTGTCTCAGTGCAAACCCAAAACAGAGAAAAACATTCTTGACACAAGTGGGACTCAAATCCACTACACCCTAGATTTGAGACACCGTGCAAAATAACTAATGATGTATATGGAAGTTTTCACTGGGTTTTGCACACCCAGGTTTTGATCACAGGAATCCCAAGCAATATTTTATGAAATGTATTCTTTAGATTTTCCCATATCATCTCTTTAAATTTATAATTTTATGAATGAAGAGACTATCCTGAAAATAAGTCAAAAACTTCTTGAAAGGTCGATTTTGATGGAGAAGAACCTTGGACCTACATTTTCCATACGTCCATATTGTGCTGCCAAATCCAGTGGTGATTGTTTGCGACAGTTTCTGATGAAAGGATCAGCATGATTCTGTGGAAATGAAAAAATAAAGAAATTATCCATCCAACCAATGGAAGGCTGTTCAGGAGTAAACCAGTTTGGACTGTGTCAGTGTATAAAGATGCAATAAGAAGTGAATGAGCATGTCCCTCTAAAAGAGAGAATACTTAAAGTACTGATGTTCTGTGTGTTGGCCCTTCATCAGAATTTGTAAATGTCTAGGGTGACACACTCTAAAATTACTCTAATGAAGGGGCAAGACTCACAACTACAGTATATACTAAGTACTCAGTCTTTTTATATGATACAGATTAAGGAGCAAGGATGGCACTTGAGTTGGTTTGGTGCGAGAGGTCCCAAGTTTGATTCCCAGAGACTTTGTGTCCTTGTTTTGACTTCTTTCCTTTGAACCATGTGGCTTTAATTATGAAAAGGAGCACTGATGGAGAGAGGGGAAAAGTGAGCACACAGTCGGCCTCAAATTTAATAGTCAATTTGTGACTATTATGAGCTACTGACGTAAAATAACAACTCTTAACTTTAACCTTAATAGCTTCAAACAAAGGGTTAAATTATGCATTAAAGAAATACAAATCATAGATCATGGATATACACTGTTGTGTGTACCTTACCTCGAGTAAGACAGCAACCACTTGCGATGACTTTGATTGTGCTGCAGAATGCATGGCTGTGTCTTCTGTTCCATTCTTAAAGGAAGTAATAATAACACTGCTATTGCTACTGATGACTACTGATGATGATGATGATGATCAACAATTATAAATGGCGATGGTGGTAATGTCAATAATGATTGATCATTATAGTGATGATAATGAAAATGATAATGACAATATGATGATTAATCATTATGATGATGATGATTATCAGTACCTGCTCATTAACTTTAGCTCTTGATGGTCCAGAATTGATGAGAACGCGACACACTTCAGCATGTCCATTGAAGGCGGCAAGATGTAAAGGATAATTACCTAATATTAATAACAATTAATATTAATCAATAATAGTTTAATCATGTAAACAGCACATGTGCTGTCTTTTCTGACTAAACATGTGTCACAATATGCACTGTAATAATCAATCGATCTGTACAATGTTTTTCAAATAATTACATATTAATCATTGATCAGGAGATGTTATAATTGTAAATTATTTTTCTTGATTTAATTAGCTTAATTAGTAATTTGTTTGTGTTGTCATGGTCAAACAAGTGCTCAAAGCACCTGCCTTTCACCGCTGTGGTCCAAGTTCAAGTCCCAGCTCAGGCAATTAATGGTCAAGATTATCTGTGAATTGAGTTTGTTTGATGTGTTTGTTGTTCTCTACCATGCCAAAAGGTTTTTTTCTCTCGCTGGAATTTCCAGTCTTTCCTCCCTCAGCGAAAATCGACATGTGAGTTCAGTGTTGTATGTAAAATATTTAATATAAAGGTAGTGAGTGTGAGTGCCAGCAGAAGAATTTAGCCATTACATGGATCTGCTGTAGAAGATTATTTATTGTCTATTTCAGAAGGGATTTTTTTTAAGTTCGAGTAGTGAATGACAAAAACTCCTGAGTTGAAGAATAGCTGTTGTACAAAACTTAAATCATCTCTGTCAGAAAGTTTATTATAAGTTGTTTGTAAGTAGTTTTGGCCAGTGAGAGTCAGACATTATTTTATGTGGTTGGTGTGGTGTGTAAACAAGTAAAAGTTTGAAAATTCAAAGTTCTAATACTGCTGTTGTATAGCATATTACATGTATAGCTAATTCAATTAACGTTGTCGCTGAAAAAAGCCTAAAGCCTAAAGCTTTGAGAGCGAAATCATGAATTTTGTTTCACTGTGACATTATACATACAGGAAACTCACTGTATGCTTGCAATTCTACAACTTGGACACATATTCCTTAATTTCTTAGATAAGCCTACAGCGAAGTTTGTTAGTAAACAAAAGATAGTTGAAAGACTTTAGGCCTTTAAGGCTTTTTTCAGCGACAACGTTAATTAAATAAGCTATATACATATTAAATATTATATCTATAAGTTTCAAAATAACAAAAACTTTATATGTATATATTTATACAAATTGTGATCTGAAACAGTAATAATAAAGATCATCGTGCCAAATCCAGGAAGTGTGCAATTTCAGTTCAGTGAACTAATCATTAAAATCTTAATATTACGCTTACAGTATGACATTCAAATTATTTCCAATTTTCATTTGAATCTGATCTCTTTCTTTCCATCATCAGTGAGTGCAATGATTATGATTACAGGGATAGACTTCAACCAGGGGCGTAGAAAGGCCCGAGCAAAGGAGGGGGGGGGGGGGGGGGGGGGCAGTCAATGGAAAGGTTGAATATTTTCAAGGTCCAGTTCCCACCAAAATATGCTCATTTCCTAATTTCCCCAGTAAGAACGTGCCTATGTCATTAGTATTGGTAGTTTTAAAAAGGTATATTTTACCCATTTACCTGAATGGTCAGGAATATTAGCCGAGGCATCATACTTGAGAAGAAGTTCGACAGCAGCCCTGAAGTTAAAATTATATACAATGCAAATACATGCATTTTGATACTAAAAAATAAAATTAAAATACAATCAATTTGAAAAGCTATGATGCTACATTATTTGCAAAAATGGATGCATCAAAATTATAAATTAATCATTGACATCATAAAATCACTCATTAACATAATAAAGTCTTTGAATACATTAACAAATCATTAAAACCCTATGAAAACAAATCAAAATAATGAGTTTTAAGTTATTATTTAATTACACTGTTAGTAGAGGAAGCTAATACGAAATGTATCTTCTCAGAAACATAATGAGGAGGAATTTCGCCTTGAATTTCTGCATTTTAAAGATCATTTCAGAAGGATCAATGATAATATTTACTCTAACAAAGACTGAAACAAACAGACAAATTGGAATGAACTCTTCCTACAAAGCGCTTATACGCATATATCTAAGCTCAATAAATAATGGCAGCAAATATTTTTCCTCGACACTAAAAACCAGTACATTTTACAACATATTTTATCAGAGAGAATTGTAAAATATAAATACATAAAATATAATAATATATATGAGATATGAGTAGTTTAGAAATGCAAGTGTGTTGAACTGAAAGAGAATTATAAGGCTAGCTAAGAATACAATTAAGAAAATACGGTAAGTTACATTGAGTAAGTTATATTTAATTTGCCCACAGAGAGATCAACTTGAAGTTTATTTTCATAGCATACCTATGGCCATTAAGAGACGCGTAGTGCAACGGTGTGTAACCCATCTCATCTTGATAATTAGGATTCGTACTTCTTACAATAATACTACAATACCAAACAACAATTAGTTCCATCATAACGAAATATCGACCTCAAATGAGCACCAACACAAACCACACACACCCTATACACAGACAATTTCGTACCTATGAAGTCCAGACTTTTTCCCTCGCTGGCCGAGTATTTTCTCGATTTGTGAAACATTTCCAGTTTTTCCAGCATTAAGAAGATCCTGCTCTTTGCCCATGTTAATTCAGAGAGTAATCAAGGGATAATAAGTGGGAGTTTTTAGTGATTATTTGACGGAAGTTGGCATCTCAACTCTTCTCTGGTCCATTTTGTTGGATGGTTTCAGATGGCTAGGTACCAGGACCTCACAGATTTTTTCAATCGAGGAGTCGCATAAGACTGGAACATAGTGAAACCTTTCCTTTCTATTTCCCATCATTTTCAATCATCCCTTAGAAATGAAATCTCTATATCACAGACACCTCGGAATTTATCTATAATACGAACTCTTTTCTTTGGCCCTATAAAATGAGTGCCCAAAATTGCTTGTGATTTCAGCAAAAGGACAAGGCACCTCAGTAGACAGCACCTTATAAAAGCGCCATTCTACCATCGGAAGTGTGTCGGGAGAGCAGTCGTATGTGTAAATTGTCACCCGATTCAAACCCGACATTCGTACGACTGATCGGCCCGACACGGAAAAATCTGTGACACTGCCACAGATTGGGGATTAGGGATCCCATATTATAGTATTATTGGAGTTAATCTCTGTAGGCAATCCCTGTCCTTGGGGAATTTTGTGAAATAAAATAAAGATAAAATAGATTTTTGGAATCGGGCAGATGGAATCATGCGGATGTCGGGTTTGAATCGGGTGACAATTTATACGTACCGACACACTCCCGATCGATATCGGACCGACATGTTGAACCGTGTACCGGCCTTACGACGTTTTGTTTTGATGAACAAACTATTGCTGTACTAACTAAGTAAAGGTCGAACGTGCTACTACAGTACTCTCACTGGTATCACTTAACGCATCAAACTGGTACTTGGTCCGACGAGTAAACGGCCTATGGGCGTCTTGTGTCATTTGAACTGAATGAAGGGCTTAAAGGAAGAGAGGAAAGTCAGTGGATACGTTTTTAGAGATATTCAAGTCAACATGCTCAAAATGAAATTCATATTTCGAAAAGGTTGTGTGATCTCGTAGGCGTCCATTTCTCCTATTTTACCCATCGTTTTCTTTCTTTTTTTTTCTTTCTTTTACTTCGCAACATTAACCTCAAAAAGCACTGTATACTAAACACTGCCTTATATTTCTCATTCTCTGTAACATTTTTCGAAAAATCTTGAAAAATGAAAATTCCCGACGATCAATAGATATAAAGTACCCTACACCGGTGTAGGGTACGTTTGGTGATCGGTAACCATAGTGATGTCATTTGGAGTTTGCGTTCGAAAGTGAAATGAATTTTTAGATGTTGATGATCGAGAGGATGTTGCAACGTCGAAGCTTGGAAGGATTAATTTTTTATTCATCAGAGTACGGCAAATTGAACAATTCTCAATCGCCTAGAGAATAAATTGGAATATTTAGTGATATCCATGGCAGCAGCAGAAGTCTTGCAACCATCACATGATCGAGATCGCTTTTTCAGAATAACAACGCTTTTGATCAGAGGTGGAACAAAGATCATCAGAGGATTGTTTGATTCTATCCACCATCCTTTGAACCTTGCTATCATTTTGCAAAGACATAGTGGGACTTTGAGAAACCTCCGGCCACGGAGAATATTGACCAGCGTCCAATTGGACAGATTGTTTCCCTCGCCGACTTCTTATGGCAAGTCTGAGGACTTCGACCTAACATTATTGTTCGTGTTACTTCGAAATATTTGCAACCTAACAACGCCATCTACAGGATGGGATGAGCTACCTCATCCAACAGATCTCTCTTTGGAGGCGGACATAGCGAGACTAAAGCATCGTCGTAATAAAACTTTTGCTCACAATGACGAAATAGAACTGTCTGAAGATGAGTTTAACGATTACTGGGAGGAAATCAAAGGAGCTTGTCTAAGGATCAAGCGCTATATTTCACCTCCAGCTGTTGAGGAATATAGAGAATGGGAGGAACAGATTGAAAGGTGTCGAACTGGCTTTATCACTGAAGACGATGTACAAACTTATCTATCTGAATTCGCTCCAGGTATATCGATTACACTACGCTTGAATAAAGAATTTTTAATAAAAACTAAGCTCTTATCTGGGTGTTCAACAACATTCAGCCAAAATTTTCGTATAGAAACACAATAGATGGGAATCTAGATATCGTCTATGGGGTCTTCTTTTTCCAGATCTGGAATTGCTTGACCGATCGACTTCACGCCCGTACGCACTTCCGGTATCAGTCCAGTTGGGGACGGACCATTAGATTTTTGAGGGGAGGGGAGGGGGTGGTTCGGCCGCAATTTATTTCTTTTTCCCTTCGGGGCTGCGCAAGACTTTCCTTTTCATCATTATTTGCTTGCACGCCATTTTTTCTTTTCATTTTCAAGCTCGGCGGGGAGAGGAGGAGGGTTAAAAAGACAATACTCCTATCCGGTAGGACTTTACACCCTATGCTTCTTGCAAGATATTTTTTCGTGAACAGGGCCTTATTGATAATTGGACGCAAGCTCGCGCGCGGTTATCATCCAATAAGAAGGCGCGTTATATATTACCTATGATATATATATAAAAAAAGAGAAAATGTAAATGAGAAAAAAATGAGAAAATGTTGACTGTCTTCATAAAATAGTCATACTATATAGTGTAAAAAAGCATACTGGCATATGTACTGTTGAAGTGACTTAGTCCAAAGATTTTATTTATAGGGGTCCGAAACCTATCCTTGAGATCTGAAATTTAAAACAAAGTCAAAAATACTGCTCTAAAGGGAATTGGGAAGCCTCAGTCTCCTCTCGGTCATAGGAGACAGGAAGCCTTAGAGGGGGCGCTCACGGAGGAGGCTAATTTAGCTAGCTGTCAACATCCATATTTGATATTTTTTGTTGTTGTTGTTTTTGTTTTTTAGTGGTGACAATGAGAGTAACAAATGAGGAATCAGGTTCTGAAACAGCTTGGAATCTTTACCTTAAATGTGTCACAGAAGATTGCGAAGGCTACCATAGTGTTCTCTCGAATGCAATTCAAATCAGCGTTTCCCGAATACCAGGAATAACTTTAGATGTCATCAGAGAAGGTTCAATAGAGATCGAGCTACGAGTAAAAGATCTTGCTGCGCTTGAAAAGTTTTGGAAAAGGTACTGAGTTAAGTAAATTACAATAAATTACCAATCCCAGTCCTTTTAAACCTCAGAAAAACTCGTCACTTTTTAAGGTATGTTTGCTTGCTTGCTTTGTGTGTTCGTAATAAGTTTTTCTAAGGTTTAAATTAAAAGGACTGTTTGGTTAAATTGCTTGTGTTTTTGTTTGGTTGCACATGTATATTTGTTTAATTGTGTGTGTCTGTTTGTCTGTCCGCCTGTCTGTCTGTTTGAATGCTCAACTTGTTGAAGTAACACCTATTGTATATGATTGCCATCTGCTCGATGAATAGCAAAAGGTATAAATTAAGAGTCCTTATTTTGCGTCGGTAGCTCGTAATACTTGAGGCGCCGATGATGCGCTAATTTTAACAAATAGAATTAATTGTATTGTACGTAATGTTTTGTAATATTATGTTACATCGTTCAACAACCTCTTGAGTTTTTTCAGAAATATCACTTAAATTTGTATTTGATTCCAAGATATCAATCAGGCGAATTGGCCAATGATCTCGAAAAAGTTCTAATCACTGAAAATATGCAGAAACTGGGCGAGAAAGTGAAGCTGAAAGTTACAGTGAGTGACGATGAATATCTGAAAGCACGACGCTTGTTAGAGAAATTACAACCATATAAGGAAAAAGGTGAGCTTATTGGAAAGATAATGACAGTGTTAAACAGGTGGGAAACAGCCATATGCTCGAGTACAATTTATGTGCGCATGCGCAGATAGATTGTACAAGTGCATATGGCTGTCCCGAAGGTCTTAAGCCGAGCGACTTTTACTAAACCCCCCTAGGCTAAGGGGATATTTGATCACTAATATTATATAACTATGACGTAAGTGATCACCAAATAAAGATGAGAGAACTAAGCAAATATGAGGACGTATTACATGCCGTATAACATAGTTGAAAACTGGTTTGCCATATTTTACATTGAACAATTGGAAAATAGGGGAAACTAAGAAGCAGTTATATAATAAATCCTTTCTCTTCAAAATACAATACGCGACTCGTAAAATATCAGCCCGTAATACACAAGAAAATATCTAATAAGTGGTATATATCCCAAAGAAGCCATGGTATATAAATAAACGAATTGGAAAGAGGCATAATTGATGGCATATTTTTTTAGAAGTACCCATATTCATCGACGTCTAGCCTATGGGCGTTGTTCGTTCATCCTGTAGGGGTTAAGGAATTAAAGTAACTTCTTTTCTGTAGACTCTTGAAAATGTTTTATCTATATTTGTTTGTGTTTCAAAAAGCCGCAGGGAAGACCGACGTGCTAGAAGAGAAAATCCACAAAGAGGCAAAGCAAGTTCAAGAACTATCAAGTCAGAGAATGGACGAGACACATTCAAAACGTGAAAAAACTGAAGGGATGTCATTACCCGGAGATTCTGGTGCCGTCACCCAAAAAGGTACCGCGTCAGTTTGTGGAAACAAATTCTCCATATCTAGAGATCTTGTGATGGAAAATCGAGTATTCCGGGAAAATAATAAAGTGTTATCAAGAGACCATAATACAAAGAGAGCGAAATCTGCGCGATGTGCTTGGCGCTTAAGATTAGTAGCAGGAAGATGACAGCATGTCGCATGCGCGGATGTAAAACGTTTCTGCGCGCGCGCGCGATGGTATCAACTTCTTATTCTTCGCAGCTCCATTGAACATTTACACATTTACATACACACGTAGCAGCCACCATACGACTCATGTCTGATCACGGAACACAGCTTAGATCGAAACTAGTTCGTTTTTACTGAGGAAAAACCGGAGTACCCGGAGAAAAAAACCTCGAAATTATCAAGGGAGAGAACGAACAAGGAACTCAAGCCACATGTGATGCCCCGTCCGGGAATCAAACTCGGGACCACAGAGGTGACAGACCGGCGCTCTCACCGCTCGGCCACCCTTAGCTTGCTTTCTGTTTTGGCTCGTTTGAACGGTCACCACGCTAGACTTTGCAAGTTGTTTTTCTTTTGTTTAGTCCGAACTTCTACATATTGCCTCTCTCACAAATAATTCAAACAAAAAGCAAACTGATTTTCTCCTTGTCCTTCAAGTAACTGATTTTTGTTAAAAGTTTTTGAAAAACTTGCATGCGTTGACTTGCGTGGTGTTCAGACGAGACGAGTGAAAGTTGCATGAAGTACCCTCTGATTTAGCATCGTCAAACTGAAAATTTTTAGCTAGCTATATTTTTGACTTTTTCTTGAGCAAAAACTGTCTTGATCATTCCGTGCACCATGCTTCTCACTATTTTGTGTAACTTATCAAAGTAAAGTTGAATATATTGCTAATAATGTTACTGCCTTTAATATATCTGTTTTGTAGGAGATTTTACTGAGCTCGTGACCAGTACAAGTTCACGAAAACGTTCTGCTAATGGTCCTTTCAAAGTGATTCTACTTGGTACCAGTGGAGTTGGTAAAAGTTCAATATTTTATAGAATAAAGTTTGGTAATTTTTGTGAAGATATTCAAGGACAACAGTTGGATACCTTGGAGAAGACTATTTGTATAAGCGACGACAAAGCAGTCCAGATGAAGTTGTTTGATACAGCTGGAATGGAAACATATCATGAGAGATCAATAACACGATCATACTACCTTGGAAGCAGAATTGTTCTTATCGTCTATAGTGCTGATGATATGAATAGTGTTGATGATCTAGATATGTACATTAATGATGTTGACAGACATGCTCCCGCTGCTAAAAAGTTTTTGATAAGAAATAAAATTGATTTGGAAGACCAAAACGTAAATGGGGACGAAGTGGATGCAAAACTTCAAAAAAGTGGGCATTCCTTTATGAGGAAGCATAATATATCAGCAAAAACAGGAGAAGGATTTCAAAGCTTACTCAGAGAAATTGGAGTCGTCCTTTTGAAGCAATCTTACAATACTGAGCAAATTAAAACCCTGAAAGCTTACAGACAAAATCAGTTCTCAAAGAAGTCCTCAAAAAAAATCATATCATCTTGTTTCTAATGTAGTTTGGACTTGCTAGTTAATTACTGGGTGGCATCACAATATTTTCTGAATCCTTCAGGAGATACTTTTGGGTCCGTTTGGTAAATGGCTGTACAGACTATATTTCTCTGATGTTCAAAACATCATCATGAAACTATAGTCTGCGGCCAAAGCAGCTAGTAGTAAGAAGGCTTCATTGATTATTTCAGTAGGGGAGGTTGGGATGCAATTATATAAAGTATTGATTTTTTACCATTTTCTTTTACGTTTCCTATGATATTCATTAGGTTTTAACTGAGACAAAGGAAAATGGAAAGGAATAATAAGACCGATCGTTATGCGAATATGACCGCATACGTTATATGGGAAATTGACTCAATCTACGCAGAAATGTTGATTGTATTCTTTCTTATAATACACTATACAAAATTACTCGATTCTGATTGGACGAGAGGAGTACAATTAAATCGTTAATTATATCCATTTTGAAATCACTGGTGATTTCTGCAATCTGATTGGTTAAAAAGTGTGCGATTAATTCCTAAATTGCATCCTTTTGCTTCATTAATCACATCTTTTTTTCAACCAATCACAAAATTAAATAGTGTCTTTTATTATCAGCCAATCATATACAAGAATCAAAAAAGCTATTTGATTGCTGTCAAGCTGTGGGATTTTTTTCCTTGAACCTGTTTTCACATTTTTGTTAATGTAGTGCAACTTTGTTATTCCTGATAAAGTTGAGATTTCAAAATGGATATAATTAAGTGGTAATTAAACTTCGTGTCGTGCAATTTTGGGCCAGAAATCATACTCGTGATTATCAAACTGCACTCCCGCTACGCGATTGTGCAGTTTTGTAATCACTCGTATGATTTCGGCCCAAATTGCACTCCACTCAGTTTAATTACCATTATTAATTGCACTCTGCAGAGTACCTATTAAGTCGCTATGGCAACGACAATCGTTAATTGAAATTTTGTATGGTGTATTATAAATAAAAAATCGCACGATCTTCTCGTACAATTCAGAATTAATAGTTACTCGTAATGTTTTGAAAACTCTCAAATAGGACTCGCCTAAAAGCTCGTCCTATTTTGAGAACTTTCAAAACATTACTCGTACCTATTAATTCCGAATTGTACTCAAGATCGTGCGATTTCCTATACTAATAGTACAGTAGATTTGTTGTAATTTGTTGATGGTAGACTAGTTATATAGTTAGACCAATACTTCATTATACAGATACAGTTTGGGGGGAACTTTCAGCTGGAAATAGCCAGCGCCTCCAAAGATTGCAAAATAGGGCAGCTCGTATTATTATAAATAGGGAGAGCTCTCAGGAAACTCTACAAATATTGGGATGGGTAGAGTTAGCCAAGATAAGAAAAATGCATAAATGCATATTAGTATTTAAATGCCTTCATGGCCTAGTTCCTTCATATCTTAGTGATTTCTTTATAAGGAATAGTAATGTCCATACATATAATACTAGGAGAAAGAATGACCTACATTTACCTTTACCTAAATTAAGCTTAGGTAAGAAAACGTTTAAATATTCAGGATCTCTTATATTCAATACATTACCCAAAGACATTAAGGAGATTTCATCTTTAAGTATTTTTAAGAGTCGCCTAAAAAAGTTTTTCTCAGCTTAAAGTTATTTTTTCCTAGGACACGTTATTTTTAATATATTTTATATTTTATATTTTATATTAATATTAGGATTTTTATAGATTTTACCATAGATTTAGTTAGTATATAGTTTATTTTCTATTGTTTGTAATTAGTTTATTTGATTTATACGCAGGGCCCCTATGGATATCAGCCCAGTAGCTGAATGGGCTACCCTGTCAAAATAAAGTCTTATATATTTAAGCAATAGAAGATAGTTTCTATGACTCTACCGGTGAAATAGAGCACGCGTGATGTTGGGAGAAACACGAGAAAAGTTTAAAAATCACGAGCCGTAGGCGAGTGATTTTCAAACTTTTTCGAGTGTTTCTCCCAACATCACAAGTGCTCTATTTCACCGGTAGAGTTATAGAAAACTATCTTCTATTGCTTTTATGATATAGCAAGAGGTATTTTAAGAACAATGAAATTGTGTTATTTTCTGATCAAAACTAAAATTCTCAAAACTTGTGCAAATGTAAGCCAATCACATTTGTCGTACTATTGACTAATCTGCAGTGTGACTCAAAGCGGCGTTTTTGACAAAACAGTTTGACAACTTTCATTGAAAGAATTCAGCAAAAAATATGTTGAAAAGGGAGTTTTCTGTTTTTATAATGGAACAATGACTCAAAAATAGACGAAAAGGCTAGATATAACTTACAGTTCTTCAAAATTTGGAAATATTTACATGCTTTCGATGAATCAAGCAGCGTTCGCTATAACTTATGGTGAATTGAAAGCCGTGTTTTCGGTAGGAAAAAGCTGAAGTTTGAAAGAGACTTTAGACTTACAGGATAAGGATTTTGCTGGTAAACGAGAAGCTGTTGATTTGAATTATCTGTTGGCTGACACCGATAGCTTGTGTCAAAATATATCTACACTGGCGTAGTTGGTTCATACAAAGGATGATTGAATAAGTTGTCTCGTGGCGACACAGTCAGTTTTGGAAATCTTCGTCTCTCTTTGTAAGTAAGAAACAAAACTTTGTTCAATGAAAAATAACTCTTATTGATCGAAACTAATCTAGGAGAAAAAAACAATGTCCTATGTTGTGAATTCTATTTCCTTAAATTTGATTTATTCTGGCGTCGTTGGCAAGTTCATGCTCAACCAAGTAATTTTCTATGAATATTTACGTTTATTGTTATTGTCCGACCACGAGGCTTAGTTTGTAAATTTAAATGATAACTGGAATGATGGAAAGTGTTTTCTGGTTTATTTCTAAGTTTTGGTCCTCTAACTAAAGTGAAATTTGTAAATAGACGTTTTGGTATAATCATTCGTCAGAAAACCATGTCTTTACCGGTGAAATAGAGCATAGATTTTGGTGGTCTCTCAGCCAATCAGAACGTGTGTTATAATCCTCATTTCCGGAAAAGATGGCGTCTCGCGTTGCATTTTGGGAAAATGTACCAATTTTAGTTGAAGACCAAAATGTAAACAAACATGGCGGCGAGCGAGGTCTTCAAGCTAAGTGATGTAATATGCCTTTTAAGTGTGTTGTAGCTGGTTGCAATCATAAAAGTTGGGTCCACAAGACTCTCAAGTTCTATAGCTTTCCAACTAATAAGAAATTCAAACAAAAGTGGATTAAAGAGATCAAATTACGGCATAAAAGTTTCGAGTGGAAAAAGAGTAGCCGCGTATGTAGCGCCCACTTCATTGGGGGACGAAAGCAAACACCTCGAGATATCCCAGGCATTTTTCCTCGGGTTGATAGAAGAACTGGGGAAATTGTTTGGCCAATAGACATCTCAAATTTGCTGGAGAGTAAATTTTTGACAGTGACAGAGAGTGTTGAGGACAGAGACAGAACCAAAGTCATTTGTGTCGAGGAAACAGCAACTGAAGAGGACACAGCTAATGAACGACAGTCTAAAGATACAAGCGAGGTTTTACAAAACGAGGAACCGACAGAAAAGTCAGAGAAGGCCTGCAATTGTCAGGAACAAATTGATAAGCTGCTAGAAAGAATTGCAGAACTTGAAAAACAGTTGGAGGCACAGAAGTTTGGAGTAAAGAGATTTGAGAGTTCGGACTCGGACATACGGTTTTACACAGGACTACCGGATTACAATGCCTTTCTCTCTTTGTATAACTTTCTCAAACCAAGGAAAGGTTTTCAGCTTAATTACAACAGTAAGCTTAACTATCAAAGTAAACCTCGGGACCCAACGTACGTTGTATCGAGGGGAAGGCCACGCAAACTTTGTGAAATTGATGAGCTGTTCCTGACTTTGACAAGACTGAGACTTGGGCTTCTAGAGCGAGACCTTTCAGACAGATTCAATATTTCAACTACTGCAGTATCAGAAATATTCTCTACATGGATTGATAGAATGGCTGACTGTTTGAGTCAGACAACCTTTATCACTGATCGGGAAACTATGAAGACTGCTCTACCTAGCTGTTTCAAGCCTGACTATGAAGATGTGTATTTTATTATTGACTGCACAGAGTTTTTCATTCGAAAAGCCTTCTCAAGTAACACAGCAAAGCGCTACGTGGTCAGAGTACAAAGGTCATAACACTGGTAAAGGTCTACTTGCTTTGTCTCCATTACTTCTTCCAGTCTTTGTTTCAGATATTTACCCCGGCAGCATATCAGATGAAGACATTGTCACTCAATGTGGTATCCTTGAACATGCACATAGAGGGGACATATGGCTAGCAGACAAGGGGTTCCTAATACAGCACATCTTGGATGACTATGGAGTCAGGATTGAGACCCCTGCCAAACTGGAAGGTAAAAAGCAATTCAGTGAAGAAGAAGACATAAAAAATAGAAGGAATTCTCAGGTCCGTGTTCATGTTGAGAGGGCAATACGGAGGGTCAAGGTATTTCGATTGTTAAAGGGGAATATTCCTATTCGCTGTGTGCACCTACTGTCTAAAATATGGAAGGTGTGTGCTTGGTTAACAGCCTTTTTGCCACCTTTGATTGATGAGAAAGGAGATTTGATTGATTTGGACAAAGAAGAGTAAGCATTATATATGACATTGTCATTTGATGACAAAGATTAAATTTCAATTTATTGGTATTAATTTTATTTTATAAATATTTATATATGCTCATATTGCAAACTTTGTACAGTTATCATAATAAATATACTTCTCAATTAAAACCATATCAAGATTATCAAAAAAATATTTATAAATAGTTATTTAATACAAATGTGTTTATATATATGCATATGCTATTTTTATGAACATTAAATAATTCAATTAATTTACTAATGAATAACTACAGATATTGCATTGTTACTTCATACTGTCTAACCAGTACAGTATTTTGTACCATCCTAGAGAAAATGCAACATTTCCAGCTTAGTAGTACATAATCCACATTCATGCATCTAAGCCTACAAATATTTGTTTAAAATCCCCCTTGCATTTTCTATAGCATGGTATAAAAAGATATTCTGCAACATATCCATTGCATATAACTAGTTTATAATTCTGTCCATGCCATTTTTGCTTCTCAGGGCATGAGCAGACTTACTCCATGAAAACTCAATTATTGACACACAAAATGTGTCAATCCAAAAATATTCAATTTGTCATATTTTCTAGTGGTGGAAAGTCAAATCTGAGCTCCTAGTTTTGGAAGGAGTGTGGATATTTTCTGATTCAAACAAATGATATACGTGTATGAAATGCTCATAAAATGAAAATGAATTTTTGATATTGAAGCCAGTAAAATGTACATCAGTACATGATCCAGTGGCTGTCTCTTTTATGACATGTTTACTCTAACAAATTCTTAGCAAGTGTTTTTGCCAAGTTTAATGCTCAAAAAATAAATTTCATTTATTAAACAATCTGCTTGCTTCTATTTTGTTTTCAGTTTGTATTTAAGAATTGTCATATGATATTTGAACTTCATTATTGATTCTAAAGTACAACAATGAAGAATCTCATGACAAGGATTAATCCCCCTCCCACTGAGCAGGAAAATGTCAAAATTACCCACAGTCCCCCACCAAGCAGTTATAAAATGTTAGAAAAAATCCTCCCATGGATCGAGCAATAAAATATGTAAAATGACTACAGAGAACCCCCTCCTCCCCTGCTGAGCAAAATGTGAGGTGATAGTAAGGCATTTAAAGCAAGCATATAGTTCCACTTCCTAGTCTGATCCACTTCATGCGCACCTGCCCAGAGAAAAACCCTGGTTACAGCCCTGCATGCATGAAAGTACTTCCATTTGGTTTGAATTTCAGCATTAGAATTTAAGTTGCAAAATTTTGTATTAAAATCTAACTTCATTACATTCTTTTGCCAGTCTGTTTGCCCACTGCCTTACACAGATCAAATTTTCAAAATCAGGAAACTCACTATCCAGAGAAACTGAAGTATCAGTGATAGTTGTGTTTGAAAAAATTGCATCGCACACTTTCAGAAAACAAACCACAAATTGCTCTTCTTTTCTGATCAGAAAGTATCTGGAGGTCCTTGTCTCAGGAACAAAGGATTGAAGAATACACACAGTGGCACCCATACATTGCAACTGCAGGTTGACTTGGCAGATGTGGGATCCTGTAACAGCAGATAGAGGTTCAGTCTGGCCTTCCGCTCGGGTCTTAATTTCTAGCAAACACTGTGATGGAAGGGATACAGCATTGCCAGTCTTCAAATCAGTTAGTATTTTGCATTTGTCTCCTGGGAATAGACGGTCAGGTGAAGCTCCATACCTCAGTGAATTTGGAAGGGGGGTGAAACCAGGTGTTGTTAACTGAACACCAGCTTCGTTTGCAAAACAGTCAGCTGCAGTTGACTCATAAACAATTCCTCTGGTAAAATTTCGATTGTACTTGGGTGGCTCTGGCATTTTTTTCAAGATGCACTCCCAGGTGTTGATGAACTCCTTTTTACCATAAAGACCAATTACTCCAGGGGCTTTTGATGAGGTCACTTTGCCAATTCTCTGATTAAACCAGGCTTGGCTCCTTTGTGGTGACTCAACTACATGCACATGAGCATTCTCTTTGTTTTGACTGAGCTGTAGGGAGAGATAGTTTGCTGCTAAAGGAGCAGGGACACACCTTTTTAAATCTTCCTGGAACTCCTGAAATCATTAAAGATAGTATTGATTGTATACTATGAACATATGGATAAAGAAGAATATTTTGCTTTTATTCTGCCTGCACAAATCTTTATACATAGAGTCCTCATTGTAATGGAGCAGTTCTATGGAAAACATTCTTACAAAACACAGTACTGCTATAAGTAATAACATGCATGATCGCATGCTGCAAATATTCATACCCTATATCTCCACAGAGCCCACATCTCCCCCCAGGCCCACCCCCACTAACCTTAACACGCTGCTGGTCTACGAGAGGTTCTCCTCTTGGCCTTGATGTGAATATGACTTCATTAGGGAGTTTTCTTCTTTTGACAGCTGCCGGATGCAGATCTGAAGAATTTAGGACATGTTTTTTGAAAGTAATATTCTGAAGTGGTTTCCTTTTCGTGAGCTCTTTTTCTGGATCTTGATTGGATTTTAGGCTTGGAACTCCCCACTGTTGTCTAATTTCTGTGCAACTGAGTGGCTTCGGGAGGTGTGTTTGTCCAGACATTTTTGCTTCCACAAGCTTGTATGCAAGTGCTGCGATGTGCTTGCAAAACCCACGTTTTCCAGCGGGACAAGAGTGGTCTGTTGCAGCCAGGATCTCGCCAGTCTGTTTATCAAATAGGACAGAGCACAGGTATAGACCCTGGCCAGAAGAAATGCCTTTTGCTTGCTTCATCGCCGGTCGAGTGTAACCCTCAAGGAGAAACTTGTTTCCTGGGAGATCAAGGTTGACTCGCATTGCCTTTCCAGAGGTTTCAAACTTCTTTGTCATGGAAAAGGCATAGCCCTCGGTCAAGTGTCTTTTGTCATTTATCTTTTTAAAGAAATTCTCCACAACTGAGTGGGTTATTGGCGGTATTTTGTCTATACACAAAGTCCAAGAGTTGGCTGGTACTTCTTCACCGGCGAGGAACTTTTCGTAACTTTTCTCGTTTGGGTTTTTTCCTTCGTCTCGCTTCTTCTGCGATATTTTCCCTTCTGGATCAATTAGAAATTTCTGATCCCAGCCCTCTCTGATGTACACACGAATTCTGGGCAGATAAAAAAAACAAATACAGGAGTAGTTCACTTTTATAATTTCCTAGCAATAAATTTGTCATCGTAAAATCGACAACAATTTAAAAGGACTGATGGACAACTTACTTTGTTTTCAGCTCATTCAATGAAAGTCCGGATAAATTCCGACAGCCTCTGCATTTTAGCCATCTCACTGCTTCAGCCTTTGTCAAAACTTCGATATCTTTACTAAGTTTTGCCCCAAAAACCTCAGCTTCTTTCAGCGAAACGTCGCTCGCCGCCATGTTTGTTTACATTTTGGTCTTCAACTAAATTTGGTACATTTTCCCAAAATGCAACGCGAGACGCCATCTTTTCCGGAAATGAGGATTGAGCTATATTATAAATATAAATAAAGTCTTATATTATAGACGGCTTACAACAAGTTTTCTAGGTATATATTACAAGTGTCTTGAACAAAAAGTGTCCAGTATTCAAAGCAGTAAAGTGACGGTTGTGAAGAGCAGTCATATAACTTGAGACAGTGTCGGTAATCGAATTGGAGAACTTCAATGTTACAATTTTAAATAATTTTATAGACTTTGAGTCAACCTTTGTTTCTCTCTATAGCTATATGTCTCTCTATATAAGAGCAATAATTTGAAATTGGTTTAAACAATAACCACAATTACAAAAAGTGTAACTCGAAAAAGTATTTTTCAACTTTTAGAATCGAGTTTAGTACTGAATTAGCGTGTAACTCGAAATTACACTTTCATTCTGTCGAGTTCGAGTTACGTAACTCGAAGTCGATTTCAACGATGTTTGTCATCGAGTTTAGTCTCTTTCGCAGCCGTTTTTATCGAGTTACGCATTGATGTCAAAGTGGGCGGTACCTCAGCAAAATGGACGTGGATGGGCACGTGCTAAAAAATCGCGTAACTCGAAAATCGTAACTCGAAAAATACCTTACGTCATTACATGAGGAGTCAACATAACAATAAATGCAACACCACAGCACAATGTCTCTAATGATTCAAGCGCTCTGCATTGGCAATTAATCTGTCCTGTCTGAAAGTGCCAGAACGCAGAGAATATCCATGTATCCAGAGTCATTTATATTTTTTTGATGAAGTCCTTGCAGATATTGACATCGCTTGATATAGTTTGTAAATAGAGCAAATGTAAGCAATACTATACTATATACTATACATAGGCTTGCGAATACCATTTTAACAAGCGAGAGATTGTTTTCATTCACAGGGCACTAGACTAGGCGCAAAACTGAAAACAAAGTCGATCGCAAAAAGTGCAGAAGGCATTCGTTCGCACTCGTATTTACAAATTAAAACCTTCAATGAAGTTTTTTCCAGTGAAAAAGTCGACCTGGACTTTCTTTAATCTACAGTGAGACAAATTTAACGTTAATGAATGGAAATTGTCACTCGGAATAATGTTAGAAATGTGTTTGCTTCATCGAGTGTCAATCAAGACTCGGAAAAAATCCGAGCCCCCAGCGGGTTCAATCCCCGCTGGGGGCTCGGATTTTTTCCGAGTCTTTATTTACACTCGATGAAGCAAACACATTTCTAAACTTAACGTTGTTCATACTTTAGAACTTCATAACGACAAATGAGAATCCAAAGTGTTTTTTCTTTGTCAGCTAGTACCACTGATTCTATATGACATTTTCCCGCGCGATCTGTCGTGATTATTTCGTTCACAAGAAAAGCTGACAATCAGTCAATATACGATAAGATTCTAGAACAATCTTGAAACATTCTAAAAACTAATGTGTAAAACCATAATCATACCAACTAGTCTACGAACTATGCCGGAGTACGTGTCACTAAACACAAAAGAGCGCAAACATGAAAAGCATTAGTATACGAGTAGAACTCTATTCTGCATGTGTGACGATACATTTGATTATACTGTATACAGGGTAGTAATGGGGGTGGTCTGATGTCAGTTGTCAGTCAGAATTTAGCTCGTTTGTCAGTTGTCAGCTAAAAATTAAGTCATTTGTCAGTTTTCAGTACAATTCTTAGTTTGTCAGTAAAATATTAGTTAAACATTAATTTTCAACAGTTTTTTTTTTTCACATTGCGCATGTTTTTAGCATGCAATAAAACACTATTTTTACTTCATACGTAGTTTAACTTTTTTTTTATGTTTTGTTTTGCTTTTGTGATGCTCAAGAGGATCTACAAGGACCATCGTGCATGTACATGTTAAGCCACAAAATATATTACATGCAGATATTATTTGAATATTTCATTTTCTGATACCCCTATAAACAAAATACTCTGCTTCAGTTCACTATTTATATGGGCGTGTCTAGAGTACGTAGCTATTGTGAAACTGGCTAGTAATCCAAGCCGGTATATACTTGCCGCTACACGTGGCCAGTTTAATATTTACCAGAACTAGAGTCCAGACAATCAAAACCTTCACTCAGTAGACATGTTCAAAGTCGACACAGAGAACCCAAAAGTAAATAAGTACCATTTGTGGTCCTTTCAGCGGCTTTTATACGAGTTTTTAAGATTTTATCTGTACATTTTAGATAAGCAACAAAAAATGTCAGTTGCCAGTTATCATTTTTGTTGTCAGTTATCAGTACAAAAAAGCCTTGTTTGTCAGTTGTCAGTGGCATTTTTGGCCATTTATCAGTTGTCAGTTAACCCCATTACTACCCTGTGTATAGACATAGCTATATTTCGTGATGGTTAGTTTAGCAAGTTTAGCATGAAGATTATTATATCGATATACATTTTAACACTGAAAGGGCGTAAAAAGCAAAAGATTCTTCTTGATTCGAGACGCTCTCGCCAAAAGAAGGTGCGAGTACAAACTCCGAAAAGACCAAAGTTTGTTTGTTTGTTTTTGGCATTAAGGGCCAGTTAGAATTTGCGAGCGCGAAGCGTGAGCCGCTCGGCAAAAAATATTTGCAATACATATTTAAAAATTTCGCAATCTGCAGATTGATTGAAAGCTATTGTCAAAAGGAGTTCAGACAACGGTGCTGAAGCTTTGCGTCGCTAGCGCTCGCACTCGTTCTAGGCCCTATTTAATTACTCGGGCTTCCGTAGGAATGCCCGAGTTTTAAATTGGGCTTTCTTTTCCGCGTTCAGTCACAAATCGTAGTCTAGTAGGTAAAGCGCATGTGTGTAGATAGTAGAGCGCATGCGTGCAATTAATTACTCGGGCGTCGCTGTCAAATATAAGGGTAAATATGATTTCTAGTACGCTCAACTGAACTACATACAAAAGCACACACTGTTCGCGGTAGACCCATACTAAAAGATGTCGAGCGTTTTCGAAACGAGTCGGTCCGCGAACTTTACGAGAGATCAATTTACGAGCGAACATTTTTAAGTTTGTTCACGAACGTATTCGTTGAACTATACCCAAGTCATCTAAATTGTATTGCTATTTGAAAGCTCAAAAAGAAAGAAAATATAGGAAAGTTTGTGCTTAAATTCAGTAGCAGAATTCAACGTAGTCGAATAAAGTTAAATCATAGAGCAGTAGTCAGTGTTTGACACTGCATGTTTTCATGTTTAATGATCACCAATTGGGAATCAATTCTGCTAATAATCTGTGTTGAAGTTGTGAGTATTGCAAATCAGTTATATTAAAGTTAGTTGGTTTCAAGGCAGGCAGAATTTCCAGCAATTCTGATATGTAAGTAAATGATTGGATTGTCACTCGGAAATGTGTTAGTTGTAATGTGATTGCTTCTACGAGTGTAAAAACTTCAGCTCTTAAAAATTCCTGCCCTCAGCGTGATTTGAGCCTACGACATTCGGATTTCCGGTCCGACGCTCAAGCACTGAGCCTTCAGATAAACTGATAAACAGATAAACTTTAAAATTATACATATATTTGTCTTTTCAAATTATTGTAAAAGTTGTTGTTATTAATAAAGCAAATGAATCAAAATATCATGATTAAAATTGATAGTACACTACACAAGTCAAATAAGTTAGGTTGAAAAAACTATTTCACGGGTAAAAAAGAATCCATTTTTAATCCTATGGGTGTTTTTAGAAAAGAAGGCTAAGCCTGTATAAATGCGCTTTTAGGTCAAAGAGCACAGCAGAATAAACGAATGGAGAATATAAAGGGGCAATGTTAACAAAGAGAACTCATGATTTACTACATAGAAAGCCCGAGTTCACGCAGCTATGCGTCTTGTTTGATTAAAATTTTACGACTTTTGCCATAAATATAATGGGGAGTTTTATTGCAGGTGCCACGTGAGTTTTTAAATTTTAATCTAACAAAAACAAAAATAAAGTATTTGAACTAGAGCATACCAAAGTTAGTAAAAACTGAAATTTTTAAAGTAATTTCGATGAAAAGCAACATAGTTATGGACAGTCGAATTTGTTCTTTTTCTAAAGAAACGTTCGATGTAAGGCAAGCTGTTGCCCACCACCGAACGTTTCTTTCAGTAGAAAACAGCAAACGTCGGCCGCCCATAACTTTGTCGCTATTCATCGAAACTACTTCAAAATTTCAATTTATACTAAGTTTGGGAAAAAGGAAGGGGGGATGGGAAGGGACTAGTCCCCTCCCCTCCCCAATTCCCTTCCCCTTAGAGCCGCTAACCAGGCTAGACACAATCAGATTGGTTGTCAAGGGCTCCGGCTCCTCATAGTTAAATTTTCAAAATCCGACAAATTCGAGCCGAGTTATGCAGGGACCGCGGAGACGATGGGGCTAGGGGAGCGGGGGACTAAGCCCCTCCACTTTCCGCCTTACCTAGTCAAATGTTCTGTTTAATATTTTTTTTGATTGGATAGTCTTCTTTATGGTAATTTTGGAAAGTCAAAGTGATCCAGAATTCTATAATTAAATTTTGGCGCGTTTGTCCCAATTCAAAATGACGGACGAAAGCGTGAATTGAAGTGGCTTATTCGGGCTACTGCTCAACATGATATAATAACTTTTAAACCTTTGAACTGCAGACGTCGAGCCGGTGTACCTTTGGTGATCGGTAACCATGCTGACGTCATATGTTCTTTTACCTGATTGAAATTAAAAGACGGAGAAGGAAGCTGGAACCTAATGTCGCGCCCATAACAGCCGTGGACGTCATATGGAGTTTGCGTTCGAATTAACATGTTGAGAGCTGGTAGCTTGCATGGAAGTATAAATTTTTAATCATCAGAGTACGCAAACTGAATAATTCTCAGTTGCCTAGAGAATATATTGGAAAATTTAGTAATATCCATGGCAGCATCAGAAGTCTTGCAGCCATCACATGATCGAGATCGCTTTTTCAGAATAACAACGCTTTTGATCAGAGGTGGAACAAAGATCATCAGAGGATTGTTTGATTCTATCCACCATCCTTTGAACCTTCCTACCATTTTGCAAAGACACAGTAGGACTTTGAGAAACCTCCAGCCCCGGAGAATATTGACCAGCGTCCAATTGGACAAATTGTTTCCCTCGCCGACTTCTTATGGCAAGTCTGAGGACTTCGACCTAACATTATTGTTCGTGTTACTTCGAAATATTTGCAACCTAACGACGCCATCTACAGGATGGGATGAGCTACCTCATCCAACAGATCTCTCTTTGGAGGCGGACATAGTGAGACTAAAGCATCGTCGTAATAAAACTTTTGCTCACAATGACGAGATAGAACTGTCTGAAGATGAGTTTAACGATTACTGGGAGGAAATCAAAGGAGCTTGTCTAAGGATCAAGCGCTATATTTCACCTCCAGCTGTTGAGGAATATAGAGAATGGGAGGAGCAGATTGAAAGGTGTCGAACTGGCTTTATCACTGAAGACGATGTACAAACTTATCTATCTGAATTCGCTCCAGGTATGTCGATTACACTACGCTTGAATAAAGAATTTTTGATAAAAACTAAGCTCTTATATCTGGGTATTCGATCAGCACCATTCAGCCAAAATTTTCGTATAGAAACACAATAGATGGGAATCTAGATATCGTCTATGGGGTCTTCTTTTTCCAGATCTGGAAGAGAAAATCTCGAATTGCTTCACGCCCGTACGCACTTCCGGTATTAGATTTTTTGGAGGGGGGGGGGGGGGGTGGAGGGGGAGGGGATGGTTCGGCAATTTTGTGTGTGGGCGATATTTCTTTTTCCCTTCGGGGCTGCGCAAGATATTCCTTTTCATCATTATTTGCTTGCACGCCATTTTTTCTTTTCATTTTCAAGCTCGGTGGGGAGGGGAGGGGGGTTAAAAAGACAATACTCCTACCCGGTAGGACTTTACACCCGGTAGGACTTTACACCCGGTAGG